>CM055269.1:35414476-35723210 GCA_029237695.1 Conchocele bisecta | reverse complement strand
TATCTTAATTTTTTGTCGTCTGCTGTTTATTTTATATTTTCCATTTTTATAATCAAAAAGCAAAAGATGCTTTTGTTTAACAGCACTTTATAAGAATTTACAACATGCTTTGACACTACTTCAGAATCATTTACATTGGAATCATTTCCATTGGAAATGAATCTGAAGTACTGTCAAACCATGTTTTTTATTGAGTAAATAAGGCAAGATATACTAGAAATGTGGCCTGTCCGCACACGAATGCCCCAAAGAAAACGAGGCATATTTGATTATAAGTATGTTTGTCATGCGATTATAAACAGAGGAGATATGTGTCACTTAACACCCACAGGTGGAAGACTCGGACCTATGACACCAAAAAAATGCCTATTAAAAAATCCCATTACCCCACCCACTTGGTCTCGTACATTACCATATTCTATTTATAAAGGCGAGTATAAATATGGCTATTATAGAAAGAGCCCTCTCTTTTCCGGCTCACACAAACACAATAAACATCGATTAAAAGTTTTGCGGGTGTCCGGTGGAGAGGTTCCACTGTAGCTGACAACCAACACAAATCTCAGACAGACAGGGTTTCAATTCAACAAAATGTACCCATCAAAATTTCTGGGGTACATAAAAATTAAAAACAAATTGAGGCGTATGTAGGGATGTTCCCACCAGGTCCACGTGACATACCTGCTGGTGAAAGACCCCGGAGCAGAGTCCCATCAGCTGGTCCATGTTGCCCTGGGTGCTGCCTGCGCCGCCATCAAACAGGCTTTTACGCGAGAACTTGTCCTTCCCCGCTGACTGCGTCTCTGCTAGGACAAAATTAAGGGAGAAATAGAGGATCATAATTATACGAGATATGATCTTTACTTTAAATCTGTTTACTGATTTCTTTGTAAATCTTAGAATGCGGGAACCAAATTGTTGTCTGCTGTTGTTTTTTTTAGTTTTTTAGTTCACTTGGCCCCCTCCCAAAGGCAGTAGTAATAATCTTACTACTTTTATAATTATACTGTGAAAGTATTTGTCTTGCTAGGGCAGGATTGAACTACCTACATCTGCTATTGAAATCCAGTGCGATACTTATAGGCCACAAACCATCCCCTAATTTAGCATAAGTACAATTTCTTTCCCTTCCACAATGTGCACAAAATGTCTGCAGTTGTCTGCACCAGATCACTTGGCTCGCGATGGGAATCCTACCAAGATTCGCAATTAACCCTTTGAACACCACAGGCCTGTATAGTGGTATTGGCAAACAGTGTAGATCCAGATGAGCCGGCTCGTGACGAGCCGTCTCATCTGGATCTGCACTTTTTGCAAGTAATTTTCATATTTTTGAGAACAAAAACATCCCCTTTTCATAAATGGACTAGTTTGAAAATCATTTTGTGTCCATTTGCTTGGTTGCAAAATTAACATATCAAAGTCGATTGCAGTTACTTAGGGGTGAAAGGGTTACGATGATTTGACCATCCCCAGAGCCAAGTCATTGTACGACTGATAAAAGAGTGCAAATTGCTATCAGCACAGTTGTCTTTAGCTAGTATAAGCCACAGACATATTGACCGTCCCTTGTATAGTCGTACCAGCAAATCTGCCCGAGCAGAGCCCCAGGAGGTCGTCCATGTTACCCTGGGTGCCCGCCAGGTCGTCAATAGCCGTCACTTTGGGCACCTTCTTCCCCGTAGACTTCACCTTTAGGTACCTGCAGTGTGAACGTCAAGGTGGTCATAATCTGACAACACCAGCCATATACGAGACACGTCAAGAGATTTTATACCTTCGACATCGGCGTAATTTCGATGCCAAGGTGGTCATGATCTGACAACACCAGCCATATACAAGACACTTCAATGGATTTTGTACCTTCGGAAATCGGCGTAATTTCATTAAGTATGTTTACAATATTTTTCATAAATAAAGTCAAAAGTTGACAAAATTTTCAGGTTTCAGAGTACATAATTCCGCGTGTACCCTGAACATTTTGTCAACTTTTGATGCCATTTACGGAAAAAATTTGTATGACGTATTTCATGAAATTACGCAGATGTCCGAAAGTACAAAATCTAATGGTGTGCCTCAATTATGTGGCTGTGACTGGAGAAATGGGCTTATGGGATTTCTGACCAATGTAGCTCCTGATCAAATATCACGATCATGCAGCCTGATAACAATCTGTATTGATTGTTGGAAGCATGACAGGAGTTTCAATGATGGAATGACGAACAGTGCAGATTTTGATCAGACTGCAGATGCACAGGCTGATCTGGATCTACACTGGTCACAAAACCCATAAGCAACCATTTCTCCAGTCACAGCCATCTATGAGACTCGCCAGGTGATTTTGTGCCAAAGATGTGCAATTTGTCCAGACAAATATTTATAGAAAAGTTTCATAGCGAATGTGGAATTCTATTTTTCCCCACTTACACTGTACAGTTCGTATCTTGTAAATTTTGTGAATATGTTTCGTGACATAACACACATCTTCTTAGGTACAAAATCACAAGTCCTCTGGCTGTGATTGCAGAACTGGGGCTGATGGCATTTGCGATCAGTGTTACCCTAGCTCAACCTGTGCATCCACACTGTCTTATAGGGTCTCCACTCACAGCCACAGCAAGTACGGGTCTAATTCAGAGCTCTGAAACAGCCATGGTCATATAGAGACCACAGTTTAAAAAGTCTCATCTTGCCGACCAATGGGATGGAAATACTATGAAAGAATTTTTGATGTCAAAGGTGAGGTATGAACCCACAACCTCCGGACTGGAGGTCGGGTGTTTTAACCGTAGGCCTTAACCCATCCCTCCCAAACTTTGAGCCAAATTTACCCATCGGCGTCGAGCATGTTAGACTGCGAGTCCTCGAGGAAGAAGTTAAAGCTCTGTGAGGGCTGGGTGTCGGGCGGGGGCTGTGTGGCCAGCTCTGGCAGGGTGTTCGTGTGTCCGTACAGGTCCTGGGAGTCCTCGATGGCAGCGCGAGGTTGAACGATCGCTGACCACTCTGCAACAAGGAGGAAGACTTTATCAGAGCTCAGTTAAGGTGCGTAATTTGGAGGGAAATGTCTTATTTCTCCATCAAAAATGGCAAGTTGGGAGTGCTTTAGAATCGTCTCAATGAGACGATTCTAAAGGACTCCCAACTTGTCATTTTTGATGAAGAAATAACAAAATTTCACCCCAAGTTGGTCAAATTACGCACCTTAACTGGAGCTCTGCTTTATGTTGCAGTAATATAGTGCAATCTCCCTATGCAATCTCCCTTTGGACACCAGAGATTCCACTGTGATCCAGGTATATGTGCAATATTACAAGCCAAATTGTCAACAGCCTGAATGCCGAGCTCAACTAGGGGTGGCAGTACATGGAGGAGACAATTACAATTGCATGCTTGGTTCCTTTGGTCATCAGTACCTGTAGCCCATTTCACCAACATTGCAAAGTATACTTATCTAGCACAGTATACTTTGAGCTAGTTCAATTTAAGGATACATTTATTAATTTTTATTATACTGAATATATTACATTATCACAGCCATTTTGGCTGTGATAATGTAATAAATTCAGTATAATAATTCTGCATTAATCATCAAATAATTGCAGTTGTTAGTTCTACATGACATAATGCATTTCGGGAAAGATAAATGATTCCTCCCTCATAGTATACTTTGCTAGATAAGTATACTTTGCAATTTTGATGAAATCTGCTACAGATAAATAAGACAAACAGCTCTCATACACACACAGCAAGTGCTTTTAACCAGCGAATAAAATCATGCTTGCAGACATACAATATCTTAGTGCTATTTTTCCACAAGGATTAAGGATTTGATTTATTGGCATTTAATGGCATATCAACAGCTAAGGTCATTTAAGGCCAGGCAAGGAAAAAGGAACAAATAAATAATCATTAAATGCAACTACTGAAATGATTTGGATTAAGGATCAAATAATTTAAGTCAAATTAGTCGGCTTCAAATGAAAATATAAATCAGATTAAACAAGCAAAAATAACTTTCAAATCATTTCAATAGTTGCATTTAATGATTATTTACATTATCACAATATATTGCTGCAAGTTAGCTACACATGTCAGTTTGTTTGTTTGTTGGGGTTTAACGGCCTATCAACAGCTAAGGTCATAGGCCGGGTCAATGGGTTTAGTACTAAATCCCATATATTACCTGTACAAGTACATGTGAGGGGGGCGGGAATCCAACAAGAGCTGCAGGAGAACAGCATAGCTCGACTACGAGGGTTGTCGATGTACACATAGCTTGACAAACAAGGTGGCTGCGGCCTGCAGAAAAACCTCAACCAAGGTTGACTAAAAACCTTAACCAAGGGAAATTAATTAAATAATTCAAGGTTAAATGTAGGTCAATGTCAGATATAGGTCAAGGGTTATTGATGTACATCACTAGGAGATGAAGTTTTCCAAGTATGGTTGCTGTAGGCCCAGGAGTATTCCATATACAAGCTTCACTAAAAACCTTAACCAAGGGGAAACTAGAAATGGACGCTTGTCAACAAGCGCATGTGTATCCCCCTCCCCAGATACACAAGTAGTTTGAAAAAAGGGTGTTCGAGTTATGCTCCGGAGACAAAATCAGTGACGGAAAAACAAAGGGAGATAACTAAAGAATTAGTGATGCAAGAGTTGTCATTCTTGCGGGACACACCTTTAGGGTCGTGGTCTATGCATGTGTGAAGTTTCATGAAAATATTCCAAAGGGTGTTCGAGTTATGCTCCAGACACGAAATCAGTGCACGAAACAACAAAGGGAGATAACTAAGAAATTAACGACGCAAGAGTTGTCATTCTTACGTGCGACACACCTTTGGGTCGTCTTCTATGCATGTGTGAAGTTTAATAAACTAGAAAATGTGTTCATAGAACACGGATGTCCCACATATCGCTTTGATAATAAATGAGGCCAAATTGCAAGTCAAAATTTTCTTTTACCTGAGCGTTAAAAGTTTTTGAAGCACCAAGTATGTGACCTTCACCCTGGGCTTGGCGGGGGCAGGACAATTATAAGATATTTACCTGAGCGTTAAAGTTTTTGAAGCACTAAGTATATGATGTTAACCCTGGGCTTGGCAGGGGCGGGACGAACGTGGATTTGGCACAGGGCGGTAGAGGACCATTAGAGCAACGCATATATGAAATGTGAAGTTGATCCGTGAATGGAAAGAAAAATTATAAGATATTTACCTGAGCATTAAAGTTTTTGAAGCACCAAGTATGTGACCTTGACCCTGGGATTGGCGGGGGCAGGACGAACGTGGATTTGGCACAGGGCGGTAGAGGACCATTAGAGCAATGCGTATATGAAATATGAAGATGATCCATGAAAGAAAACAGAAATATAAGATTATAAGATTTACCCGAGCGTTAAATTAAAGTTTTTGAAGCACTAAGTATGTGACCTTGACCCTGGGCTTGGCGGGGGCAGGACGAACGTGGATTTGGCACAGGGCGGTAGACGACCATTAGAGCAACGCGTATATGAAATATGAAGTTGATCCGTGAATGGAAATAAAAATTATAAGATATTTACCTGAGCGTTAAAGTTTTTGAAGCACCAAGTATGTGACCTTGACCCTGGGATTAGGTGGGGCAGGACGAACGTGGATTTGGCACAGGGCGGTAGAGGACCATTAGAGCAATGCGTATATGAAATATGAAGATGATCCATGATCCATGAAAGAAAACAGAAAGTATAAGATATTTACCCAAGCGTTAATGTTTTTGAAGCACTAAGTATGTGACCTTGACCCTGGGCTTGACGGGGGCAGAACGAACGTGGATTTGGCACAGGGCGGTAGAGGACCATTAGAGCAATGCGTTATAAAATGCGTGTTCGAGTTATGCTTTGGATACAAAATCAGACACGAAACAACAAAGGGAGATAAGTAAACAAGAATTCCGCGGAATCAGATGCCTCGCCTTGTCCCGCCTTGACCTCGAGCCTGGGCCCGAAAGCTAATTTTCACTGGCCCGAACATATTATACAATTATTGACTAGTGAACCATAGAATATCAGATTATATTCTATGGCTCACTAGTCAATAATTGTTTTATTATATGAATAATAGTCTGTATATAGCACTTACGACCTTATGCTACTAGACAAAAATTGAAAAAGAATTTGAAAAAAAAAATGAAAAAAAAAAATGGAAAAAAAGTTTAAAAATTAAAAATAATAATGCTTGCTACTGGAGCCCAGAATTTTTTTTAATAGTCCTATATTTATCTACATATATCTGCACAGGTCCACATAATGCCACAATATTTTCAACACAGTTTACGGAAATGTAATATAATCATTTACCTGTATAAATTACCTGTAAGTGGTCAGTGGTCAGTTGCACATGCTAGCA
The DNA here is from genome assembly GCA_029237695.1 of Conchocele bisecta. NCBI lineage: Eukaryota > Metazoa > Mollusca > Bivalvia > Lucinida > Thyasiridae > Conchocele > Conchocele bisecta. Next base: position 35,716,824 of record CM055269.1, on the reverse strand, counting down.
CATGTACAGGTGAATAGTCTGTATATAGCACTTACGACCTTCTGCTACTGGACAAAAATTGAAAAATAATTTGAAGAAAAAAAATAAAAAAAAAAAAATGAAAAAAAAAAAATGGAAAAAAAAAGTTTAAAAATAATAATGCTTGCTACTGGAGCCCAGATTTTTTTTCCAGTCAAATTGAAAAATAATTTGAAAAAAAAATTAAAAAAATAATGAAAATAAATTATTACAAAAAAAAGTTTAAAAATAATAATGCTTGCTATTGGAGACCAGATTTTTTTTTAATAGTCCTATATTTATCTACATATATCTGCAGAGGTCCACATAATGCCACAATATTTTCAACACAGTACCCAATGTAGTGATTTACCTGTATAAAATTACCTGGTCAGCAGTGGTCAAGCAGTGGTCAAGCAGTGGACATCTGCACATGCTAGCCCATGCTTAGCACATGGTTCTCCCAGTTTCTATTGTTCTCTCTACAGGTAAGGTGTACAGAGCACACGAGAAAAGGTATACAGAGCAGATGAGAAAACAGGTCTCCATGCATTATTGTCCAGTTTGTAGAGTGCGCAAAACAAAAAAAGGGAGATAACTGAAAAATTAGCTACGCAAGAGTTGTCATTCTTGTGCGCGACACACCTCCGGTCGTGGTCTATGCATGTGTGAAGTTTCATGAAAATATTCCAAAGGGTGGTCGAGTTATGCTCCGGACAGGAAATCAGTGAGCGAAAACAAAAAAGGGAGATAACTCAAAAATTAGCTATGCAAGAGTTGTCATTCTTGTGCACGACACACCTTCGGTTCGTGGTCTAATTGAATGTGTTAAGTTTCATAAAAATATTCCAAAGGGTGGTCGAGTTATGGTCAATCAGTGCGCGAAACAAAAAAGGGAGATAACTCAAAAATTAGCTATGCAAGAGTTGTCATTCTTGTGCGCGACACACACCGTCGGGTCGTGGTCTATGCATGTGTGAAGTTTCATGAAAATATTCGAAAGGGTGGTGGAGTTATGCTCCGGACACGAAATCAGTGCGAGAAACAAAAAAGGGAGATAACTAAAAAATTAGCTATGCAAGAGTTGTCATTCTTGTGCACGACACACCTTCGGGTTGTGGTCTATGCATGTGTGAAGTTTATTTCATGAAAATATTCCAAAGGGTGTTCGAGTTATGCTCCGGACAAGAAGTGTCTGCGGCGGACGCGGCGCGCTGTCAAATCCATAGTATCCCCCCGACGGTAGTCTGGGGGATACAATAACTAAGTAATCCAACGATAAAAGTAGGTCAAGGTCAAATATAGGTCAGGGGTTATTGATGTACATCCCTATGAGAAAAAGTTATCCAAGTATGGTGTCTGTATGCACAATAGTATTCCATATACAAGCTTGACTATAAACATTAACCAAGTAATTCAAGGTTAAATGTAGGTGAAGGTAAAATATAGGTCAGGGGTTATTGATGTACATCCCTATGAGAAAAAGTTATCCAAGTATGGTGTCTGTATGCACAATAGTATTCCATCTACAAGCTTGACTAAAAACCTTAACCAAGGTCGACTAAAAAACTTAACCAAGGGGAATTAACTAAGTAATTGAAGGTTAAATGTAGGTCAAGGTCAAATATAGGTCAGGTGTTGTTGATGTACATCACTAGGAGATGAAGTTGTCCAAGTATGGTTGGTGTAGGGCCAGGAGTATTCCATCTACAAGCTGGACTAAAAACCTTAACCAAGGGGAATTAAGCAAGTAATTAAAGAGGAAATGTAGGTCAAGGTCAACTATAGATCAGGGTTATTGATGTACATCCCTATGAGAAAAGGTTGTCCAACTATGGTGTCTGTATGCACAATATATTCCATGTACAAGTTTGAGTAAAAACCTTAACCAAGGTTGACTAAAAACCTTAACCAAGGGGAATTAACTAAGTAATTCAAGAGGAAATGTAGGTCAATGTCAAATATAGATCAGGGGCTGTTGATGTACATCACTAGGAGATGAAGTTGTCCAAGTATGAAGGGTGTAGGGCCAGTAGTATTCCATATACAAGCTTGACTAAAAACCTTAACCAAGGGGAATTAAGTAAGTAATTCAAGAGGAAATGTAGGTCAAGGTCAAATATAGATCAGGGTTTATTGATGTACATCCCTATGAGAAAAGGTTGTCCATGTATGGTATCTGTATGCACAATAGTATTCCATGTACAAGCTTGACTAAAAACCTTAACCAAGGTCGACTAAAAACCTTAACCAAGGGAATTAACTAAGTAATTCAAGAGGAAAGTAGGTCAAAGTCAAATATCGATCAGGGGTTATTGATACATTACTAGGAGATGAAGTTGTCCAAGTATGGTGGGTGTAGGGCCAGTAGTATTCCATATACAAGCTTGACTAAAAACCTTAACCAAGGGAATTAAGTAAGTAATTCAAGAGGAAATGTAGGTCAAGGTCAAATATAGATCAGGGTTTATTGATGTACATCCCTATGAGAAAAGGTTGTCCAAGTATGGTGTCTGTATGCACAATAGTATTCCATGTACAAGCTTGACTAAAAACCTTAACCAAGGTTGCCTAAAAACCTTAACCAAGGGGAATTAACTAGGTAATTCAAGGTTAAATGAAGGTCAAGGTCAAATATAGGTCAGGGGTTGTTGATGTACATCACTAGGAGATAAAGTTGTCCAAGTATGGTTGGTGTAGGGCCAGGAGTATTCCATCTACAAGGTTGACTAAAAACCTTAACCAAAGAGAATTAACTAAGTAATTAAAGAGGAAATGTAGGTCAAGGTCAAATATAGATCAGGGGTTACTGATGTACATCCCTAGGAGATGAAGTTGTCCAAGTATGGTGGGTGTAGGGCCAGGAGTATTCCATATACAAGCTTGACTAAAAACCTTAACCAAGGGGAATTAAGTAAGTAATTGAAGAGGAAATGTAGGTCAAGGTCAAATATAGACCAGGGGTTATTGATGTACATCCCTATGAGAAAAGGTTGTCCAAGTATGGTGTCTGTATGGACAATAGTATTCCATGTACAAGCTTGACTAAAAACCTTAACCAAGGTTGACTAAAAACCTTAACCAAGGGGAATTAACTAAGTAATTGAAGAGGAAATGTAGGTGAAGGTCAAATATAGATCAGGGGTTATTGATGTACATCACTAGGAGATGAAGTTGTCCAAGTATGGTGGGTGTAGGGCCAGTAGTATTCCATATACAAGCTTGACTAAAAACCTTAACGCCGACGCCGGGGTGACAACATAAGCTCTACTTATTCTTCGAATAGTCGAGCTAAAAATCAGAACTGAATATTTACAATAAAAAAAAACTATATATTCAGCCCTGCAATCAGAATAATCCTGATCTAATTCCAGGTCCTCACCACACCAGAATCACTTGGCCCCCTCCCAAAAGCAGCAGTATCAATAATAATCTTACTTATAATGGGAAATAACCCAATTCAACTCCTAGGTAACAAAAGAGCCAATACACAGGTGAGAAACTCAATAATCGTATCATCATTGTGTTGAAACTAGCACTGACCTGCAGTTGTGTCTCCGAGATACTGCTGTCGCGGGACCGGCAGCCAAACATGCTGAATGGCTTCTCTGTTACCTTCTCAGGCTCTGGCTCTGGCGACACAAAACATTCGAGGTCCCAGCAACAGCCAAGGTCATGTGTGGCTGTGACTGGTGTACCAGTGTAGCTTGAACAGGCACTACACTGGTCACAAATCCCATAAGCCCCATTTCGACTACTGTAACCTGATAACGGTCTATATGGCGTGTAACAGGTTTTGTTGATAGAATGGAGAACAGTGCAGATCATGATCAGACTGCGGGTCAACTCATAAGCCCCATTTCTCCAGTCACAGCCACATATAGAGACAGGACCTCTGTTACGGTCTTTTCCGAAGGAACAGTGGGATGGAAATACTTCAAACATATTGTTTGCGCCCAACGCAGGGATTGAAGTCCAATTTTTTTAATTTTGTGTTCACGTCGCCATCAAGCCTATCAAAGGCCTATCAACAGCTAAAATCATGGAAGGCCGGGCAAACGGGTTTGATAAACTAGAGCCATGTCCATACCACACCAGTCACTTGGCACCTTCCCCTGAAATACGATTATGAATAATCGCAACACTCACATAAGGGGTATAACCAGATGGCAGATTCAACTGTCCATACAAAATGGCAAAGATGTATGTGATGGCCAAACCAGGTCTCCAGTCGGAATTCCAGTAAGGATCCTTAAATTACCCATCGCATGCTCCCACCTGCCACCACCAACCACATGTGCTCGAATATGATAGAGCAGATGTTCAGAGATGCCAACACCAAATTGCGCTTGTCACGAATATGAATGTTTATTTATCAGGCATATGAGAACATTTTCCGGAATCATACATTTTTGGCAATTAATCCTTTCAACACCACAGCCTGTATACTGGTATTGGCAAACAGTGTAGATCCAGATGAGCCGGTAACCAATTTGACCAATTATCTGGAATGCTAGGTATCTCTGGATGTTCCGCTGGCCAATCGATCAATCATACTAGCCATACCCTTGAAGTCGGTAACATCGCTGGTTTTATCATCCTCACTGATTGGTGCCACTCGGGACTTCTTCTTCCCTGGAGTTATCTTCTCCTCATCTGAAACATTAGTCAATGGCCGTCTGCATCTTGCATACAATTGTATGACGATATGTTTCTGTGACTGGAGAAATGTGGATTTTCGATACTGCGACCAGTCTAGATCCAGATTAGCCCGTGCATACGCACAGCCTGATCAGGGCCCATTTCACTAAACTTTGTACGACAAAAATGTTTGCAAGTGCAAATTTAGGAACATCTGTAAATTTCAAGTGATGGATTCACATTTATTGAGAATAGGCTGCATATGCAGCCCATGCTCATTAGATGTAAATCCAATAATTGTTTACAAGAAAACATTGTTAATGTGAACTTTACAGACATAATAAGTTTGCACTTACGAAAATTTTAATCCTACAAAGTTTAGTGAAACAGCCCCCAGGATCTGCACTATTATTGAGGGAGTAATCATTTATTTTTCCTGAAATGCATTATTTCATATAGAACTAACAAATGCATATATGTCATGATTAAAAGTATGCAGAATTATTATACTGAATTTATTACATTATCACAGCCATTAAATGGCTGTGATAATGTAATAAATTCAGTATAATAAAAATTAATAAATGTTTCAAAAAATTGAAAATTCCTCCCTCAAAGTATACTTTGCTACTAAAGTATACTTTGCAATGTTGATGAAATAGGCTACAGCTGCTTTTTGCAGCTCAAATAAGTGAATTTTTAAATTTGATTTATTTTTATCATTTGTTCCCCATTTAATAAGGAAGAAAATAAATCAATAATACATTTGTAAAAGTAAAATACGCATTGAATTTGAAATATGGGGGTATAAAACTCTTTAGATACAAAACTTATCAGGAGCACTGATATTCTACCTGATTCTCCATCCGAGACATCCAGCTTCAAGTTCATCTCGTCATCACCACTGTCATCATCATTGTCATCACTTTCCTGTTCATCATTGTCATCATCTCCATCACCCTCCTCATCAGCCTCTTCATCAGCAAATGGATTCTTCTGTAAGGTTCACACAATGTGGAAATGAGATTCACGTTCGTCAACTTCAAAGGTTGAATGATGTCACCAGAGCTGCAGTTAAGTTTTGTATCTTAAAGAGTATTATTATAGGAATGAATGGCCTTTTTGTGGAATTTATCGGGGTATAAACTTGGAAAAGTCACTTTCGCAATTGGCGATAAAAATAAAAAATTGGCGATAAAAAATTACAATTTTGAAGAAAAAAAAAAAAAAAAAAAAGTTGTTTTTTTTTCTTCAAAAATTGTAATTTTTTATCGCCAATTTTTTATTTTTATCCTATTGGTTATTATAGGAATGAATGGCCTTTTTGTGGAATTTATAGGGTATAAACTTGGAAAAGTCGCGGGATACTGGACGAAGGCCTTCGTCCAGTATTCCCGCGACTTTTCCAAGTTTATATCCCCGATAAATTCAACAAAAAGGCCATTAATTCCTTATAATTCCAGCATTTGAAATAAATTCATCAAGAAAATGTGTTTATTTTCCGCTTTCTTAAGAATTATTTTAACTGCGCCCGACGGTTACGTTAAGTAGTTCGGAGTTTATTGGGATATAAATTCTGGACAGAGACTTGCTACGGACCAATCAAATGTTAGGGAATTGTGTAAATATTTTTGTGCTGGAATTATACCCCCATATTTCAAATTCACAAATGTATTATTGATTTTCATATTAAATAGGGAACAAATGATAACAATAAAACGAAATTAAAAATTTGCTTTGCTTTTTGCAGCTCAATTAAATAAATGTTCAACTTTATTACAGTATCTTCACGACTAAATTTGAAAGTCAATGCACATTGCTGTGAATATTTTGTACTCCCATTTTTGATAATCAATGCATATTTTGCTAAAATATCCACCTATCTGGAGCTCTGTGTCACATGATGTTACTGAATGATATTAGTATTAGGCCATGCCAATCTTTTTCTCTGTTAAGCGTCAAAACCTACCTACGTATCCGGTAAAAAACAATCAAAGCCTTGAAAAAAACAAAGGTAAATTTATGTTAAAAACTTCCTCAACCCTTTGCAGTGTGCAAAGGGTTGAGGAAGTTTTTAACATGAATTTAAATTGCCGCCAGCAAACATAAACAAAATAAGAAGAAAATACACTAATTAAACTTATTCATGAACAGATTTAAACGTTGGACAAGTCGGCCATCAGTTTTAAATAACATACAAAGTGTGTGTGTGTTTTTGTTAATGAATTACTCTTAAAACTTACCCGCACGCAGACGCTTATGAAATTGATATGGCCTAATGATGCAATGTAAACCAGTCTGCATTCTATTCAATGACAACCACTTTATATTAGCGAATTCAGTAGCATAAAATGCAAATAAATAACTAGACAAGAATTCCGCCTTGTTCCGCCTTGACCCTGGGGCCCCCGAGAAATTTAATAGTCCTATATTCATCTACATATAGTAAGTGTATGTATAATGTTTGATGACTGTAGCTGGTAAGGTGTTGAAGTAATGACCGTAACACGAAAACTTAACATTGAATGACGACGCCGCCGCCGACACCGCCGCCTCCGAAAAAGCAAAACCTATGTCTCGCTATCCGCTTTCGGGGGCGAGACAAAAACTGCAATTGATTTCATTAACCACCATCCACCATTTCAAGGGAGTAATTTACAATTTATGCATATACAATTAATATTTTAATTTAATGAATTAATATATTTTGAAATGAAAACTATTGATGTGATAATGTAATAAATATACCGCGTGAATAATACATATTATTATATGACTAAGTATTTCAGTCATTCTCATTGGCCGAAACACCACCACGTGATTATAAATAAATTTAATGTAGACCTCTGAACTGTTTGTTTACACTAATAAGCACTCACAGACCGCGAGACCGGTCCGAGATGTGTTTATTCATGTAAACAAACCGATTGTTCACCGATTGTTTTTTGAAAAAAAATATTTTAAAATTTAAAACAAATAAATAAATTATTGATTGTGTGAAACCAAAAAAAAGTGAACCGGATATTTTCGGCCAGATATTTTGAAAAAAATATTTTAAAATTTAAAAAAGATTTGTTTTTAAATAATTATTGAAAATTGTGTGAAACTAAAAAAAAAGTGCATTTTTATTTTCGGCCGGATATTTTGAAAAAAATAATTTATTTTAAATAATTATTGAAAATTGTGTGAAACCAAAAAAAAAGTGAATTTTTTTTTCAGCCGGATATTTTGAAAAAAATATTGGCCAGAAATATTTGAATATGGGGCCAAAAAGTGTCATATAATAAAACAATTATTGTCTTTTGAGTCGGTGTACATGAGAGATTTACGGACCTTCGAAAAGTGATGTTCACCGACGCCGAAGGCGTCGGTGAACATCACTTTTCTCAGGTCCGTAAATCTCATGTACACCTCCTCAAAAGACAATAATTGTATAATGTTGATCAGCACATACAAACAGGCGTTTGTTTTATATGAAATGCGTTTCATTCAAATAATCAGTAGCATGATGATGAACCCTTCAAAACCTTCAACCCTTACATCGCTATCTTAATTTTTTGTCGTCTGCTGTTTATTTTTTTCTATTTTCCATTTTTATCATCAAAAACATGCTTTCACAGCACTTTAGAATAATTTACAACATGTATTGACAGCACTTAAGAATCATTTCCATTGGAAATGATTCTGAAGTGCTGTTAAACCATGTTTTTTTTATTGAGAAATAAGGCAAGATATAAAAGCAACAGCAGACGACAATTGTTGTGTGTAGCGGTCTACGGGTTAAAGCAAAGTTCCAAGTCATTTGAACTTGCCTTTGGGCACGGGCTGCAGCAGTTGGCCACATAATGAAAATATGGATGATGACAAATGAGCATATGAATTTTCTAGCCAGTCCAACAAAATTATGGTTACAGAGAAAATGGGCACCTGAAAATTTTAACGTAAATTTTGACAAAAACTTTAACAAAAATTCACTTCACTGGGGCAAAGGGGTCGTACGAGTCGATATGGACGATGACTAATAAACACAAAACATTTCAAGCCAATCCAATTTATTGTTACAGACAGACACATGGACGGACAGACAGACAAAGCACTAAGGGATATTAGTGATATTACCAAGTTTGGCCAGTGAATTTTGATATAAAGTTTATGAGACCCGAGTCGTACCTGTTATCAAAATAAAATAGCCAGGTATCCTCGATGTATTACCTTACGTTCCCCGTCCTCCTCCCCCATGTCTTCCTCCTCCTCCATCTCATCATCCCCGAACTGCTCCTCGAAGTCATCGTCCTCCACATCCGTGTCCGAGTGTTCGGACATCTCGTCCTCCTCTTCCCCAGCAACGCCGCCCATGAAACCGCCCTCCTCGTTGTCAAGGTCGTGGAGTTGTTGCCGTCTCTGGCGCGCCGCCTCCCGCCGTGCCCGCATCGCTTCCTGCAGCTGTCGTTTCAACGCGCCCAACTTGGCTCCTGCATGCGAATTTCAATTGATGGATTTACATTTATTGAGCATAGGCTGCATATGCAGCCTATGCTCAATAAATGTAAATCCAACAATTAACATTGTTAATGTGAAATTTACAGACTATCATAATTTTGCACTTACGAACATTTTAGTCGTAGGAAGTTTAGTGAAACGGCCCCCAGGATTGTAACATCAGTGTTCCCCACCAGCATATTTTAGCATGGCGCCGCACCATGCCCCATTTTGGAGACGCCATGTCCAATGCTGCCCAAAAAATGCCAATTGTAAACAAGAGGGCCATTGTGGTCCTATATCGCTCACCTGGTTATTATATATATGCCAGTAAAGCTGAGAGAGCTTTAGATATTCATTAATCCTATAAAGTTTTATCGAAACCAGCCTGGTGATTATAATGTGAAGACATTGTTTAAAGATTTTGTCCAACTTTATATGGTCGCCATCTTGGATTATGTGACGATCTCCAATTTGAAAAATCTGTAAACGTTTTACCGAAAGAATAACTATGAAATTTGACCAGCATCGGCCAAATGGTTAGTAAGAAAAGGCAGTTTGAAAGCTCTAATAAAAAGATACCGGTTTGACCTTTTGGCGGCCATCTTGGATGATGTGATCATCTGATTTAGATAAAAACCGCTCGAGAGTGATCGTCGCCTCAATACCTTCGATTTGCTATACAACATGACCATATTTGGTAAAATGTGAAATTTGACGCCTAATTGACTCACCAAATCCCACCCATTTTTGATCCCGGCGTCATCATTTTAAAAAATCGGAAACAGCATTAACTACAGACCATTCCTGACAAATTTGACCTACTGTTCAACCTCCAAATTTACAAATCTGAAATATCCCCACCCATAGATCATCACTGTCAAGTTTGACCAACATTGGCCAAGCGGTTCACGAGAAGAAGACGTTTGAACTCTCTAATTAAAGGAAGACCGGCCATCTTGGAACCTGAAGGCTGATCATCCAATTTCGACAAAAAATGATCCAGAGTGATCGTCTCCTCAATACCTTCGATTTAATAAATGACGTGACTACGAAAATGATGTAAGTTTTAATTAATATTAAAAATATTCTTTTGCACACTTTAAAGTTTCACACACTAACTGTGGCCTGAGCATGCTGCTTTTAATCGGATCCTGGGCGGGGAACACTACTTGCTCAAATACGAGGCAATCGACTGATAGAATAGTGCTTTATATCTGTTCAACAACAAGATCATATACAGACAGGAATACAACTGCATGGGGGATTATCGAATTATTGAAATTACGATCTGTTAAAGATACCTTGCACTAGATTGTCACATCACGTGTTACCAGGGGTGAATTCACGTAAGGATGAATTTAACGTGGAGATTTGATTCCGGTAACGATGGATTCACCATTGAGATCTGAACGGTGAATCCACTGTTGCCGGAATCCCTACCTGCTAGGCCTCGACAAATTCAAAATTTTCCACTCATCCTATATGTTTTAATGTTTATGCCACACTGTCAGACATAAACATTAAAACATATAGGATGAGTGGACAGTAACTGTCTCTTTCAATTACCACATGTCCAGATCGAAAATTCACTTACCAATAAAAGTGGATTTGTTGAAGCCTGCATCCTCCCTCTGCCAAACAAACTCCTCTTTAGCAAACAATTATCAAGAGTGCTCATAAGGTTTTATAATCAAGAGCCCAATACCCATGTGTGGACATTTATTATCATATCCAACTTCTTTTCGCATTATGATTGATTGCTTGAAGAGTATAATTTTATTTAAAGAGATATAAGTGGATTTTGGACAAGCACTAAGCCCGTTCCTCGACCGTTTTACAATGTTGGGGACTGTTTCACGACTAAACTTTGTACGACTAAAATGTTCGTAAATTGCAAATTTAGTATCGTCTGTAAATTTCAATTGATGGATTTGCATTTCTTGAGCATAGGCTCAATAAATGTAAATCCAATAATTGTTTACAAGAAAACATTGTTAATGTGAAAGTTACAGACTATTGTAAGTTTACACTTACAAACATTTTTATCGTACAAACGGCCCCCAGGTTTGTCGAGTTTGGCGAGGGGATAACCTATTTATAAGACTTGTCTGTTATCGGTACTCCCAACAGACCATTTAATGAGATACTACACATGTTCATCACAACAACAGCAACCCCTATAGACAGACAGTGCGATGTAGACACGACCCCATACATACCTGGCTTGTCGAGGTTCGCGAGTGGGTCATCATCCTCCTCCTCCACGTGGTAGGTGAACGTCGTCAACTTGAGCTCCTCCTTGTCCACACCCACCTGCTCCTTCTCGATAATACTGCAGAGTAAACAGGTGTCACAGCTTCACATGACAAACTGGACAGTGGCTACAGTTGTAAAATCATGTATTATAAAAACATCAAGTCACTATTTCTTTGTTCAATTGTGTCTTTCTGTTCCTTTGTTTCAAAATGCACAGAAAATACATTATAATATTCAGTTGCCGACAATCACAAAGTTAACAGTTTAGGGTGGAAAAAATATGCTGTATAAATGTAAATGTGCCTTACACGACTCACATTGGCAATCTGATTGTTGTACATACCGGTATTTCTGTAAGAAAGCTGCAACAGTGTACTTCATCAGAACTCCAGATAAGGTGTGTATTGGCGTATTTTACACACTTATTTTAGCTGAATACGCATTGATTTTCAATAGTGAGAGTATAAAATACTCACAGCAAAGTGAAGATACGCATTGATTTTCATATCGAGTAGTCAAAATACTGTAATAAAGTTGAAAGTAAATTTTAAGCTGCATTACAGTATAAATAAGTGAATAATACACTCAAATAAGTGATTTTTTCATTTGTTCCCCATTTAATAATGAAGAAAATGAATAATCCATTTGTAAAAATAAAATATGCATTAAATTTAACATCAGGGGGTACAGTACTCTTTAGATACACAGATTATCTGGAGTTCTGCTTTATAGAAAGAGGAAAAAGCGTACCCAAAATATTAAGTACTTTGTATCAGACATTGCAGTCAATTTTAATTGCATATGCAGTTTGTTTGGAGCTCGAAAAACATGTTTTGGAAGATATTATATCGAAAAATAAAAGTACAACAATGTCTAATTAGACATTATACAGCAAAATAATTCCAGCAGAAAAATATTTACACAATTCCCTAACATTTGATTGGTCCGTAGCAAGTCTCTGTCCAAAATTTATATCCCAGTAAACTCCCACGCCAAACTACTTTCCATAACCGTGAGGCGCAGTTAAAATAATTCTTAAGAAAATGGAAAATAAACACATTTTATTGATGAATTTATTTCAAATGCTGGAATTATAAGGAATGAATGGCCTTTTTGTGGAATTTATCGGGGATATAAACTTGGAAAATTCGCGGGAATACTGGACGAGCTTCCGGCCTTCGTCCAGTATTCCCGCGACTTTTCCAAGTTTATACCCTGATAAATTCCACAAAAACGGCCATTCATTCCTATAATAAAAGCCAAACAGCATGTCTTGTGAACAATGAAGAGTTTACAGCATGCCAGCCCATATAAGAATACCTGATATCCATATCTTTGGCATGTTTCTTCTCTCGTTTGGCCGAGTGTTTGCACAGCCTGTCCATGAGTTTGGCGACCCCGGGGTGCTGCGGAGTGGTCTCTCCTTCCTCCAGGTGATCACGTCCTCCACGCGCCCACTCAGGCACGGCCGTATATCGGACAGCTCCAGTCCAGCCAGGGCAGCAAGTTTGGCAGTGGTCATTGTCTTACAGTCCACTCGAGTCAACATCTTCAATGCCTTTTTACCGGGGTTTTCACTGTACTTTCCATTTCCATTGATTCACCAACTTTATCCTCCGAGACGGATGTTATAACACAGGAATCCTTTTCAGTTTCTGTCTCCTGTGTATTTTATGCCACTATCTTCCTCAGTTGTCGCTTTATCAACTACACCGTCAGCATATTTTCTGGTTACCATATCAGTGCCTGCATTACCTGAATCCTCAATAGTTCTAGCATCACTACTACATACTGTATCAGCTAAAGTAGAGTTTTCACTTTTATCTTGAGACAAAGAATTTTCACCTAACTGCATGCTATTATTTAATGCTACTGAATTAGACTTTATATTTATACAGCTATCTAAGTCTGGAAGGTCATTATCCGTGTCGTCACTGTTGCAACTTTTCAGAGATCTGCTGACACATTCTGTTGAGCCTGTACCTACCCTGCTCTCCACAGTTTCACATTCTTCACCACCTTCAGTCTGGCTGTTTGTGTTTATATCTATAACAATTTGATCACCATTTTGTTGCGCAGCAGAGCACTGATTTTTATTAAGTTTCATATCGAGTCGATCTTTGAGTGACATTTCCTTATTATCCTCTGGGTTCCAGTCGGAGTCAGAGTCGCTGTATTTATCGCGCTCCTCTTGCGTCTTCGGCACCGACTTGATTCGCGTTCTTCTCGAGAACATCCTGCAGGACTCTTGCCTTGCTGAAACCATAAACATAATGGCAAGTGGAGAAATGGGCTTTACTGCACCTGTGGCCAATCTAACTTCTAGTATGCTGCTGTGACCGAGGAAATGGGGCTCAGAGCTCCAGATAAGGTGCGTATTTGCGTAAAATACCCAATTAAAATTGCCAAAAACCCAATTGAAATCAGAAGTAATGAGTATCAAAAAGCAATGAAAAATTTGTGGTATCTTTATCATGCTACAGAAAACAATAAACAGACCATAAATATAGCATATTTTCTTATTTTTCCATGAAAACACATCTTTGGTATTTTCATTAGAATTGTCTCCAAGGAGACAATTCTAATGAAATACCAAGATGTGTTTTCATTTAGAAGCAATCTATTCAATAAGTGCGGTCTGCTGATATGTAAACAGTAGTGTGATTCTATTTTACACAATTAAAATTTTGAAATACCCAATTGCTTCAGAAATGATGGAGTGACAATACTCTATTACTAATTTCTTATCTGGAGCCCTGGGGCTCATGGAATTCATGTCATGTCAAGCTCCTGGAGGCCGTTTCACTAAACTTCATACAACTAAAATGTTTGTAAGCGTAAATTTAGGATCGTCTGGAAATTTCAATAGATAGATTTACATTTATTGAGCAGAAACCTATGCTCAATAAATGTAAATCCAATAATCGTTTACAAGAAAACATTGTTAATGTGAAATTTACAGACTATCATAATTTTGCACTTTTAGTCATACAATGTTTAGTGAAAGGACCCCTATCTGTTACAGAAGAAACGGGCCTTACAGCATTTGTGGCATGTATAGCCCACGTGACTGATGGCAGATTTTCTTTCTTGTTATATGTTGTTTGTTTACCAACTAGGGCCATATACATTTTACAGCTCGACTTAATGAGATGGCCGCAGCCCGCATGGCGCGCCCGCCGAGGCTTCGATAGTATACTGAAAAACTTTAACCAAACAAATCTTTAACCCGGACGCACATACATATGTACGCCAATGTGCCGACTATATAGCACTGCCTGCAAGTGGGCGTGACAAAAATGGCATTTCTAAACGAGAACATATTGTTGAAAATGCCGCAAAAGTTCCAAATGACAAAAATAACATAAAAATGGAAAATGTGACACTCACGTGGTGGCCTTCATGCCCCGGAGGACCTTGTACTCCTGCTGTTTCCTGCTGGCGCGGGCCAGGAACACGTTGATTAGACTTGGGTGCTGGCTGATGGTACGGCACATTTGCCCGCGACTCTGAAATACATCCAGCATGGCATTAACAGGGCCTATACTGGTGTAAACCGAATGTGTTATCGATTTCGTACCTAATAGTTTCGTCCTTTTGCAACTTTTTATTTTTTTTTTTTTCCAATCGAGTTAACGTAACCCAATTTTTGTGATAATTTTCAGTTTGGGGTATTAAACTAAATATACAGAATGTATGTACATCCAAGTTCATAAATGGTATTTTAAGTGAATTTAAACAGATAAACTTTGCTATTCATCTACAATATTGACATACACATGTACATGCTGTTTAATTATATGTACACAGTTAAAGAGGATACAACGGTATACAGCAGGTGGGAAAAATAATGTTTTGATTGCCAACATACAGTCAAGTTACATGGATTGTACAGGGCGAGTGCTAAATAGGGAAGGGCAAGTAGCTTTTTATTTTTACTTCTACTAGTCCTGAAGGGAGAGTGGATTTTTCCAAATGTTTACACCCCTGTCTAGTCCAATCAAACAGCTTCGATTTTGAGTAGAAACTTCAAGCAAATGCTCAGAAAGTTTTATAATCACAATAGTCGGTCATACAGTGCAGTTTCCGTTTTTGTTCCACCGTAGACAACACTTGCAAACTCAACGCGAACGCAACGGTTTGCTGTAGCGTTGTATACGTTGTTTAAACGTATAATACGGTTCGTACACGTGTAATACACATTGTCAAACCGTTTAGTTTAAAAGCGTTGTATACGTTGTTTAAACGTATAATACGGTTCGTACACGTGTAATACACATTGTCAAACCGTTTAGTTTTAAAGCGTGTAATCGTTTAGCTTCAAGGCGTATAAACACGCTTTGGCGTATACATAATGTAGCGAGTCAAAGAGTTGAAACGTGTACAACGCTTTTACCTGGAAGCGTGTAGCTATATGAAAGCGTTGAAACGTGTACAACGGTTTACACGTTTTAACACAAAATACCTGTTTCGGCCCCGATCTCTTCGAGGCGTCCTTGTTTCGTCCATTTTAAAATATCGCGAATACATACCCTCAGATCGATTTCAAAGTAGTCATCGGCGGTGTGATTTAGCACTTCAATTGATCCATAATCCCTGATGACTAATGAGTCACGCTTTTAACACGACAGATGTACCTTGTCGTTTATCAAAATGTTTGAGAATTGTAGATCACCCTGAGCCGGCTCATCAGGATCTGCGGCATTCCTATGTACATTTTATATACACAAAAATGACGCCTAATACAGCGTAATGTAACAGGTCTAACTTAATATGGAATAGCCCGGGCCCGATAGTCCGTGTCAGTTAATTGGGGTTAAATATTACGAACACAGATAAACACAGTGCATGGTTTCTTTATTTTATTTTAACATCATCAGAAATGGCGAGTCTAGGAACTCGTATTATCTTTACGCTGAAGCCAGTCTATTTCAGTCACTAAAATCCGCTATACACCTGTCCCACGCGTGTGTTAAGAAATTAATCGATATTTGAGAAACTGAATACACAGCGAGCTGCACACTGGTTTAACACGGATAGGCCCCGCGGATATGTGTCATAAATTACTTGGTGGTCAAAACCGGTAAATTTACAAGGTTTTTATTTATAGCGAAATAGCAGCCGACTGGCAATTTTTTCTCGGACCGATTTTTAAGACTAGTTTTCAAATCTCAATCGGTCTGAGAGTTCAAAAATCGGTCCAGAACCGGAAAACTGAAAATGTTAGAAGCCCTGGCAGTGAGTCTAGAAGTATATACACACACACACGAAGAACGATCAGAGCATGCGCATTCTACGCGATACAAGGTTGGCATACCAAAACGTGTAATGCGTTAAAACTCGTGGAAACGTGTTATACGTATAACACAGTTTCATCTGTACGGTGCTGTGTACATGTAGATGCGTGTAACAGTTCGTCAAAGAAAGCGTTAAATCGTTTAAACGGTCTACCTTAGCGTTGTATACGCTTACAACCGTTGTATACGTTTACAACCGTTGTACACGGATTACACGCTTTTGAAACTCAATACGTTGAACACGGTTTGTTCGACTTTCGCGCATGCGCAAGAGGGGGGAAACGCAACGCATGGCCGAAAACGTATTACACGTAGACGACACACGGTTTGAAACGCAACTAACGGAAACTCCAAGGATACGCAACGCACAACACTTTGTACACGTATAAACCCGGAACATTTTGACAGAAACAACTGTATGCTTATACTAGATGGCTGCAGCCCACATGTCCCGTCCGCTTTGATAGAATACCAAACAAGAGGGCCATGATGGCCCTAATTCGCTCACCTGACTCCATGAACACCAGAGGAGAATGTGACATTGAGTTCATGTGTTTCAAAAAAAATTGTGCTATTTTTAGATGGCGGTCATCTTGGATTAAGCGATGACTGTCATTTTACCAAATCTGAAAATGCTTCATCCAAGGATCTTAACTTCCTATGAAGTTTGGCCAGCATCGGCCATGTGGTTCCTGAGAAAAAGACGTTCAAAATCTTGAATAAATGGACCTTTTGGTGGCCATCATGGATGACATAATCATCCGATTCCGACAAATATTGCACCAGAGCAATCGCCTCATCGATACCTTCAATTTGATATATGGCATGAGCATATTCGGTCAAAAATAAAATTTGACCCCAATTTGACCTCACGGGCCATGCCCATTTTTGACCCCGGGGTCACCATTTTCACAACTTTGAAACAGCATTGTAAATCGATCCTTCCTACCAAGTTTAGTCGAAATCCGGCAAGCGGTTCATGAGAAGAAGATTTTTTAAGAATTTATGCTATTTTTAGACGGCGGCCATCTTGGATTAGCGATGACCTCCATTTTAACAAATCTGAAAAGGCTTCACCCATGGACCATAACTTTTAAGTTTGGCTACCATGGGCCAAGCGGTTCATGTGAAGAAGAATTTTGAAATCTCTGATAAAAGAACAACCTTTTGACATTTCGGCGGCCATCTTGGATGACATAACAATCCGATTTCGACAAAAAATATACCAGAGTGATCGCCTCATTGATACCTCCGATTTGATATATAACATGACCATATTCGGTCAAAAATAAAATTTGACCCCACGGGCCACGCCCATTTTTGACCCCGGGGTCACCATTTTAACAACTTTGAAAGAGCAATGTACATCGATCATTCCTACCAAGTTTCGTCGAAATCCGGCTAGCGGTTCATGAGAAGATTTTTTAAGAATTTATGCTATTTTTAGACGGCAACCATCTTGGATTAGCGATGACCTCCATTTTAACAAATCTGAAAAGGCTTCACCCATGGACCATAACTTTTAAGTTTCGCTACCATAGGCCAAGCGGTTCATGTGAAGAAGAATTTTGAAATCTCTAATAAAAGAATGACCTTTTGACCTTTCGGCGGCCATCTTGGATGATATAACAATCCGATTTCGACAAAAAATGTACCAGAGTGATGACAAAAAATGTACCAGAGTGATCGCCTCATTGATACCTTCGATTTGATATATAACATGACCATATTCGGTCAAAAATAAAATTTGACCCCACAGGCCACGCCCATTTTTGACCCCGGGGTCACAATTTTAACAACTTTGAAAGAGCAATGTACATCGATCATTCCTACCAAGTTTCGTCGAAATCCGGCTAGAGGTTCATGAGAAGATATTTTAAGAATTTATGCTATTTTTAGACGGCGATCATCTTAGATTAGCGATGACCTCCATTTTAACAAATTTGAAAAGGCTTCACCCATGGACCATAACTTTTAAGTTTCGCTACCATGGGCCAAGCGGTTCATGTGAAGAAGAATTTTGAAATCTCTAATAAAAGAATGACCTTTTGACCTTTCGGCGGCCATCTTGGATGACATAACAATCCGATTTCGACAAAAAGTGATCGCCTCATTGATACCTTCAATTGATATATGACATGACCATATTCAGTCAAAAATAAAATTTGACCCCAATTTGACCCCACGGGCCACGCCCATTTTTGACCCCGGGATCACCATTTTAACAACTTTGAAAGAGCAATGGACATCGATCATTCCTACCAAGTTTTGTCGAAATCCGGTTGGCGGTTCTTGAGAAGAAGATTTTTTAAGAATTTGTGCTATTTTTAGACGGCGGCCATCTTGGATTACGTAATGACGTCATTTTAACAATTTTGTAATCCCCCTACCTAAGGACCATGACCATGAAGTTTGGTGACTATAGACCCAATGGTTACCGAGGAGAAGACGTTTGAAAATGTTCACGGACGGCGACGGACGCATTGCGGTAACAATAGCTCACGAGCTTCGCTCAGGTGAGCTAAAAACGTTAACCAAAAACTTGAACCTGAACGCACGCATGTATGTACGCTAACGTGCGGACTATATCGTGCTGTCAGCAAGCGGGCACAACAACAACTGTTTGACTCAAGTTCTCCAAATTCATTCTAGAAATCAGGACATACCACCAACTTCCTGATTTTGATCATGGACACCGACTACATGCCCTGAAAGTACAATAAACAAAGTCCCTAATGTTGGGCGACTATGCGTGTACCTCGCACTATCCTCTGTGTTTCACTGTGTAGCTGAGTAACGTCCTCCTTCCTCTGTCTGGCACTGCTCACTCGCCGCTCCTTCTTGCCCGCCCCCTGAACACAACATAGAGAAAACCAGGATAGTGTATACTGTTGGCTAGTCTACTAGACAAGGCCATGAAACTTATATTCCATAAACAGTGGCACCCCCTCTAAACCGGACACCCCGGGAGGTTCCCAGGTGTCCGGTTTAGAGAGGTTCCACTGTAAAACAGGACAGATGACTACTGCAAGACAAGTGTGGATGCTTTGTGATCATGAACAGACATTACAAGTGGCAGTAAATGGCAAATGTACAGCAAATGTACAACAAACACGTCTCTGTGTCCGGTTTAGAGAGGTTTGACTGTATACTTATATTTGGTTGTGCGTTAATATTCTGGATATTACAGTAGCTGCTGTCGGCTATCATCCATTTTTGTTTACCTTTTTCAGTTTGGCGAGTAGTTTCGGATCTATGGAGGATTCATCAAATCCCTCGTCTTCTTTCTCAGATTCCGACCCAGATCTGTCGCTGTCTGATGAGGATCGCACACCTGAAATGTTACATTTTCTAATTTATGGAAATTATACAACTCAATATATATTAGGCTTCTAACTTTGGTCGGACACGACCTCATATTAGAACACATTCCACAATTTTATTAACGCTAATATGAATATTTTGGCGGAGAACTTGCACAAGCTACCACATGTATGAAGCGACTTTTGTCTTATGCGACCACTTTCAATCCCCCGGACCATTTGGCCTATATAATGACAGTGTATTAAACGACTTTCCCTTAACGCGACCACCGGTCACGAACTAACAGAACTGGTCGTTTCTATTAAACGACCATTAATTGGCAGGATGTCACTTTCGCCAGGTGAAATTAGCCTCTAGCGTGTGACAAACAAAGGAAACAAATCCCCTGTCAAAGTGCGAATGGTGCATTGTTTATGATTATTGACCTGAAACCTCGGTCTGATTCGCTTGTTTCCTTAGTGATTACTAAAGGGAATGAACTCATCGTCGCTTAGCACATGGGAACAAACGTTATGGTCGCTTAGCACATGGGAAAGCATCTGCGTATTTCACTTATTTAAAACAATTCTTTTTTTGTTGTGTACAGAATACGCAAGCAGTTTTATTTCACCCAATTCCAATTTTCCTGTTGCGTAATGATACTGGTATATACCGAACACTGTGTTAATAAATCATTATTCTATAAGCTGGTTTGGTTGTCAGTCAACGACTGGTAAAAATCACCAGGGTGAAACACGTCTGGTCCGAAGTGATCGCAGTCACTATTTTATTTCGCAATAACTTTCAAATTTTTTGATCTATTTTGATAAAATAAAGCCTGAATAATTCAGAAAAGTGCACAGTAAACATTACCGGTAGTATTCTAATCTATTTATTTCTATGTTTTTGTTTAATATTCGCGAGTTACCGATTCCGAATATTAAACCATATAACCGGACCTACCAGTACCCGGATTTCCATTTGTTTTTCGTTTTGTGTTAAGAGACCATTGTCTCCCTTGGGTGGTCGCTTAATGCAAGTTTGACTGTATATATACAGTCAAACCTGTGTTAACGACCACCTGGGAATAGCGACCACCTGTCCACAACGGCCAGTTAAGAATCCCCCCGTCCAATTTTGTTCTTTACAAGACCTTGGAATAACGACCACCCCTGAACTGCGACCAGCGACCAGCTATTTTCATTCCCACACGGCATTTTTGTATGTGAACAGCAGCCATGTCAAGTTTTTGTCGGCAAAAGAAAATAGCACCACAATCGCTATTTTCCTTTCATCACAATCTGGCCGCTATCATTTGAATTGTAACTGGTCGTATCCAATTAGTCATCGATTACATTCGCATACATTGGCACAACGCTCTTTTGAAAACATTTACCTTGCCCAATATGGTCAGTGTCATTTTGGCGACATTAAACATTTTCCATGAAAAATATTGCATAACTCCATCAACGGTAATTCCCGATATGTATTCCGTGTCGTGTATTCCAATATGCAATTCCGCGTAAGTCATAAAACTCCATCATTAGTTGGCAAACTGTGTTAACACGATTCTGATTCGTCTACAGTGACAAGACTAAGACTTCAAACACACCGCGTTTGTCAAGTGTAAATTTCACACCGTGGAGCACAAGGCCATATCAAAGATCCATACACACGGTTGCCGACGTCACTCACGTTGTCCACACTAGACTGGTACCCTGTCGGATGCGCAGCCTAGCGAAACAATACTACCGGGAACCAGTCTAAAGTGACACGACAAACGTGTTTATATGAATTGGGTCTCGATCTCCGACAAATCCCAGCTTATTGCATTAGCGGTTTACAATGCTCGCCAATCTCTAATTAAAAACATCAGTAATTACGTCAGCGGACATTGCCAATTCATCATAGGTTGCTGAAATATTCGGGCTTGATCAGGATACATTGGACAGAAAGCAAATAAGCCTGGTGTTCTCTGCTGATTTGGACACCTACCTCGAGTGGGTTACTCGACTCGACACATTCAATGAAATATTTTTGTAACAAAAAAAACTCGCGATTTTCACAGGCCGCTCCACATATCATATATTACAGTTATTAATTTCAACTGATGGTGTGAAATTTAGAATAAGAAAACAAAATACTAATGGTCATGCTAATTAAACCACTTAAATGTAATTACTACAAGCTATTAAATGGTGCACCAAAGCAAGCCGCGGGATATATTTATCATGAAGATAATTACTCCCCTTTGTATATTAATTTCCAAAGCGAGGCTGGGTTCAGAACAATAACAACAAGATGACATAACAAAATAAATTGACTATTTTTGCAATTTTCATGTAATTTTTAATTGATAAAAAGCAGATACACTCCACGATCGTGCAATAGCGAATTGTCAGGTGGAAGTGTATACAGCCAAGACGTTTTCTATGCATGCATATAGATTACAATAGAATGCTAAATACATGGCCGACTTTGTTGTGAAACCGGGAAAATGTTTGACCCTTGGAACAACGACCACCTGTCAACAACGGCCACTTTGGCCACTTCCCTTTGCCGGTCGTCGTTCACAGGGTTCGACTGTATAGTTGTACCGATGAAAGCCGAAACACGCCGAATGCCTGTGGCGTACCATGGCAAAAAGAGCTCATGTTTGGGACCACTGTAGTCCCAGATCAGACTGCGCACCCATACAGTCTGATCAGGAACTACACTGTTCGCAATCGAGTGGTGGAAAACAAATTGTTTAACGTCCAAGCAACAACTATGGTCATATAGACGGTACCACTGTAATTCCCCAGTCCTCAGATTCCACCAATCAGTTACCTGGATCATCAGAGTCCTCCGCGTCAAACAGGTCCGATGGCAGATTTATAGTCGGGCTCTCCTCCTGGAAGGAATAGTCGAGAATGACTGTACAGGTAGCCAGCATAGATCCTGATCATCTTTTGTAATCACAATCAGCAGAGGCCTTTTCAGACTGAAGAATGTTGGCCGCACACATTGTAAAAGAATACACCTATATGAACAGTGGGTGGGGTGATGCGGTGGGCAGATACATCGTAAACTTGTTTGTAAAATTAGAAAGACTTCATCACAATCTCCGGCTGTATATTTGACGAACAGAAGTGGGTTTACTACAACTGTACAAATACGTACCGACTGACAACTAAGTGTCACATCCTGCTATGACTCGATACACATGTCCGATTCACAACAGATGCAACACTACTTTTGCTCATGTTTCATTGGTCAAACGATATCACATGACATTATCGATTGTCAGTTTACCGACGCATCCTAAACAAGTCTGCTTTGTTTTCCTTTCAATAACGTACACGGACATTACCAACTGATGTCAGTTTAATCATGTATTAAACTAAACTCACTTTATATTTGTCCATTCTGAGACATACAACGTTACCTGCTAAATATAAAGTCATGACGGTGTTTATTAGACTGCCAAGAAACGATAGGGATTACTCAGAGTGCTTCGGAATTCAGACGAGTTTTATTGCCAAACGAAGAAACTTCATATATCAAGACATTAGCTTGGTGTTTCTGATATGTTGCTATTGAAGTATATATGGCTGTGATTGCAGAAATGGGGCTTATGGCTTTCATGACCAGTGTAGATCCAGATCAGACTGTATCTGATCTGGATCTACACTGTTCACCATTCCATTAATGACACACCCGCCATGCTTCCAACAAGCGATATAGATCGTTATCGGGCTACAGGTGTGTATTATCCGATCAGGAGATGCACTGGTCACAAATCCTATTATAAGCCCCATATCTTGCAGCCATATATACAACCCTCAAGACAATGTACATTACCTTGTCTCCTTTATCTTTCGTACCAAACTCTGTATCTGAAGTGTGCAACACAATATATGGAGTTACGAAAAATTATATATGTTCATACAAAGAAAACTATGAATTTAAAGCTATATAAATCTGTTGTGTTACAGAATTAATCGAGTGAAGGGTGTTTACGTCAGATGCTGTTCAATGGTAAGGTCATACACAGACAGTGCAATATTATATTGCAACATGAAGTGTTACAATATTATAGCAAGAGTTGTAAGAGAACAAAGCGCGCCAGGTGATGCTGATCTAAATTGATTGATTAATTGTTAGGGTTTAACGGCCTATCAACAGCTAAGGTCATTTAAGGCCGGGTCAATGGGTTTAGTACTAAATCCTATATATTACCTGTACAAATGGGGGGAGGGGAGTGGGGTGGGGAAATATCCGAAAATCAGAACTGAATGTTTACAATAAAACAAGAGGGCCATGATCGCCCTAATTCGCTCACCTGACTCCATGAACACCAGAGGAGAATGTGACATTGAGTTCATGTGTTTTAAAACAAATGTGCTATTTTCAGATGGCGGTCATCTTGGATTAAGCGATGACTCATTTTACCAAATCTGAAAATGCTTCACCCAAGGATCTTAACTTACTATGAAGCTTGGCCAGCATCGGCCATGTGGTTCCTGAGAAAAATACATTCAAAATCTCGAATAAATGGACCTTTACTATATATTCAGCCCTGAAATCAGAATAATCCTGATCTGATGCCAGCTCCTCGCCACACCAGAATCACATGGCCCCCTCCCAAAAGCCGTAGGATCAGCAATAATCTTCCTACTTTTATAATGGGCAATAACCTAATTCAACTCCCAGGTAACAAAAGAGCCAAAGATAAAGGCAAATAGTGAAATCGTTAAATTATGCCGTCGAGTTCGCCCGACTAACCACCCACCATGCTAGTCTAAAATGTGTTTTTGGTACTGGTCTAAAATGTGTGGTAAACAAATAGGGTGAAACAGATCAAAACAAGAAAACTTAACATTTGAAGATGGAGAGACAGATCACCCTGACACCACCGGGGGAATAGCGCAAGAACCATTTCCATAGAAGGCGAGCTAAAAATTAAGTACTGTACCAGTAATTCCTTCCCTTGATTCACCATCATCCACGTTTGCCTGCGACTCCTACAACAGGAACGTACACAGCAGATAAATACAAGATAACCCTTACACTGCAGAACTAACGTTTGTTGCCTGATGTTTATTTTCTGTTTTACATTTTTCTCATAAAAAACATGGTTTGATGACACTTTAGAATCATTTCCAATCAAATCATTGACATCAAACCATGTTTTCATTACGAAATAAGGCAAAATATAAAGCAACAGCAGACGACAGTTTTCGTGTCCAGCAGTTTAATGTTTAAAACGGTGTTTACGTGGGGCTATCAGAAAGTTCAACAAGAGTGCCGTAAGTCACAAAATACGCCCGTCTAAGATGGGCCAGACAGCGAAGATGCAGAAATGTGAAGCTGTCACCAAGGCAAGAAACATTAATGAGAATCCTCTTGTTGAGATAAACAGGTAAACTAATTTAGGTAGAGATGTGTAAAGTAGAAATTGTACAGAATTGGATACAAAAATGTAAACAAAAGTTAAAAAATATTTTTTTCGGCATAAAAACACCAAGTATGTGTAGAAGACGCGTGTATAGTTTCAGATCGATTGACTGAACGGTTTCAGAGGAGTCGTGTACACAAACTCTGTACCCTATATAGAATTGAATACAAAAATGTAGAAAAAATGGCTAAAAGGTTAACAAGGATACAGTGCGAAAATTAAAAATGGCCGCCAAGGGGAGATAAGTCATCAGAAATATTTCAAAATCAATAGGCTTCTTCGTCTTGCTGTGATAAACATGTAAATTTGGTTACAAGCGGTGAAGTAGAACTGGAGTTATTGCGTGAACAAGGATACAGAGTGCGAAATATAGAAATGGATAAACGTGTATACCGAATTTGGTTCCAATCCGTCAAGTAGAACTCTAGTTCTCGCCCTCCCGCCCGTACAAGGTGAATACATAATATGTCCCGTTTTTTTCAAACGGGCGTATAAAAACTAATTTTATAACAAGAACTCTATAGATACGACATACAAGATCTAGTATATACACAGAACAGCTTATTGGGAACATCTTGATTGGAGAGCGTACTCCGAAAGTTTTATAAGCACATGGACTGATTACAAAACCTTCTCAGCGTTTCCCAAAACAAATAAAATCCACAACCTCTCGGCTCTATTACACTGAGCATGAGATGTGAGAGCATGAACAGAAAGTTTTATAATAATGGAAACTCACCGCAGACTTGGCGACGTTCGGCAAGGTTTGATTTTCATCATCATCATCGTTTGAACTGTCCATTACAGGTCGCTTCTGAAAGTTGGGAATTCTTTTTTCTCTGACATCAGAAACAGGGTTTGACATGTTAGAATCATTTCCATTGGAAATGATTCTAAAGTGCTGTCAAACCATGTCTTTACTGTGACAGGAGACAAATTAGAAAACAACTGTGTGAACAGCAGACAACAATTGAGACACGCCATGTGATTTTGTACCTAACACGTGCAATTATAAAATATTTACAAAATTTACAATTTCCATAAATGACGTCGAAAGTTGACGATTTTTCATTGCAAAAGCAGAATTGAATTTTTTCCTCCTTTAACGTCATTTACAGAAAATACCACAGTTTCTGTAAATATATACGTTTCCAGTATTCTAAGGGTTTAAGGTGAATAGAAGCATATTTGTCACCATATTTGTGTACTGTTACTTTTGAATTGATGAATACTCGCTCGTGATTTATTTTGTTATGGTTGCATATGTTAACTCTTTGCATGCTGGGAAACTTGTGGGCTATAAATAGTTCAAAAATAGCGAACAAAAATCATCAAATTTTCTTTTATTTCTCCTTGTAAATATCATGAATATGTCTTGAAATTTCATTAGATAAAAAAATAAAAAATATACTCCTAATTTGTTTGGATGATATTTTCACCGCTAGCATGCAAAGAGTTAAATGTAAATTACTAGTTTGTGGTATGGGTGGGGTAGAAAATATATAGTTTATTTAAAACTTTATTTATTTTGCAACGATTTCAAACAAGCGCGAGAGCACTTTCATTGGCACAGATGAAGGCGTAAGGGCAGTCAGTAACATTGACGGTTGGACATATGTGGTGGTGGTGGTGGGGGGGTCATATGGGTAGGCTACAGAATGAAAATATGGATGATGGCAAAGAAACACACAGTTTCAAGTCAATAGACTTAGGGTTGCAGAGGTAGAATGTATGTACTAGATGACCGAAGCCCGCATGTCACGCACGTCAAGGCTTTGATAGTGTACCGACAAACTTTTAACCAAAAATTTAACCGGACACACGCCAATGTGCCGACTATATCGCGCTGTCTGTAAGCGAGCGCGACATAAACTAAAGAGTATAAGCGAATAAAACAGGTTCTGAATGTTCTCAAATTTGTACTCTGAATCATACAGCTCGATTGACAACTCAAACGGCCTGAGTATGCACAGGAGAACAGAGCACATACTCAGAGCAGGCTTTACAAGCACAGGCAGGGGACAGAATGTGAGAATCAGTCAACGGATGACATACAACTTTCTTCTTCTTTAGACTGGACAGCACGGTTTGTTCTGCTTCACTGTCGGACGACGAATCATTCAGCACGGCGGCCAGTACATCTTCTGCTGTCTGCAAACAATGAATGAAATCGTTCATTATCATTATCACGATTAACGAATATATTAAACGATAAAAGCAAATTAATTATGCAACAATTAAATGATGTCAGTCAAATCCACACGCCATTCTATAAGAAACCTGTATCAACCAATCAGGGAAACTGTACTACTGCTACGTCCTAGCGATTACTTTTACAGCACCACCTTGCACCAGTAGGTTGCGTAAACAGGGGAGATAAACAATACTAATTCATTGCCTGGCTCAGCATAGGTGTCAGATACGGTGCGATATGAGAAATCTCAACATCACGAAAAATACAAACGAACCGGACATCGGCTGTTAGGGTGGTTTTTGTTGGTTTTAGAGCATTTTGAAGGAAAAAAGTGATATTTGGTAATGTGACCTTTAACCCTTTCACCCCTAAGTAACTGAATGGGCTGCGATATGCTAATTTTGCAACCAATCCAATCATCGCAAAATGATTTTCAGACTATTCCATTTATAAAAAGGGGGATATTTGTTGTTCTCAAAAATATGAAAATTACTTTCAAACAGTGCAGATCCACAGGTGGAAGACTCGGACCTATGACACCAAAAAAATGCCTATTAAAAAAAATCCCATTACCCCACCCACTTGGTCTCGTACAGTACTATACGTTAATTCAAGGTGACTATAAATAGCGCTATTATAGAAAGAGCCCTCTTTTTTCCGGCTCGCACAAACACAATAAACATCGATTAAATGTATGAAATATGTCTCTGGCAATCGATAAAGGTATTAGTGTGTGAATATACTCACTTCAAATCGCTGTTTCAAGTATTTATTGAGTTATTCGCGTTTTGATTACCCCATCCAAAGCGAAAGTTGCGTGTACGAAAGAATCTCACACAGAATCGGAGGCCGTCCGGCTGGATTATCGGTAATATTTGGCCGATAGCTGATCGCCAGCTCAAACTAAAGTCGTACACCATGATCATATACATTAGAGACTCCAACCATACAAAGTTCGTCCAATTGTGATCGTTCGCCGATCTAAAAAACACTTTTTTGTCTTATTTCGTTCATTATCTGGAACTGGGTCAATGCACCATCTTCCATAATACAACCGGAAGCGTCTATGTAAAGAACATCTCTGATTGGCTAAATCTAAACTGTATGACGTCATTCAACCTATTTCGGGATTGCGGAAGACATAATCTGATAGTACGTGAATCATGAATGAAAGTGGAAAAAAGGTGTTTTTTATTAAGCTTTATTCGAAAATTCAAATACATTTTTGAATGGGGAACAGGCTGGATATTGACCATGAATATGGATGTGCAATAAGGAACACAGAATGACCAACACACAAGCTCACACCAGCTAACCAAATCATGCGATCATGACAGTTTTCACTTTCACAGTATAACCACAATCAAATGTATTCCCCTGAAGTGACTAGAAAGATAACTCAGTGACTGAATGGCAATCAGTGCAGTCACTGCATGGATGCATATAGTAATCTCACTATACACTGTTTGCAAAATGTATTAGTCCTTTCAACCCAACGGCTATAAACCCAATAGAGACAAAGACTGTAGGTCCTGTTGAGACGGCTTGTAACGAGTCGTCTCAAAAGGATCTGCAGTTTTTGTCGGTACGAGATTTTATTTAAAAAGTGTAAATTTTCTGATTAACGAAATCATCTAAAATCGAACATGAAACGGTCCAGGTCAGGTATTGACATCTTGATTGGAGAGCGTACCCCGAAAGTTTTATTTATAAGCACAGGGACTGATTACAAAACCTTCTCAGCGTTTCCCAAGATCTATTACACCGAGCATGAGATGTGAGAGCATGAACAGAAAGTTTTATAATAATGGAACCTCACCGCAGACTTGGCGACGTTCGACAAGGTTTGGTTTTCATCATCATCATCATCTGAACTGTCCATTACAGGTCGCTTCTGAAAGTTGGGAATTATTGCTTAGCCCTTACAAAGCTATATTAAATTTCGTCATCTGCAGTTTTTATTTTCCATTTTTGTCATCAGAAACAGGGTTTGACAACATGTTAGAATCATTTCCAATGGAAATAATTATAAAGTGCTGTCAAACCATGTCTTAACTGTGAAAGGAGACAAATTAGAAAACAACTGTGTGAACAGCAGACAACAATTGAGACACGCCATGTGATTTTGTACCCAAGAACACGTGCAATATTTTATAAAAAATATTTACAAAATTTACGAGTTTCCATAAATGAGGTCGAAAGTTGGCGAAATTTTCATAGCAAATGCGGAATTGAATTTTGTCCTCTTATGAAATTTATGTTTCCAGTATTCTAAGGGTTTAAGGTGAATAGAAGCATATTTGTCACCATATTTGTGTACTGTTACATTGATGAATACTCAATTTGTTCGTGATTTATTTTGTTATGGTTGCATATGTAAACTCTTTGCATGCTGGGAAACTTGTGGGCTATAAATAGTTAAAAAATAGCGGACAAAAATCATCATATTTTCTTTTATTTCTCCTTGTAAATACCATGAATATGTCTTGGAATTTCATTAGAATTGAGTCCTGAGGACTCAATTCTAATGAATTTCCAAGTCATATTTCAATTCTAATGAATTTCCAAGTCATATTTACAGAGAGAAATAAAAAATATACTCCTGATTTGTTTGGCGGATATTTTCACCGCTAGCATGCAAAGAGTTAAATGTAAATTACTAATTTGTCGTATGGGTGGGGTAGAAAAATATATAAGGTTTATTTAAAACTTTATTTATTTTGCAACTATTACAAACAAGCGTGAGAGCACTTGTACAAATGCTTTCACTGGCACAGATGAAGGCGTAAGGGCGGTCATTAACGTGGGAGGAAACAGGAGTACCCAGAGGAAACCCACTTGTCCGGTCTGGCGACCACCATACCACCTCACATACTGTAATATTGACGGTTGGACATGTGGTGGTGGTGGTGGTGGGGGGTCATATGGGTGAGCTACAGAATGAAAATAGGCTTTGATAGTATACCGAAAAACTTTAACCGGACGCACGCCAATTTGCAGACTATATCGCGCTGTCCGTTAGCGAGCGCGACATAAACAAGAGTATAAGCGAATAAAACAGGATCTGAGCATGCTCTCAAATTTGTACTATAAATCATACAGCTCGATTGACAAATCAAATGGCCTGAGTATGCACAGGAGAACAGAGCACATACTCGGAGCCAGCTTTATAAGCACATGCATGGCACAGCACGTGAGAATCAGTCAACGGATGACATACAACTTTCTTCTTCTTTAGACTGGACAGCACGGTTTGTTCTGCTTCACTGTCGGACGACGAATCATTCAGCACGGCGGCCAGTACATCTTCTGCTGTCTGCAAACAATGAATGAAATCGTTCATTATCTGACAGAGCTCCAGAGAAGCTGCATATTTGCTTAAATACCCAATTAAAATTACCAAAAACCCAATTGAAATCAGAAGTTGCGAGTATTAAAAAGCAATAACAATTTTGTGGTACCTTTAACATGCTGCAGAAAACAATAAACAGACAACAAATATAGCATATTTTTCTTGTTTTCTATGAAAACACATCTTGGTATTTCATTAAAATTGCCTCAAAAGGATCTGCAGTTTTTGTCGGTATATCAGATTTTATTTAAAAACTATTAATTTTCTGATTAACGAAATCATCCAAAATCGAACATGAAACAGTCCAGGTGAGCTATCTAGTAGTGAATGACTAACGTCCCGTAACATTTTGTAATGACTGGCGATAGATAGGTTACCATCACATCTGGCTTGTCATGATGGGACATCGATTTTTCAGGAACATCTCGCGAGTCGTCACTCTCGTCGTCAAGGATTCGATGACACTGAAATGTACACAAAAGTAATCACAACAGGGCATTATCGGAACTAAACATACGTTAATTCATGTACATACAACAAGGTATATTGACAAAATAAATGATTCAGACACGGTTTCCTAATTCAAAGAAATGGAAAACATTTTGTTAGCATAATAAACTAGATGCTCTGTAAATCCGACAAATGCTCCCTGATGACGCCTGGATTGAAATTCAAAGTCCTGACCCTGGGTATTGGTGTAGTATGCTTATTAATCACAATAAATGGTGATCAATGTGATATCGCAAGCAAAAAACTTTAACGTAAACTTTTAAAATTCTAAGTCATCTGACCTTGACCTTGGGCTCCTGGACAGCATGGGTAGGGTATACATGTACAATGAAAATATGGATGGTGATCAATGTGTATATATAGTTTCAAGTTGATATCGCAAGCGGTCACAAGTATATAGTAATTTGAAAAACTTTAACAAAAAGTTTAAAGTCATTTGACCTTGGGCTCCTGGACAGGGTATACAATGAAAATATGGATGGTGGTCAATGTGTATATGAAGTTTCAAGTTGATATCCCAAGCGGTCACAGAGATATAGCAATTTGAAAAACTTTTAACATAAAACTTTAACAAAAAGTTTAGTCATTTGACCTTGGGCTCATGGGCAGCATGGATAGATTATACAATGAAAATATGGATGGCGATCAATGTGTATATATAAAGTTTCAAGTTGATATCGCAAGCGGTCACAGAGATATAGCAATT
Source organism: Conchocele bisecta (assembly GCA_029237695.1). Taxonomy (NCBI): domain Eukaryota; kingdom Metazoa; phylum Mollusca; class Bivalvia; order Lucinida; family Thyasiridae; genus Conchocele; species Conchocele bisecta. Next base: position 35,684,646 of record CM055269.1, on the reverse strand, counting down.
TGTTAAACTTTGTCGTAAAACTTTAACAACTAGAAATGTGGCCTGTCGGCACACGAATACCCCCACTGGCAGCCAAAGAAAACGAGACACATCTGAAAACAAGGAAACAGAAATTATAAGCCATTTACCCAAGCGTTAAGGCTTCGAACGCACCAAGTCTGTGACCTTGACCCTGGGCATAGTGGGAGCGGGACAAATGTGGATTTATCACAGGGCGGTAGAGGACCATTGGAGCAATGCGTGTGTGAAATGTGAAGCAGATCCGAGCAAGGAAACAGAAAGTATAAGCCATTTACCCGAGCGTTAAGGTTTCGGGACGAACGTACGTATGGACGCCGGTAACACTATAATATTATGCCCAGTCACGATTCGGTGGCGGGAGCATAAAAAGTTTAAAATCATTCGACCTTGGGTTCCTGGGCAGCATGGGTAGGGTATACAATGAAAACATGGATGGTGGTCAAAATACTGTCATAAAGTTGAAATTTCACTTAGTTGAGCTGCAAAAAGCAGCTCAAATAAGTGAATGTTTAAATTTGTTCCCTATCGAGTAATGAAGAAAATCAATAATCCATTTGTAAAAGTAAAATATGCAATGATTTTGAAATCAGGGGGTATACATGTAGTAAGCTTTAGACACAAAGCTTATCTGGAGCTCTGAGACATCTGTATTCTTTCATACTAGGGTGCATGCAGTGACCTATTCAACAAGCAAACCGTGATTTTTATTTATCAAACAATATAAAATATATTGGCGGTGAACATGTTTACCGTGAATAGTGAGTGCCGAACTTAGAACCCCGCCAATATATTATAAGTTATTGTGATTCTACACAGGCTATATGGTGTAATATTGCCCGTCTGGAGGTATGTTCACCCGATGCGATAGCCGAGGGTGAACATACCTTCAGACGGGCAATATTACACCATATAGCCTGTGTAGAATCACAATAACGTTATTTGTCATACCGCAGATCCTGTATTTGGCCGTATAAACATATCTCTTCTTTTAATCTTTGCATTTTTTCAGGAAGAAAAATAATCCGAGATTCGATTTTCTACCGTCAGTCTTAATATAAAGGCGTAAATGAACATTTTGTTTTTTTATTAAACGAAAACAAACTACCGGTAAATATGGAGTAAGAAATCCATCGAAAACGACTTTATGACAGTTTTTTTATATCGTGTAATTTAATTTATATTCCACTGCTCTATCGATCTGCTCTCCCTTTGGCACCTCTAGAATAATGCGACTGGTTCACAAACATTCGCTGTCATTGCTACGCCGCGGTTTGTGCATGGAACCCATAGTTTGTGACCTAAATATAGCCGTGTCACGAAGCTAAGTGTGTTGAGATTTGAAAAGCAATTTTCGTTATTTTGGCTAATTTTTCGCTCAAGAAGAATATTTATGGAAAAATAAACAATAAAGACTGGTTTTGAGTGTACAATTTGTTACTTGTATTGATCAATTCGGGGTTTTATTGTGTTTAGTGAGGAATACAATTCGCAATCGCTACACGCTTTCAAAATGTGTCTTCATCGGATGCGAGGGGCCGGAGGGGAATCACAATTTCTCTATGTTCGACGGCCTTGGCAGGTCATATAATATATATGACCAGGCAAGCTAGCCAATCAAAAGCCGAGAAACTTATCTGCGGTATGACAAGACATTATACTGTACATGTACCTTGTTTGTATGTCTGGCAACAATAATATCCTCCTCCCCACTGGAGTCACCACCTGCAATGATATGTACAACATGGCCCATACTGACATTACAATTTTGCACATACATGTAGGAAAACCCTAAACTTAGGCCATCCATAATTATATCTCCGTTTCCTGTAACCCGACCGACCCGCTAAAAACGGTGCGACCCAATTATTTTTATTGCACTCTCGTTTACAATTTTTTAATTTTTTTACAATTTTTTTTTTCAATTTAGTGCTACAGTGGGTTAAAAGGGTTAACCCTAAATGGCATACATGTTCATACAACAACACATACAGCAATTGACATACTTTTATTGCAAGACTTGCAATATCAAATTTAAAAATTATTAATATTAAAAAGGTACAATATATTAACACTTGCAATGCAAGTGTTAAAATATTGTACCTTTTTAATATTAATAATTTTTAAATTCAATATCGCCCCATTAATGCAAAAAGGTGCTATCTGCATATTTTGACATTTCGAGATAAATGAGTTTCAAGGTTTGACAATTTATTGTATGTGCACTACCGGTATGTATATTTGGGCCAATATGTGTGTACCTTACAATATGTCAATATCAAAGCTAGTACCGGTAACCATGAACAGGACTTTGAAAATCAATCATGCGTTAATGAGTTTGACATCATTTTGTAAAATAGCACCTTTTTGCACAATGCACTTTGTCTTTATGTTCCATGCAAATATATTCTATTTGCCAAATAGCTCCTTTTTGCACAAACAAATGATATAATATATGAAGCACAAAGGTGATATTTGCCAAATAGCACTTTTTTTGCAGGTAAACTGTTTCAATATATAATGCGTCTATTTCCAAATAATACCTTTTGGTTTAAATTAGCAATAATAATGATGTCCACAGTAATGGATATTTATTAATTGTGTATGATTACACAATTCTACTGACTAATATGATGCATGCAAGCCAAAGATAACTATTTACATTATGTAATTATGTTGAAAATAACTTGATAAATCTTATATTTTCTACACACTATGTACTATATTTATTTATCTAATTTCTCGTCCACAACAAAATTATGTCTGGCACATTTTTTCAGTTTCCACATTCAATATTGACTTACATAAGTATGTCTATTTTGTGAAGCAATAGGTTACTACACATTGCTTTCATTGTGTTATTTCATATAAAAAAAGAAGAATATTATTGTCAAAAACTAGCAATATGAATCAAACATGGCCTTGTATTAGCCATGTTACAGACATAGTTTGAATAGTCACTGGCATTACTCGTCATCTGCATGATCAAGAGTCCTCATCATACTCTGAAACATCTGGCATCGGGAGGCGGTCTGTAAATGTTTTGGAGGTGGGAATATTGTTATAATATTGGTGAAAGTCTTTGGGAATCAATCCATTATTACACAGTGAAATTATGTCTATTTTCTTGGCACTAGATATTGGTATTTTTACATTGTAACACCGTGAAATATCACCTTGTATGTTGCATAATTGATGCTCTGATTGTGATTTTATTTACAAATCGTGTTTCATCGTACGACTCATTCGCAAAGATGCTACCTGGTGATGACTTCTGTATTTTTATCCAAACAAGTTTTAACCAAACTTATTTTGATGCCAGTGGTACTCATTTTCATGTTTGAACAATACTTGTTTGTGAATGATTTTAAATCGACTATATTGGTCTATTTAATTGCTACAACGACATAAGGTTTCTTTCGTCGAGCAAGAGATATAACTGTATGCCACTGAGATGGAACTTAAACAACTGTTTCCTTTTTTGCTCCTTCAATGGCTGAATGCATACTGTCAGATTCCATCTGTGAGTGCCCAGACCCAAAGAATTATGGTTGATGGTTTCCAGTGTGCTGTTACATTTGTTAATATTAAATAGATAGGCAGAGACCACATACTGATCCGATTCTGTCCACCGCACGTATCTGAGTAAAATGTAATTTGATTCACTCCAGAATTTGTGACAAATTTTCAACATATTCAACAAGTTGGCAAATATAATCCCTTTGTCGATTATAATATTGTAAGTCTCAGAATGATGTGAACATATTCTGTCTAGTGTCTACATTTAAATTTACATTTTCCACACGTTTGTAATTTCATTGTGCACTTAGGAACAGTTTTTCCTTTCACATATAGATATTCTCGACCAGATGCTCTGTTTTGTTTCCTAACATTTCCTTTCCACAGCTCACGACGAATCACTCTCGTTCGTCTAAGCTTTTTATGTTGAGGGCTGTGGTAGACAACTTCATTGTGTGGAGTCAATTTTGGAACACGATGTTGGCGTTGCTTTGTTGATGTTGCCATTTGGTCATTTTGTGTATTTTCAGTAACTCTAACACTTGACTTATCACTCGTCATCACACTGTCATAGTGTTATCTTCCTTTTATCTTCATATATGCTAAATTTATGTAACTTCCACATGCGTCTCAGTGGCCGTTGGAGTCACACAGATATAAACAGAGCATGTGCACTGGATGCTGGGGTTCAAGGTGAATACATGGAGATAGTATCAATTATATACAGGGTATTGCCATAAGTACCGGTAAGTTTGTTAAAATACTACATCTCCTCTTTTTTCAAAAAAGGAAAAAATAGAAAAACATTTAATGATACAAGTTTCCTGTTATTCTAACGGTTAAATATCCGTTACGTTCTGAAAAAGCTTCTTAGTAATCTAGAGTTATACTGTAATAATCTTTATGACACCCTGGATATGCAGTCTGGAAAAAGCATGAAAAATTGTCTATTTTCGCAGGTTTGTTCACAGAGTTAATTGTGGTTATATAGAACATGTATACATACATATCATTCATACAACATGCGCAAGATCATCTCAACGTTCAACTCATTTTGTTCACTGGTCTCCAGTGTACAATGTGTTTGGTTTGGATACTCTTCCTGATCGCGTCTTATACGGGGTCACAACGGGCAATGTTTTCCGGGAAATTGGGTCATTAACCGGGGATGTCCGACAAAGCTTATCAGCAGGTCATGAATGGAAATTTCCATCACTGAAGTTGTTATTCTGTTGCTGACCTGCATTGTCCTTGTGCAAGATAACGGAAGATAACTATGTTAGACAAATAGCACCTTATGACATCAAACATACATGTATCACAGTGAGATAAAATAATATAATGCAAAAAGGGGCTATTTGACAAATAGCACCGACTTGCACAAACATGTATGCAGATAGCACCTTATTGCAGGCAGAATGTACCACAAATGCAAATATCACCTTTGTGCATTTGCCCTTTTCACCTCTGATAATCAGGTTATTGGTTCGAATATTTGTTGGCAGCAAGATATGATTATTTGCCACTGATTTCTATCAAAAAGTGATTTTTGACCAAAAGTGCAGATAGCACCTTTTTGCATTAAGGGGGCGATATGTCATGCGACAGAAAAAAAAAAGAAATTGCCTACCGACCGACCCACTTCTAAAATTCTGGGTCGGGTTACAGGAAACAAACAATTTTTTAAGGACGACCCTACATTCACACGATCAGCTGAGCCTGATCAGACTGCGCATATGCGGAGGCTGATCTGGCACTGTGCTGGGCACAAATGCAGAATCTTGAAAATAAAACATTTACAACAATTTGAATAATAAATGAACCGGACTTGAATGAATCTGATTGGATGAAATTGTCTGAGACTGGCTATGTGAAACTGGCTATTACGCATGTTCTCATTCAAGGCCCCGCGGGAACCCTGCAACATAATACTTCTGTACAGAAAAAAAGACAAAGATTTAAAAATGGCAAGTCAGAACAATTGTGTATCTTCAGCATGAAAAGGCTTAACTCTTTGCATGCTGGGAAACTTGTGGGCTATAAATAGTTCAAAACTAACGGACAAAAAATCATCATATTTTCTTATATTTCTCCCCGTAAATATCATGAATACGTCTTGGAATTTCATTAGAATTGAGTCCTGAGGACTCAATTCTAATGAAATTTCAAGACATATTTACAGAGAGAAATAAAACATATACTCCTAATTCGTTTGGCGGATATTTTCGCCGCTAGCATGCAAAGAGTTAATCTCACAGTGGTCATCAATGAAATAAGCCTGGTTTTGCCGAGAGTGTGACACCATATTCTATTGATCAGATTTCCATACCTGTATCTATGATTCCCGAGTTACATTCGTCATCCATCCCAGAATCAAAGTGGTCCGTTCCACGTCTTGACGATATTTTAATTGCAGTCTCGCTCTGAAATAATACAACACAGCGTTATATTGGCATTTGGTAAACATGTTGAATTTGGCTGCCACTGACTGGGTCACTTGTCGATTCTAGCTTAAATCTACATGTAAATTTATGTCATGATTCTGGAAGTCGGCATGACGTATCACTAGCCACGTGACCCGATATGTTTGGGGGTTACTTCTTACATTTTGCTCTAAAATACACCATTTTAATGCCAGAATATTACACATTTAGAACTATGAAAATACTAAATGGAGATAAGAATATTTTTTGAATGACCATTTAACATTATAAATCTGCATGTAAATTTGATTTAGCAATTGGAATTTGGAAAAAATGATTAAATTATATAGGAAAACTGGTCAGATTTCCCCCTGCGCTGCTCGACATAATTACATGTATAACATGCAGTAGACATAGCACTAAGGCGATACCTATAGCAAAGTAAACAATAAATGATAAAAGTCAGATAATGAGAAATACAAGTTAAACTAGAAATGGACGCTTGTCGACAAGCGCATGTGTATCCCCCTCCCCAGATACACAAGTAGTTTGAAAAAAGGGTGATCGAGTTATGCTCCGGAGACAAAATCGGTGACGGACAAAGGGAGATAACTAAACAATTAGTGATGCAAGAGTTGTCAATCTTGCGCGACACACCTTTAGGGTCTATGCATGTGTGAAGCTACTGGAGTGCAGAATTATTTGTTAATAGTCCTATATTTATGTACATATATCTGCACAGGTGCACATAATGCCACAATATTTTCAACACAGTTGACGGAAATGTAATATAGAATGTAAATAAAAAAAATAATGCTCGCTACTGGAGCCGAGAATTTTTTTTAATAGTCCTATATTTATCTACATATATCTGCACAGGTCCACATACTGCCACAATATTGTCAACACAGTTTAGGTAAATGTAATAATTTAGCTGTATAAATTACCTGTAATAAGTTAGTGGTCAGTTAATTTTTTTTAAAAAGAATGTAAAAAAAAAAAATTTTGAAAAAAAAGTTGAAAAATAAAAAATAATAATACTTGCTACTGGAGCCCAGAATTTTTTTTTAATAGTCCTATATTTATCTACATATATCTGCACAGGTCCACATAATGCCACAATATTTTCAACACAGTTTACGGAAATGTAATATACAAATTATTTTTTTTAAATAATGCTCGCTACTGGAGCCCAGAATTTTTGTTAATAGTCCTATATTTATCTGCATATATCTGCACAGGTCCACATACTGCCACAATATTGTCAACACAGTTTACGGAAATGTAATAATGTACCTGTATAAATTACCTGTAATAAGTTAGTGGTCAGTTAAAAAATTGAAAAAGAATGTAAAAAAAAAAAATGGAAAAAAAAATTAAATTTAAAAAAAGAATAATGCTCCCTACTGGAGCCCAGAATGTTTTTTAATAGTCCTATATTTTATCTACATATCATATATACACAGGTCCACATATTCCCACAATATTTTCAACACAGTTTACGGAAATGTAATATAATCATTTACCTGTATAAATTACCTGTAAGTTGTCAGTGGTCAGTTGCACATGCTAGCACATGCACAGGTGAATAGTCTGTATATAGCACTTACCACCTTATGCTACTAGACAAAAATTGAAAAATAATTTGAAAAAAAAAAATGGAAAAAAAAAGTTTAAAAATAATAATGCTTGCTACTGGAGCACAGAATTTTTTTTTAATAGTCCTATATTTATCTACATATATCTGCACAGGTCCTCATAATGCCACAATATTTTCAACACAGTTTACGGAAATGTAATATAATCATTTACCTGTATAAATTACCTGTAAGTGGTCAGTTGCACATGCTAGCACATGCACAGGTGAATAGTCTGTATAAAGCACTTACGACCTTATGCTACTAGACAAAAATTGAAAAATAATTTGAAAAAAAAAAAAAAGAAAATAAAAAATGAAAAAAAAAAGAAAACAAAAATGAAAAAAAAAAAAAAAAAAAAAAAAGGAAAAAAAAAAGTTTAAAAATAATAATGCTTGCTATTGGAGACCAGATTTTTTTTTAATAGTCTTATATTTATCTACGAAAATCTGCACAGGTCCACATAATGCCACAATATTTTCAACACAGTACCCAATGTAGTGATTTACCTGTATAAATTACCTGGTCAGCAGTGGTCAAGCACTGGACATCTGCACATGCTAGCCCATGCTAGCACATGGTTCTCCCAGTTTCTTTTGTTCTCTTTACAGGTAAGGTGTACAGAGCACACAAGAAAAGGTGTACAGAGCAGACGAGAAAACAGGTCTTCATGCATTATTGTCCAGTTTGTAGAGTGCGCAAAACAAAAAAGGGAGATAACTAAAAAATTAGCTACGCAAGAGTTGTCATTCTTGTGCGCGACACACCTCCGGGTCGTGGTCTATGCATGTGTGAAGTTTCATGAAAATATTCCAAAGGGTGGTCGAGTTATGCTCCGGATAGGAAATCAGTGAGCGAAAACAAAAAAGGGAGATAACTCAAAAATTAGCTATGCAAGAGTTGTCATTCTTGTGCACGACACACCTTCGGTTCGTGGTCTAATTGAATGTGTTAAGTTTCATAAAAATATTCCAAAGGGTGGTCGAGTTATGGTCAATCAGTGCGCAAAACAAAAAAGGGAGATAACTCAAAAATTAGCTATGCAAGAGTTGTCATTCTTGTGCGCGACACACCTTCGGGTCGTGGTCTATGCATGTGTAAAGTTTCATGAAAATATTCCAAAGGGTGGTGGAGTTATGCTCCGGACACGAAATCAGTGCATGTGTGAAGCTACTGGAGTGCAGAATTATTTGTTAATAGTCCTATATTTATGTACATATATCTGCACAGGTGCACATAATGCCACAATATTTTCAACACAGTTGACGGAAATGTAATATAGAAAGTAAATAAAAAAAATAATGCTCGCTACTGGAGCCGAGAATTTTTTTTAATAGTCCTATATTTATCTACATATATCTGCACAGGTCCACATACTGCCACAATATTGTCAACACAGTTTAGGTAAATGTAATAATTTAGCTGTATAAATTACCTGTAATAAGTTAGTGGTCAGTTAAATTTTTTTAAAAAGAATGAATGAAAAAAAAAAATAAAAAAAAAAATTTTGAAAAAAAAGTTGAAAAATAAAAAATAATAATACTTGCTACTGGAGCCCAGAATTTTTTTTTAATAGTCCTATATTTATCTACATATATCTGCACAGGTCCACATAATGCCACAATATTTTCAACACAGTTTACGGAAATGTAATATACAAATTATAAATAATGCTCGCTACTGGAGCCCAGAATTTTTGTTAATAGTCCTATATTTATCTGCATATATCTGCACAGGTCCACATACTGCCACAATATTGTCAACACAGTTTACGGAAATGTAATAATGTACCTGTATAAATTACCTGTAATAAGTTAGTGGTCAGTTAAAAAATTGAAAAAGAATGTAAAAAAAAAAAAAAAAAAAAAAAAAAATGGAAAAAAAAATTAAATTAAAAAAAAGAATAATGCTCCCTACTGGAGCCCAGAATGTTTTTTAATAGTCCTATATTTATCTACATATCATATATACACAGGTCCACATATTCCCACAATATTTTCAACACAGTTTACGGAAATGTAATATAATCATTTACCTGTATAAATTACCTGTAAGTTGTCAGTGGTCAGTTGCACATGCTAGCACATGCACAGGTGAATAGTCTGTATATAGCACTTACCACCTTATGCTACTAGACAAAAATTGAAAAATAATTTGAAAAAAAAATGAAAAAAAAAAATGGAAAAAAAAAATAAAAATAATAATGCTTGCTACTGGAGCACAGAATTTTTTTTTAATAGTCCTATATTTATCTACATATATCTGCACAGGTCCTCATAATGCCACAATATTTTCAACACAGTTTACGGAAATGTAATATAATCATTTACCTATATAAATTACCTGTAAGTGGTCAGTTGCACATGCTAGCACATGCACAGGTGAATAGTCTGTATAAAGCACTTACGACCTTATGCTACTAGACAAAAATTGAAAAATAATTTGAAAAAAAAGGAAAAAAAAAAAAAAAGGAAAAAAAAAAAGAAAACAAAAATGAAAAAAAAAAAAAAAAAAAAAAAAAAAGGAAAAAAAAAAGTTTAAAAATAATAATGCTTGCTATTGGAGACCAGATTTTTTTTTAATAGTCTTATATTTATCTACAAAAATCTGCACAGGTCCACATAATGCCACAATATTTTCAACACAGTACCCAATGTAGTGATTTACCTGTATAAATTACCTGGTCAGCAGTGGTCAAGCACTGGACATCTGCACATGCTAGCCCATGCTAGCACATGGTTCTCCCAGTTTCTTTTGTTCTCTCTACAGGTAAGGTGTACAGAGCACACAAGAAAAGGTGTACAGAGCAGACGAGAAAACAGGTCTTCATGCATTATTGTCCAGTTTGTAGAGTGCGCAAAACAAAAAAGGGAGATAACTCAAAAATTAGCTACGCAAGAGTTGTCATTCTTGTGCGCGACACACCTCCGGGTCGTGGTCTATGCATGTGTGAAGTTTCATGAAAATATTCCAAAGGGTGGTCTTGGTCGAGTTATGCTCCGGATAGGAAATCAGTGAGCGAAAACAAAAAAGGGAGATAACTCAAAAATTAGCTATGCAAGAGTTGTCATTCTTGTGCACGACACACCTTCGGTTCGTGGTCTAATTGAATGTGTTAAGTTTCATAAAAATATTCCAAAGGGTGGTCGAGTTATGGTCAATCAGTGCGCAAAACAAAAAAGGGAGATAACTCAAAAATTAGCTATGCAAGAGTTGTCATTCTTGTGCGCGACACACCTTCGGGTCGTGGTCTATGCATGTGTAAAGTTTCATGAAAATATTCCAAAGGGTGGTGGAGTTATGCTCCGGACACGAAATCAGTGCGAGAAACAAAAAGGGAGATAACTCAAAAATTAGCTATGCAAGAGTTGTCATTCTTGCGCGCAACACACCTTCGGGTCGTGGTCTATGCATGTGTGAAGTTTCATGAAAATATTCCAAAGGGTGTTCGAGTTATGCTCCGGACAAGAAGTGTCTGCGGCGGACGTGGCGCGCTGTCAAATCCATAGTATCCCCCGACAGAGTCCGGGGGATACAATAATTATGATATAGACATGGCATGTTAGTCTAAACCTGCAGGTGTGCGAAATGGACGATGTCCGACTTCCAGAATTACTTGGTAATATGTTATTTTCATAATATTAATACTTATTTCAGTTAAAAAATCTTTCACAATTAACTGCTAAAGTGCGAATCGGATCTGATTCGCTATTCTGCAGAGGAATCCTAATTCTGGCTAAGGACGGTACGGGAGTACATTGTGTAGATTGCAAGTGTTGTGATGCTACTTTGCGCATTTTAACCATTACATAGTTTATCACACATTGTTCCCGGTTCTGGACAAATGATATAACACAATTGTATAACACATCACAGAACAAGCTTTCCCGGATTTCGTTATGCACGAGCGGTTTGTTTACATCATGAGCACATGTCCTAAATCTCTTTTTCATGCACTAGACACCGACACGAACGTACAGGTACTTATAACCCCCGCTTTGTGCCAGGTGCATCGAGCCCTCCAGGTAATTATAACTTCCCTGTGAGGAATTATATCATATTATTGTAATACTTTTACAGTAATACACCTTTATTGCCTGTGAACGACAGGCAACTGCAACAGACTGTTGTGTACCTAAATTGACCATAATACATTAGTTTCTACCCCTCTATTCCGGAACCCCTCTACTCCGTAATCCGGACGCCATTTCAAGTCCCAAAACCATATTTCAGCGTTAAAATAACCACGGAAAACCGGAAACACGGTCACCTGTCAGGATGTCATCCAAGAAATACACCGCGCCCAATTTCAATGTTGTTGTTTCAAGCGGGTGTCAAAATCACACCGTGTTTACAATGGACTGGTTCCCGGTAGTATTGTTCAGCTCTGGTTCGCAAAATGCGGAGCCACGAGAATGAGACGATTCTAACGGACTCCCAACTTGACATTTGTGTGGAAGAAATAACAAAATTGATCAAATTACACACATTAACTTGAGTTAAGTTAAGAATCTATTCAATACATGCGACCTAAATACGAGACATGTTTTGCTGTTTTACAAGCTTATTACAATAGCATGGTTCACAATTTAATTATACGCGTACGTAACAATTACGGAAATAAAATAATCGGCATATTATTTGTGAACCCACCGACAGATTAATTGAGATAATCTGATAATTGCTTAACGAGGCTGTAAACTCGTGACTGTAGCCTGTGGGCTATTGTAGCAGCTCGCGGTAACTAAAAAGCACACGCGAATTGTGGCATATGCTCTTTGCGACCAGTGTAGACCGTAGACTCAGATTACATTGCGAATCTGCACTATTTGCTATACCCCTTGCGAATCTGCACTGTTTGCAATGTCAATAAAAAAAAACACATTCTGGTCTTAAAAGAGTGCTCCAGCTGATCGAGAAAGTTCCACAGTGGCACAAAATAGTTAGGGACCTTTATCCCATGTCATCTGCACTCTGTTTATTGGGAATTACACATGTCGACATGATAAAACACAACTGGGTACATATGCTTTCAATATGGTAATAATGGTATATACTATACAAATCCAAGAGTTAATGATGGAAAACATACATTTCCTTAACGAGAAATAGAAAACCCCTCTAAACCGAAAACCGCTATAAAGCGAACTTTTCAGTATGTCTGCAGGGTGGTCGGTATAGAGGGGTTCCACTGTATATACAAAAAAAATACAAAAAATTGACCATCCATGATCCAAGACACGCTAGAATCACCTTAGACTAACATGCCATGTCTCTCTATCATGTTTAACTTCTATTTTTCATTACCCGACTTTTATTGCGGCAGCACGATTTACCCAAACTACCCAAATCTTCATTAAAAATAACATTTATGATTATATTATATACTTTTTCTACAATATAGCATTAGTATATCATATAATAAGCACATTTTTACAGAAAAAAGGAAGAATAAAGCACATATTTCCGCGGGAAAGCGATTAATATATTATTATTATAAAGGGAGACTACCGTGATCGAGACTCATTAATTATGTCTCAGTTGTCTAACTTTATGTTATCATCGATCATGATTGCGCATCGCACACAGGCCCGTAGCCAGGGGGGGTCGGAGCGGTCGGACGACCCCCCCGCCCAGCCTCGAGGTTCACTTTTTTAGCCTTGAGGTCCACTTTTTTAGACCCCCATAGATACTTCAGACCCCTTGAGCCTTCGAAACGACCCCCCCCCTTCAAACAGGTAGATACTTCAGACCCATTGAGCCTTCGAAACGACCCCCCCTTCAAACAGGTCTGGCTACGGGCCTGGCACATGTATATGTGGCTGTGACTGAAGAAATGGGGTTTATGAGTGTTGTGACCAGTGTAGATCCAGATCAGCCTGTGCATCCGCACATTCGTCATTCCATAAATGAAACCCCAGTCATGCTTCGAACAAGCAATATAGGTTGTTACCGAGCTACAGAAGGGTGTTATTTAATCAGAACCTACACTGGTCACAATTTTGATAAGCCCCATTTATCCAGTCACAGCCACATACAAATATTAATGCAGTATTAGTTTTAAAATATCAGTAATTTATATATTTAAATTATATATTACTATATACATATTACTATATACATATAATTATACTAGTTGGCAGAACAGTTTTCACGCACTGTCTCCTTGGATGTCAACATTAGAGGTTCTACAGTTTTTATTTGTATTTCCATCAAAAATGTGGATTATCTTCCTTGGCTTCCTAGTATAAGTTAATCGCGGTACCCTCCCTTTATTTTGTATACAAATATTTCCATTTTGCATCAAAACATTAAAATGCGCCATGGAATGATGGAATGAGCAAATTAATGACAGATATTATGTAAGTACAGTCCAAACATCGTTATTATGATGTGTATAGCTTTATTTATTAACAAATACAAGAAATGCGTCTGTCGAACACGGATGCCACCTGCAGCATATTTGAGAAACTGTGACAAATTGGTTAACCGAAACGTGTGACGGACGGACAGACGGACAGACAGACGGACGGTCCAAACACTATATGCCACCCGTTTCTTCGAAACCCGGTGGCATAATAATAATTACATGCAGGGCAGTGTTCTTGGACCGGTGTTGTTCATCATATATATTAATGACTTGCCTGAAGTGGTAAATAGTGTTTCAAAACTGTTCGCAGACGACACAAAAGTTTATGGTCCTGTCAGAACAGAAGAAGATAGGAATATTCTACAGTTCGATCTCGATAGTTTAATGGAGTGGTCAGACAAGTGGCAGTTGCGCTTTAATGTAGCAAAATGCAAAGTTATCCACTTCGGCAATAGCAATCCAAATCATGAATACACAATGAGTAGTAATGACCAGTCAAGAACACTAGCTACAGACACAGAGGAAAAGGATTTGGGTATAATATTCCAGAATGACCTCAGTTTCTCAAAGCATATTTCAACTAAAATAAATAAAGCAAACAGCATCCTAGGCCTAATACGAAGATCATTCGAATTTATAGATAAAGATATGTTAACGACTCTGTACAAAGCGTTAGTTAGGCCCCATTTAGAATATGGAAACACTGTGTGGTACCCTTTTCTACGCAAAGATATTAACTCTATAGAGGGCGTACAACGACGAGCTACTAAATTGTGTTTGGAATGTAAAGAGCTTTGTTACACCGAAAGACTGAAAATATTAAAAATTCCAACATTGGCTTACCGAAGACGGAGAGGCGACATGATCCAGGTTTTCAAACTAATTCATGGACTAGAAGATACGACATTGGATAACTTCTTTGAACTAAACACCGACACAAGAACACGAGGACACAACTACAAATTGAAGAAACTAAGAACTGTAAAAGAGAAGGTGCCAGTGTAGTTTCACATTCAGAGTGGTAAACGATTGGAATAATCTACCGTCGAGTGCTGTCAACGCTAAGGATTTGAATCAGTTCAAGGACCTGTTAGACAAACACTGGAATGACATTAAACTCATATTTTGACTTAAACAACCAGCTCAGAACAAACTATATAATCATTACCCAGTTCTAATTTAAGTAAAGACTGAATTCAGGGTGGCTTAACAAGGATTTTCCTTTCACGGAGCCGAAGATTCAAGGTTCAAGGTTCAATAATGATTTGGGCAAGATTTGGGTAAATCGTGCCCTTTGGTAGTAAAGCCAGTGCTATGTCTAGAATCACCTGTGTTCTGAAGTCTAGCCGTCAAATTACATCATAATGCATGTCTTGAAAGAAAAGAATCAATCAATAAACATTCAGGAAACATTTTATTCAAGAGGTGCCAATAGGTAGAAGGCAAATCACCAAACCCGGTATTTCCCATACAGCAGATTCTGGTATCTATCGGTATCATGTATGAAACTTATTTAACAATAAAAGATAATGAAAGTAATGAAATGGTATTGACTTTAAATGGGACCTTACATGTTCTTGTGCTATATAACTAATTCCGTTATTCATTTCATCCACGACTTGGTGTTTGATTCATTATCGAGACGACAAAGCGCGGATTGTTTTCGTTGGATTTCCCGCGTTATTTCGGGCATGCGCACTGATAATATTTATGTCGGTGTCTCCTTTCTAAATCAACCTTATAAATACATCCAAAAGGTTAGAACACATCAAATAGTTTTACTATATAATTTAACCGAATCGCATCAATAAGCTAGGCCAGTCTCTCCTACTTTGACTGTTTGTATGGATGTTGTGAGACCTACATGTATATGACATAATGGTAAGCTGTGTTCAGACACTGAAGTAAAGGCAGACATCTTTTAAAAACGACCAAGAGCCCATGGCATGCACCGCGCCTTTCCCAACTCTGCCAACTGAAGGTACAGGAACTAGCGGAAACGGCGCATCTAAAACAGACAGCGAGTCCCTTAAACTCCAACACTTTTCCTATCATGCCGGATCTGCAGATCTCCACTAAAGGTATTGTAGCTCTATATTAAAAACCCTAAAAACAGAGAAAGCAGCAGGCCCAGACAAACTACAGCCGATCCTATTGAAACGGCTGCGAGATGAAATCGCCCCAATATTACAGGTAATTTTCACCCAATCGCTCCAAACAGGTGTCATGCCAAAATAATGGTCTGTGGCAAATGTAGCCCCACTCTTCAAAAAATGTGAGAAGACATTGGCGGAAAACTATCGCACAAGTTCCCTTACATGCATACTATATGCAAGGTCATGGAGCACATAGTCACATCCAACCTATGTAAGCACCTACACTCAAACAACATGCTGTACGAACTACAACATGGATTCCGCGAAAGGCGATCATGTGAAACCCAATTAGCCATGCTAGTCGAAGACCTATAACTAGGAATGCTAGTTCTGGCAATCAGACAGACCTGGTCCTACTAGACTTCAGTAAAGCCTTTGACAAAGTAAACCATGAAAACATACTGTATAAACTCCACTGTTACGGTGTCAGAGACCATACACTAAAATGGGTCAAAGCTTTCCTTAACTGCCGAAGTCAGAAGGTATCGGGATCAGTCCCGGTCACCTCTGGTGTCTCTCAAGGCTCCGTACTAGGTCCAATTTTCTTCCTAGTTTATATCAACGACCTTCCATACCATATACTGTCACTGGTGCGCCTCTTCGCGGATGCCATTGTAGTATACATCACTATCAGACATGAGGACGATGGCAAAACACTACAACAGGACATGGACACACTTCAAGTATGGGGAAAAACTGGGACATGTATATTTTAATCCTTCCAATTCAAGTGCCAGGTCTTGCACGTCGCAATGTCAAAAACACCAGTCAAGTCCTCGTACACACTGCATGGCCAGGTACTAGAAGCAGTCTCGTCAGCCAAATACCTCGGCGTCACCATCAGCAATAATCTCTCTTGGAACCAGCACATCACAAACATCACAAACAAAGCAAACAGTATTTTGGGGTTTGTGAAAAGGATTATCAAAACTACAGACCCCAGAGTACGCGAACAGACATACAAAACTCTAGTCCGCCCCACAGGTGATGGGAACAACTAATCTGATAGTCTGTTGTTACTTGATAATATCTATATATATACACCGTCATGTGATTTTTTTTCCCCGTCACCTGTGGTCCGCCCCCAGATCGAATATGCCTCAGTGATATGGGGCCCCCCCCCCACACAGCAAAACATAACTGCTCACTGGACTATCAATGACTACTCACCGCAGGCTAGCGTATAACTGACATGTTGTTCACTCTATGTTAGTGTAGCTTGCAAGACAGGAGGTTAATTACAGGCCCGGGCGACTATGCCTTTTCTATAAAATTGTCAATAGTCTTGTCGCCGTACCACTCCCACAACACATAAAGCCGCCAAACAGAATTTATCGCTACTGCAATTTCATGACTTTCCATCAAATACATACAAATACAGACTTTTACAAGTACTCGTTCTTCCCTCGTACAGTGGTGCAGTGGAACTCCCTGACTGAACACACAGTGACCCAACCCGACCATGACCATTTCAGGTCATCGTTGGGCAC
Organism: Conchocele bisecta; assembly: GCA_029237695.1. Lineage (NCBI taxonomy): Eukaryota > Metazoa > Mollusca > Bivalvia > Lucinida > Thyasiridae > Conchocele > Conchocele bisecta. Next base: position 35,667,033 of record CM055269.1, on the reverse strand, counting down.
TGCCCGCAACTCCCTGCCTTAAGACACTATGTACTGTTTGTAACCTACTTTTATCTTTTCGATCTATGTTTAACCTTTCATCTGTTGTCATACCTTCTATCACACGTTTGCTCCCTTTTATCTACTAACTTGCTAAAAAATCCCCCTGAGGGGCATAGCAGTATCTAAAGAAAGAGAAAAGAAAGAAAGAACTGCAGCCAGTCTGTACTGGTTCTGCAAGAATTAAACAATAGGTTCCCTTAATTACTCATAACAAAGACAAATACAACATCGTCATACCCCCTGTCGCTAACATCGCAGCTTACTGGGGTCGTAAACTTGAAGTGAGTCACAGATCATACACAGTGAACTATTGATTTAATGATAAAAATCTCTATTACTTGCAATTGTTAGAAGCATGACACGTGTTTGATTGATGACATGGCGAACAGTCCTGATCAGACTGTGCGGATCGATGCACATGCTGATCTGGATCTTCACTGGTCGCAAAGCACATAAACCCATTCCTTAAGTCACAGCCAAGTATAACTCATGTAATTGTGTACATAATCTTGAAGGTATGCGATATCTCATTAAAAAATCAAAAGACTGAAAGTCCTGAAATCCTTCGCAGTACGTGCTCAACCATTTTAATATTTCACACAAAAAAATCATATATAGTCCATTTAAAATCAATATATTCGTCGAATCAGTATACATTATCAATGCTGCAAAAACAATATTTATCTTGACAAACATGATTGTTCAAAGTAATTTCACCTTGACCTTGGACATGAAGGCCACATGGGTGTGGTACATGTATGGAATGAAACTATGGATGATGATAAGGAAGTATATGAAGTTTGAAGTCAATCTGATTTACGGTTGCAGAAAACTTTAAGGCAAATCGTACGGATGCACATGTCTAAGTAATTTGACCTTGATCTTGGAAATGAAGGCCGCATGAGTGTGGTATGGAATGAAAATATGGTTGATGATAATGAAGTATATGAAGTGTGAGGTCCATCAGACTTTCCGTCACAGAGATAATGGGTACTCAAACTCTTTAACGTGGACGAACGGAATTACGAAAACTATATACCACTCGACATACTTTGAATGCCGGGGTGGGGGGGGGTGGTGGTGGGGGAGGTATATCTATAGTTTTGTATACACAGTTTAAACTTTATATATTGTACAACAATTACAAACAAGAGTGAGCAGTCATGCATGGAACACGACAGGTGACATTTCCTGTCACAGTCATAGCTCAGGAATTAGACTGGTGACATATGTCCTCAGTCCATTTTCTCCTGACACAGTCTCCTAAATTTAAAATTCATATCCTTTTCCAATTCAAATAGGAATCCTCAGCGATTTAATTGTAGCCCGGAGGATATAACAAAAACGTTCTACTTTCACTTTCATTTCAGTTTTAATTTATTAAGTAAATGATGCCGAAATATTTATTTAAATTAATATTTAATTATTTAAAAAAAAAATTAATTCATAATACAAATGAAAAGTCATGCAGAGCATGATGCTATTAGCCGATCAAATCAGGGTTCAATATATGTCCACATTTCAGTAGTTACGGAATCTCAGGGAAAAGTGAGAGAAGTGTTGATTTCCTCCCCAACCAAATTCTCCTAGTTATATTTAGTAAATTACTATGGATTTTCGATTTACTTGGCGGCCATTTTGAGTTTTCTCATAATGGAGTATATTAACTGCAATATTATTCCAGTTGAAAGAATTAACCTTTGAATATAGGTGAAGGCGCTTAGCGTTACACAAATATGTAGCAAGTCAACCGAAATCTCATAAATACCCGATTTTTGGCGGCCATCTTGAAAATATTATAATACTGAATATTAGTGTAGTTTACGTAAATTATTTAATATATCCATCTGAAATGTTTTTGAACAACTTACACCAATTTCCAAGTTAAGGACCATGACCTACCTATTGGCTCATATATTGGCAATTTTCGACTTCCGTCAAGCATAAAGTTCAATGACCTTGAAATGACCTTGAACTTGGTTTAAAAAATGGCACCCGGATTTTTTGAAAACGTTATACATTCAAGTTTATAAAAACACTGTGTGCCATAAATTAACACGCGGTGCCGAAATCTTATATATATACCTATTGCCCAGACTGTAGAAAGATGGCAGAATTTAAGAAAAACAAGCGTGTAAAAAGTTGATTCATTTGGTGTGCAATTACTGTATGTGAACTTCAATGTATATATTTCCAATGCATATATACTGTCTGTAAAATCGAGACGCACCATGTGATTTTGTACCTACACACTGGTGCGCAATTTCATGAAATATGCTGAAAGTTGATGAAATTCTCAAAGCAAATGCAGAATAGAATTTCGTCAACCTTCGGTGTCATTCCAGGAAAATATAGTAGATTTTGTAATTTTTTTATGAAATTACGCCCATTTTTGTAGGTACAAAATCACATGGCGCATCTGAATTATCATTATTACACTGGTGCTGCACTCCGCGCCGGTGGAACATGTAAGACAATCCACTTGAAAAATACAATATGCGCCATTATAAAATGTTTCTAGATGAGTGTTAAAAAATCAATAAAATTACTACTCGTCTTGGTACATTTTTTTTACAATTAATGGCGCCTATTGTATCTTTCAAGTGGATTGTCTTGAAAAAATTCCATCGGCACGAAGTGCAGCACCAGTCAAGTAAGTGGACTGTTTCTCTAACGGTGCATCACAAATATAGAAAAGTATATGTGACCGTGGCTTGAGAAAAAAGGCCTTATGTGGTTTGATCAATCTGGATATTAATCTGCTAGCACACTCCTGTATGTGAATGTGCAGGCTGATCTGTGCCTACACTGGTCATATTACCATTGAAAGGAAGTAATATCATGCTTACTATGAGTGTTTATACTTTATTATTACATGCTTTATGTGATAATCATGATAATGGAATAAATGATAAAGAATACATGTTTAGCTTCTATTAAAAATGGTTTTGAATTGGGATATGTATATGATTTTAATTTCAAAAGGTGCCAGCAAATCTGATGAAGGTAAAGCTACCCAGGCACCAATCTCCAAATTCGTATAAATTTAAAACAATTGCTGCAGAAATCTTAGTACTATCATTACCTCATCGTGGGTGAATATGTGTGTGTATATATGTGCATATATACGGCATGATATTTGGTAATTCCTGTCCACTATGAAAAGCGATTGGAGGGAGATTGGACACGATGGGCGAGATATGTTTATTTTTCGATCGACACACAGCCGGGAAATGCACGACAAATGAGAAATCACTAGTTTCGTTTTTTTTGCTATATTTTGTTCATGCTAACCAGTCGCAACACCATTGTTTATCGTTATACATATACCATATTCATGTTCCACAGGTCTGTCCTGTCGGCGAACTTAACGACGCACGGACGTAAGATTGACATTATCAGTGAATCCGTATACATTTTAAAACAAGAGGCCCAAATGGGCCTGTATCGCTCACCTAAAAGCCTCCATAGTGGTCATCTTTATTTCACAAAGACTCTTCACTTACAACTTCAAATGTTCCACAGAATTTGTTGGTACCTTCTGATCTAACATATATTGCGAATGTGCATGTGATTTACTGCTATACCTTCAATTTGATATATAAAATGACCATATTCGGTCAAAAATAAAATTTGACCCCTATTTGACCCCTCGGGCCATGACCATTTTTGACCCAAAGGCCACCATATGAACAAATCTGAATCAGCGTTAACTATCGATCATTCATACAAAGTTTCGTCGAAATCGGCCTGGCGGTTTGTGAGAAGAAGATTTTTTGACAATTTGATCTACTTTTCAACGGCGGACATCTTGGATTTGGTGATGACCTCCATTTTGACAAAAATGAACAGGCTTCACCAACAAACCATTTCAGTTAAGTTGGTCAATATCGGCCAAGCAGTTCACAAGAAGAAGTCCTTTGAAATCTTTAGTAAAAGAACAACCTTTTGACCGGTCGGTGGCCATCTTGGATGACGTAATCATCTGATTTTGGCAAAACATGCTCCAGAGTGATCGTCTCGTCGATACCTTGGATTGGATATATTATATGACCATATTCGGTCAAAAATATAATTTGACCCCTAATTGACCCCTCGGGCCACGCCCATTTTTGACCCAGGTGCCACCATATGAACAAATCTGAAACAGCGTTAAATATAAACCATTCACACCAAGTTTCGTCGAAATCAGCCTGGAGGTTTGTGAGAAGATTTTTTTGACAATTTGACCTACTTTTCAACGGCGGACATCTTGGATTTGGTGATGACCTCCATTTTAATAAAAATGGACAAGCTTCACCCACAGACCATTACAGTTAAGTTTGGCCAATATCGGCCAAGCAGTTCACAAGAAGAATACGTTTGGAATCTTTAGTAAAAGAACAACTTTTTTACCTTTCGGTGGCCATCTTGGATGACAAAATCATCAGATTTAGACAAAACAATGCTCCAGAGTGATCGACTAGTCGATACCTTCGATTTGATATATTATATGACCATATTCGGGCAAAAATATAATTTGACCACTAGTTGACCCCTTGGGCCACGCCCATTTTTGACCCAGGGGCCACCATATGAACAAATCAGAAACAGCGGTAACTATCAATCATTCTTACCAAGTTTCGTCGATATCGGCCTGGAGGTTTGTGAGAAGAAGATTTTTTGACAATTTGACCTACTTCTCAACGGCGGCCATCTTGGATTTGGTGATGACCTCCATTTTAACAAAAATGAACAGGCTTCACCCACAGACCATTACAGTTAAGTTTGGCCAATATCGGCCAAGCAGTTCACAAGAAAAAGACGTTTGAAATCTTTAGTAAAATAATGACCTTTTGAACTATCAGTGGCCATCTTGGATGACGTAATCATCTGATTTAGACAAAAAATTATCCAGAGTGATCGTCTCGTCAATACCTTCGATTTGATATATTATATGACTATATTCGGTTAAAAATAAAATTTACCCCTATTTGACCCCTCGGGCGACGCCCATTTTTGACCCAGGGGCCACCATATGAACAAATCTGAAACAGCGCTAACTATCGATCATTCATACCCTGTATCGTCGAAATCGGCCTAACGGTTCGTGAGATGAAGATTTTTTAAGAATTTGACCTACTTCTCAACGGCGGCCATCTTGGATTTGGTGATGACCTCCATTTTAACAAAAATGAACAGGCTTCAACCACAGACCATTACAGTTAAGTTTGGCCAATATCGGCCAAGCAGTTTACAAGAAGAAGACGTTTGAAATCTTTAGTAAAAGAATGACCATTTGAACTATCGGTGGCCATCTTGGATGACGTAATCATATGATTTAGACAAAAAATGTTCCAGAGTGATTGTCTCGTCAATACCTTCGATTTGATATATTACATGACTATATTCGGTTAAAAATAAAATTTGACCCCTATTTGACCCCTCGGGCGACGCCCATTTTTGACCCACGGGCCACCATATGAACAAATCTGAAACAGCGCTAACTATCGATCATTCATACCAAGTATCGTCGAAATCGACCTGGTGGTTCGTGAGAAGATTTTTTAAGAATTTTACCTACTTTTCCATGGCGGCCATCTTGGATTGTCGATGACCTCCATTTTAACAAATCTGAAATGGCATCACCCATATATCATCCCTGTGAAGTTTAACCAATATCGGCTCAGCAGTTCGGGAGAAGAAGATGATTGAAAATGTTCACGGACGGACGGACGACGGACGACGGACACTTTGCCATAACAATAGCTCACATGGCTCAGGTGAGCTAAAAACCAACATCGGCATTGCGGACAGTGTAGACCACAATTGGTCAGTGCCTTTGCGCAGACTGATCGTGGTCAGTCCTCCAGTTTATATCCGACGCGTCGGTGGGATCGCCAACAGTACATGCATGCGGTTAATATTCGTGATAGCTAAAGTGGAAAAATTAAAAATAACTTTTATTCCCACTTACTAAAGCTTGGTCTACTCTACAGGTCTACACCAATCACTATTCAGTCGATCAATATACTGCCATTATGTGTCTCCATTGTTTAAAACACACTTAATCTAAAACACTGTAGAGATGTTTCCTCTTACCTAGATCCACACTGTTCATTATTTAGACAATAAGTCTTATCTCATTGTGTCTACACTGTTTACTGCCTACACAATCAAAACATGTGCTTTACAACAGTTGACACAATTGGAGACAGTAGTCGGGTTGCACATTTACAAAAGCAAGATCAGAATCATGATGGTGGCAGCTATCCAGATTCAGCAATATTTGAATGGTGAGCGGCGTAGCCCCTGATCGGACTGCACCGATGTGCAATCTGATCTGGGACTATGCAGGTCACAAACATCGTAACATGCCACTTCTCAGATGTCGGGCCTAAAACATAGAGAACAGCGCTTGTTTAGTTTGAACCCGTCCTGCTGTGTTACCAAGTCGATATTGTTAAACACTTTATATGTCAACCATAATTTGTTCAATAGTTACACGGCATACTATCTTCATAATCTACATATTTAAGAAACAGTTTTTCCTTCTGAACATCCCAGCTATTTTAGTTGAGTTAACACTATAATTAGTGCAACGATATACGCATATTAACATTTTCTCCCCTAAATATAGACCATGGAATCTTTATGCCAATCAATGAGAAAATGCTGATAATTTTTTAGAATTGAACAATATTGACAACTACTGCAGATCCTGATGAGACGGCTCGTTACGAGCCGGCTCATCTGGATCTACAGTGTTTACAAATGTAGACTCTATATGGTATGTCAGGTCGAAAGGGTTAAGTGTATACGCTGTTTACGATCTACTTTATATACTTTACATCAACTGTGTCTATTCTGAATAAGTTCTGTTCCATTGCCCATTCATGTTATATATTGTTTAATATTCCAGCAATTTACACATTTACAGCAGCTTTGGTTTTAGCATCATGTCCTATCAATATCAATCAACACACTGTGTAATATTTGCAGTACGTATCACTATTTTTTGAAAATCAATTGCTTGTGCATGCATGTTTGCCATTTACGCAATTACTCAGTCTTAAAAGTGACTTTGGCTGGAGAGATAGGGAGTATAGGATTTGCGACCGGTGTAGATCCAGATCAGCCTGCGCATCCGCACAGTCTGATCGGGATATGCACTACGGATCGCTAACGGGCTACATGAGTGTGCTGTTTGGTCGGTGGCAACGTTGGTCGCTGGTCCCAAGGGCGCTGTTTCTCTCTCCAGTCACGGTCACCCATGTGTTAGTTCTGAACGCAAATCAACTGTTCAGCGAACATGTCGACACATGTCATTCATTTTAGTTAATGCAATAATGTTTGCCAATATATGCATTTCGTCTGTCCTAGATATGCCTCTTCGTGAATTGACATGAGTCGGCATTTGTGATTACGAAAGTATTCATCCAAATTAGAAGAGTTTTATCGGAACATGAATCACATACGTGCAAGTATGTTTTAAATTCTCTTGTTTACCTCTGTATTCCTGACATCACTCAATTAGGTAAAATTGAAACAACATAAACGAGAGGGTATTTATAACGATCCTTGTATTCTATGTCTATAGTATATCTTATTTCCCTTTCTTCTGTCTTCTCTTCTATGATATGCATTTCCTTCTATTGTATGATATATACTTCTTCCTATCGAGCAACACACTTCTTCTTGACCAGTACATCAGACAATTATACCAGTACACATGATGGACACTAATGTATGCACATTAAACGCCAGAGGAATAGGAGCAAAGCTAAAACGTACACAAGTTTTTCAATGGCTCATGGATAATGATTTTTATATTTGTTTCTTACAGGAAATTCATTCCACTTTAACTAATGCGAAATAATGGGAAGCTGATCGGGGTGCTGACGCATTTTTTAGCGGAAACAGTAGCAACAGTGCGGGAATATGTATAATTTTAAAACTCAAAATTATCATACAATCAAGAATTATACAGAACTGATTACCGGTAGAATTCAAGCACTACACATAGAAATAAATAATAGAGATATGATCTTACTGAATGTATATGGGCCAAATGTAGAAGACAAATTCTTTTTTTTATACAAATTGATGATTTTATCTCTAACAACAAAAATTCGGGTATTATTATAGATGGTGACTTCAATACAGTATTAAATGTTGAACTAGATAAGAGGGGTGGGCTGCAGGGAACAAATACGAATAACAGAGGTCAGATTATTAATATCATGGACAAATATAATTTAGCTGATATATGGAGAATAAAACAAGGAACACAGCAAAGATTCACATGGCATTCTAATTCAAAACCGCCCAATCTTCTGTAGACTGGACTATTTTTTGATATCGGATACTATTTCAAATACTATTTCCAAATGTGAGATAAAAAGCAGCAGAAAAACAGACCATTCATTGGTTCAATTAAAGATAAACATTAACAACCAGAAGAGAGGACCAGAATACTTTAAGTTAAATAACTCTGTACTCTTTGAAAATTATTACAAAACAGTCATTAAGGATAGCATTTCTGAAATTGCAACCATCAATAATGAAGCGAGTCCTGATACATTATGGGAATTAGTTAAAGGAACCATTAGAATTGAAACGATAAAATATACTGCTAAACGTAACAAAAAAGATAAGACAGATGAGATTAAACTACAGGAAAAGATTGATAAATTAATGAAGCTAAATGTACAAACACCAGAAGTAATTAATGAGATAAATAACAATAAAACTATTTAGAAGAAAGTTATAGAAGAAGAGCAGAAAGCATCATTTTTAGATCAAAAGTAAACTGGGTAGAAAGGGAAGAAAAAAATACAAAATTCTCTGCGGATCTAGAGAAAAGAAAATTTGAAAGTAAAGTTATCTCTCAATTAAATGTAAATGGGAAAACTATAACAGATAGAGAAGAAATGTTGGTGGAACAATATTATGAAAAGTTTTATAAGAAAACAGATAGTTTAGATTCAGATATAAATTTCTTTCCAGAAGTTTATAATAATAAATTGAATAACGAAGAGCAACTTAATTGCGAGGGATTATTATCTGAAGACGAATGTTTTAATGCACTGAAGGAAATAAATAATAACAAAAGTCCAGGGTCTGATGGAATAAATGTAGAACTCTATAAACTCTTTTGGAATGATATACAAACGTATCTAGTAAAGTCCCTTAATTCATCCTTTCAAAAAGGCGAGTTAACGACTCTCCAAAACAAAGTGTAATAAACTTAATTCCAAAGAAAGGAAAAGATACAACTAATCTCACAAATTGGCGACCAATAAGTTTACTAAACGTAGATTATAAAATTGCTGCTAAATCAATCGCAAATCGAATGAAACGTGTTTTAAATACATTAATTGACTCATCTCAAACTGATTTTTTTAAAGGTAGATATATTGGAGAAAATATAAGGCTGTTAAATGAAACTATTGATTACGTAAATGAAAACGAAATTCCTCGTCTCCTGTTTTTCGCCGATTTTGAAAAAGCCTTTGATAGTATAAGTCATGAATATTTAATAAAAGTATCAAAATTCCTGAATTTCGGACCTGATATTATAAAATGGATTGATTTATTTTATAGTAATATTTCAAGTTGTGTAACAAATAATGGATATCTCTCAGATTTCTTTAAAAGCTTAGGTATTTATTTTTCAAATGACAAAAACAGAGTGCATGAATTGAACCTAATCCCAAAAATAAGAGAATTCAAACAATGCATAGATGTATGGAAACGTAGAAAACTTACGACAATGGTGAAAATAACAGTCATTAAGAGTTTTCCATTTCCTAAACTAGTATTTCCTCTAACAGTATTAGATAATCCAGGAAAAGATACTTTAAAAGAAATTATAAATATTATGTTTGACTTTCTCTGGGATTCGAAACCAGACAAAATCAGCCGAAAAATTATTGTTCAAACTCTTGAAAAAGGTGGACTTAAAATGATTGAACTGGAATCATTCATTAATGCATTAAAAGCTACATGGGTCAAACGTCTTACAAATGTACAATCTCATGCACAATGGAAAATATTGTATTTAAAATTGTTAAATCATTTTGGCGGTGTTGATGTGTTTGAAGGAAATTTTAACAAAAAATGATGCAAAATAAATGGTAAAAAAACAAATTTTTAACGGAAATTCTTGAAGCCTGGAGTAAATTAAATTTCATAGACAATCCAGAAAATGTATCAAAGCAAATTATATGGAACAATTCGAAACTAAAAGGAAATGGCAGAATGTTTTTCTGTAAAGATTGGTATGCTCGTGGGATTAAATATATAGAACAGTTATATGACTATAGAAGTAACGCATTTTTTTATCTCTCGCATATAACGTAGTTATATGATATCAGTAATAACGACTATTTAAAATATTTCAAAGTAATTACAAGCATCACGCAAGACTGGCGAAGGCGGATTAGGAATGAAGAAATAAACGCAGTAAATCTGATGAAGAAATTCCACACCCCTGGCCCAGGAATACCAATTCAGCGATTTCGGTCGGCTACCGGCATGGTACAGATAAACAGGTCGGCTGTCGGTCGTTATAGTCGACTATACCGACCGATAGACAACCTGTTTACCGGTACCATGCTGGCAGCCGACCGAAATCGCAGAATCGCTATTTCCTTGCAATCAATAGATAAGTAAATGTTTGATGGCAAAATAAGTGAATCAGAAAAAGAAGATTTCAGTATTTACAAAACGACACGAAGAAGTGCTAGGACCAGTGTAGATCAATTTGGTTCAGTTAAAATCAACAATTAAGTCACGCAAATTTACTAGTCCACACGAAACGGTAACAATTTTGTCAGTGACCGTCTTACCAAACTTAGCATTGTCCATGAGACAATTAATGGGAAGACAACTGTTCAATATAGTATATTTTTGTCGAACTGAACCAATAACCCGTTCCATATGTATTCTTGAATGGGCAAGTTTACGCGTTGATTCCACGTCCAGAGGGAATAGCTGATCACGACCTTCCGTAAATGCTGGAATCTTCACTTCTGCAGCTACCGAGTCCAACACTGTCCTTGACATCAAATCCTCTGTCCGCCAACACTAAATCCCCAGGTAATAACTTGGACAGAAAGTCACTGTTCTCTGTCACAAACTTGTCACTCACACGACCACCCCATGCTTTCGATATGAAGGACACACTGCCCTGAGGAGTAATTCTAATTAGAAATTTCACAGTGTGGTGGTGTTTGTATGAAGACCAGGTTTCTGCTCTGACTTTCAAACCATTTTGTTTCTCAATAAATACCTAAAAAAAAAAAATTATCACTGCACACCTGTGGCCGAAGTACTTCCTAAATTCCATTGTCATGGTTTTTCTCAATGTCTCGCGCTCTGGCCATCTTATGAGTTTCGTTAGCCGCTTGTACATACAGTCATTTGTCCGTGTAAAAAGAATAGATATTGTTGATTGAGTAGTGTCAAATTCCTACGCAAGAAAGAGATTTGACAAATGTAGTCGCAATTTCACTAATGTCAATATCATTACCTTGAATTTGGGCATGACCAGACTGGATGGCAGGTGATGCTCCAGAAAATTAAACAATATAGATAGAACTGCGAATGATGGCAATCCTGTTAAATGTGTCACCTTCTCGTCACTACCCTTAAAATAACTTGCAGTGAATTTAGTTTCCAAATGGGCCACTTTTTCCTTTAGCTCCCCATTCTCTGTACGCAGTTCCTGCAGCGCCAGCGACATAGCCTCCATGAGTGGACCATCAACATCAGTCTGTGTCTGAACGCCGTCTTCATCAACGCTGTCACCCATATCCATACCCGTCTCAGTGTGATCAGGTCCAACAATAGTTGTAGATTCAGCTGGCTTCCTTCTCTTCCTTTCCTGCTGCCGATCATATCTTGATGTAGATTTATTGACATTGTGCATGATTATGTAATCTACCAGACCGTTAACGAACCTACAAGATTCAATAATATACTAGACTTATTCCTACTAACGAGACCCTCATAGAAAAAGTATATACAACTCCCGGAGTTAGTGACCACTCTATAGTCTGTGTGGAAGTAAACTTGAAACCCCGTCTGTTGCAATCGAAGCCCCGTAAGGTTCACATTTACAGGAAAGCCAACTGGGAGCTACTAAAGAGTAAAATGGAATCCTTCAAAATTAGTTTTTTGGAAAACTGTGAAGGTCAGTCAGTCCAGAGACTGTGGGATGAATTCACCCAAGAACTGGAGAAGCAAATACAACAATGTGTCCCTACACAGATGATTAAAGGTAAGTCTTCACTCCCCTGGCTATCAGAAAATATCAGACGTACTATACGTAAACGGAACAAGCTCTACTGCCGGTGTAACGTGAGCCCCTTAAGTCCGTGAAAACCTTCAGCCTAGCCAAGCGGCTTAAGGGGCTCACACTGGGGGTGTGAGCCCCTTAAGTCCGTGAAAACCTTCAGCCTAGTCATAGCGGATTAAAGGGCTCACGCTGGGGGGTGAGAACTTTAAGCCCGTGGAAACCAATGTGTTGGTATATACACAATATGAATGGTCACGATGATATTACGCAATATGCACACCGCGTACCGTAGTTCTTCTACCAAATGGCGTATATTTATATGAATGTGCCGATATGTAACCGACCGTGAAAAGTTGAAGCCTGTCTGTAAACTAATCTATAATCGGTGGCTTTGCAAACCCCTTTGTTAGTATATACCCAATGTGCCTATTAATAATGATATTTTGCAATATGTACCAATATAAGGCAAAAAATCACGTGAAATATTATGGGAATGATTTCAATTTTCACGGCGGGGACAAAAGCACCCGGCCATGAGAAGTTTCAGCCTGTCCGTAAACTTGATATATAGAGAACACATCGGTATTTTTTCACACCCATGTGTTGGTATATACCGAATGTGCCTATTAATAATGATATAATGCAATATGTTCCAATGTTGCAAAACAAAAACGTGAAATATATGGGAATTATTTCAATTTTCAAGGCGGGGACAAAAGCACCCGGCCATGAGAAGTTTCAGCCTGTCCGTAAACTTGATATATAGAGAACACATCGGAAGTTTTTCACAACCCTTTGTTGGTATATACCCAATGTGCCTATTAATAATGATAGTATGCAATATATTCCAATATAAGGCAAAAAAACGTGAAATATATGGGACTGATTTCAATATTTTCACGGCGGGGACAAAAGCACCCGCCCATGAGAAGTTTCAGCCTGTCCGTAACCTTGATATAGAGAACACATCGGTATTTTCTCACACCCATGTATTGGTATATACCCAATGTGCCTATTAATAATGATATTGTGCAATATGATCCAATATAAGGCAAACAAAAACGTGAAATATATGGGAATGATTTCAATTTTCACGGCGGGGACAAAAGCACCCGCCATGAGAAGTTTTATTTCAGCCTGTCCGTAAACTTGATACATAGAGAACACATCGGTATTTTTTCACACCCCTGTGTTGGTATATACCCAATGTCCTATTAATATGATATTATGCAATATGTTCCAATATAAGGCAAAAAAAAAACGTGAAATATATGGGACAGATTCAATTTTCACGGCGGGGACAAAAGCACCCGGCCATGAGAAGTTTCAGCCTGTCCGTAAACTTGATATATAGAGAACACATCGGTATTTTCTCACACCCCTGTGTTGGTATATACCCCAATGTGCCTATTAATAATGATATTATGCAATATGTTCCAATATAAGGCAAAAAAAACGTGAAATATATGGGAATGATTTCAATTTTCACGGCGGGGACAAAAGCACCCGGCCATGAGAAGTTTCAGCCTGTCCGTAAACTTGATATATAGAGAAACATCGGAAGTTTTTCACAACCCTTCGTTGGTATATACCCAATGTGCCTATTAATAATGATAGTATGCAATATATTCCAATGTAAGGCAAAAAAACGTGAAATATATGGGACTGATTTCAATTTTCAAGGCGGGGACAGCACCCGCCCATGAGAAGTTTCAGCTGTCCGTAAACTCGATATATAGAGAACACATCGGTATTTTTTCACACCCCTGTGTTGGTATATACCCAATGTGCCTATTAATAATGATATTATGCAATATGTTCCAATATAAGGCAAACAAAAACGTGAAATATATGGGAATGATTTCAATTTTCACGGCGGGGACAAAAGCACCCGGCCATGAGAAGTTTCAGCCTGTCCGTAAACTTGCTATATAGAGAACACATCGGTAGTTTTTCACAACCCTTTGTTGGTATATACCCAATGTGCCTATTAATAATGATATTATGCAATACGTTCCAATATAAGGCAAAGAAAACGTGAAATATATGTGACTGATTCAATTTTCACGGCGGGGACAAAAGCACCCGGCCATGAGAAGTTTCAGCCTGTCCGTAAATTTGATATATAGAGAACACATCGGTAGTATTTCACAACCCTTTGTTGGTATATACCCAATGTGCCTATTAATAATGATATTATGCAATACGTTCAAATATAAGGCAAAACAACGTGAAATATATTGGACTTATTTCAATTTTAATTTTCACGGCGGGGACAAAAGCACCCGGCCATGAGAAGTTTCAGCCTGTCCGTAAACTTGATATATAGAGAACACATCGGTAGTTTTTCACAACCCTTTGTTGGTATATACCCAATGTGCCTATTAATAATGATATTATGCTATACGTTCCAATATAAGGCAAAGAAAACGTGAAATATATGTGACTGATTCAATTTTCACGGCGGGGACAAAAGCACCCGGCCATGAGAAGTTTCAGCCAGTCCGTAAACTCGATATATAGAGAACACATCGGTAGTTTTTCACAACCCTTTGTTGGTATATACCCAATGTGCCTATTAATAATGATATTATGCAATACGTTCCAATATAAGGCCAAAAAAACGTGAAATATATGGGACTGATTTCCATTTTCACGGCGGGGACAAAAGCACCCGGCCATGAGAAGTTTCAGCCTGTCCGTAAACTTGATATATAGAGAACAAATAGGTATTTTTTTACACCCATGTGTTGGTATATACCCAATGTGCATATTAATAATGATATTATGCAATACGTTCCAATATTAGGCAAAAGAAACCGTGAAATATATTGGACTGATTTCAATTTTCACAGCGGGGACAAAAGCACCCGGCCATGAGAAGTTTCAGCCTGTCCGTAAACTTGATATATAGAGAACACATCGGAAGTTTTTCACAACCCTTTGTTGGTATATACCCAATGTGCCTATTAATAATGATATTATGCAATATGTACCAATATAAGGCAAAAAAAACGTGAAATATATGGGACTGATTTCAATTTTCACGGCGGGGACAAAAGCACCCGGCCATGAGAAGTTTCAGCCTGTCCGTAAACTTGATATATAGAGAACACATCGGAAGTTTTTCACAACCCTTTGTTGGTATATACCCAATGTGCCTATTAATAATGATAGTATGCAATATATTCCAACATAAGGCAAAAAAACGCGAAATATATGGGACTGATTTCAATATTTTCACGGCGGGGACAAAAGCCCCCGGCCATGAGAAGTTTCAGCCTGTCCGTAAACTTGATATATAGAGAACACATCGGAAGTTTTTCACAACCCTTTGTTGGTATATACCCAATGTGCCTATTAATAATGATAGTATGCAATATATTCCAATATGAGGCAAAAAAACGTGAAATATATGGGACTGATTTCAATATTTTCACGGCGGGAACAAAAGCACCCGCCCATGAGAAGTTTCAGCCTGTGCGTAAACTCGATATATAGAGAACACATCGGCATTTTTCACACCCCTGTGTTGGTATATACCCAATGTGCCTATTAATAATGATATTATGCAATATGTTCCAATATAAGGCAAAAAAAAAACGTGAAATATATGGGAATTATTTCAATTTTCACGGCGGGGACAAAAGCACCCGGCCATGAGAAGTTTCAGCCTGTCCGTAAACTTGATATATAGAGAACACATCGGAAGTTTTTCACAACCCTTTGTTGGTATATACCCAATGTGCCTATTAATAATGATAGTATGCAATATATTCCAATATAAGGCAAAAAAACGTGAAATATATGGGACTGATTTCAATATTTTCACGGCGGGAACAAAAGCACCCGCCCATGAGAAGTTTCAGCCTGTCCGTAAACTTGATATATAAAGAACACATCGGTATTTTCTCACACCCATGTATTGGTATATACCCAATGTGCCTATTAATAATGATATTATGCAATATGTTCCAATATAAGGCAAAGAAACTTGAAATATATTGGACTGATTTCAATTTTCACGGCGGGGACAAAAGCACCCGGCCATGAGAAGTTTCAGCCTGTCCGTAAACTTGATATATAGAGAACACATCGGTAGTTTTTCACAACCCTTTGTTGGTATATACCCAATGTGCCTATTAATAATGATATTATGCTATACGTTCCAATATAAGGCAAAGAAAACGTGAAATATATGTGACTGATTCAATTTTCACGGCGGGGACAAAAGCACCCGGCCATGAGAAGTTTCAGCCTGTCCGTAAACTCGATATATAGAGAACACATCGGTAGTTTTTCACAACCCTTTGTTGGTATATACCCAATGTGCCTATTAATAATGATATTATGCAATACGTTCCAATATAAGGCAAAAAAAAACGTGAAATATATGGGACTGATTTCAATTTTCACGGCGGGGACAAAAGCACCCGCCCATGAGAAGTTTCAGCCTGTCCGTAAACTTGATATATAGAGAACACATCGGTATTTTTTCATACCCATGTATTGGTATATACCCAATGTGCCTATTAATAATGATAGTATGCAATATGTTCCAATATAAGGCAAAGAAAACGTGAAATATATGGGAATTATTTCAATTTTCACGGTGGGGACAAAAGCACCCGGCCATGAGAAGTTTCAGCCTGTCCGTAAACTCAAACAAAACAGGCAATATATGCAGAAAAAGCAACCGGCCATGATAATTTTAATCGGTAGTTTTGCAAGTCCCGTGAACTTACCTGATCATGGGCACTGTCGGGTCCGATGGGAAATCTGCATGCTTACTCTCATTTCAGATGCTCATTGATGATTATATATCACATAATATGGGAATTCACCGAATAAATAAACTTCCGGTAAGTATGAATGCCGATCGTTAAATTACCCTTCGCTGCTCCCTCCTACCACCCAAAACAAAATAAAAATGTGACTAGGCTTCGGCGACAAGTCTGGGTATGGAAGGTTTACAACCCGATTCCCACAACGAACGGACCTAGGCATATAAACACATTAAATATACATTAGATATACCTAAAATAATTCATAAGTGAACAAAAATGGCCACATTATCTTACATATTTTAATGAAATATTTGGTGGTCATTTTTTTCCACTTATGGATGATTTTTTAGGTATATCTTATGCATATTTTAATGTATTATATACCTAGGTCCGTTATGTTAAATTCTTTCGTATAGCAAAATCATATCATGAGTAAATCATACACAACGATAAATTTCACTATTCACATCCCAGTGTGGTACGTTTTTCACCATTTTGTTTTGACCCGGGTAGGTTTTGACCAGAACCCAAATGATCACATTATATAAATGGGTTTTATACGGCAAATAGTAAGAAAAAAAAAAAAGAGTGGCACGATTTACCCAAATCTTACCCAAATCTACCCAAATCTTATATAATTACTATATGTGTCAATACAAATAAGCTATACACATCATACTAACGATGTTTGGACTGTACTTACATAATGTATGTCATTAATTTGCTCATACCAGGGCCCATTTTAATGTTTTGATGCAAAATGGAAATATTTGTATATGAAATAAAGGGAGAGTATCGCGATAAACTTAATACTAGGAAGCCAAGGAAGATAATCCACTTTATAATGGCTAAACATGCTAAATGGGAATGATTATTTTTAATTGAAATACAAATACAAAACTGTAGAACCTCTCTAATGTTGACATACAAGGAGACAGTAGTGTGAAGGTGTCGACCGTATACTGGCCGTTTTCGCCCGCCAGGTCGTGTAGCCATCTTGTACATAATCACTTGTTGAGGCTATACCTCTAGGGAAATTTGCAATCACAGTCTGATCAGGGTCTACACTGTTTTCCATCTTGTACATAATAACTGTATACCATATACAAGAAGCAAGCCGCGTGTCGCCCGCCAGGACGTGTAGCCATCTTATAACAATCACTTGTTGAGGCTATACATTCTAGGGGAAATTTGCAATCACAGTCTGATCAGGGTCTACCCGGTTACCCATTTTATGCATAACCACTTGTTGAGGCTATACCTGTAGGGGAAATATGCATTCACAATCTAATCAGGATCTACACAGTTTCCCATATTGTACATAATCGACTATATAACGAGCAACCCCACTAAAATACACTGTGTTCTGGTCAATACAATATAATATTGGGCTTTGTCTACATAGAGGTGTGAAAAACATTCAAGCTATTTGACAAGATATACAAAACCATACACAAATTTAAAAAATATATATATTGCATGCATATTATGGTTCATTTTCATCAATGTTCTTAATACAAGATCGTTTATTATTGTTATTATATATGAATATTAAGAATATTTATATATATATATATATATATATACATATATATATATATATATATATATATATATAGCAACTCCGTAAATTAAATTGCAATAACTAAACTATGCACAGAAGTCATTTGTGCTAATAAAAACATTCATTCAATGCATTATACTTTGTTTTTAACTATATTTCAAAAAGATGTTGGCGTATAATTACTCAGCGAAATAAATATTGCAATACTATGGAGGTGACCGGTTCCTTAGACAGTTGGACTATTATATGTGCCATATGAAATCATGATCGATGGCAACTTAAAGTTAGACAACTGAGACATAATGAATGAGTCTCGATCACATTAGTCTCCTTTATAATAATGATACATGTATATTAATCGCTTTCCCGCGGAAATATGTGCTTTATTCTTCCATTTTTCGGTCAAAATGTGCTTATTGTATGATATACTAATGATATATTGTTGAAAACGTATATAACATAATCAATAATCTCGGCCCATGGTCAAGTCGGCCCACATGTCTGGTCAAGTCGGCCCACATGTCTGGTCAAGTCGGCCCACATGTCTGGTCAAGTCGGCCCACGTGTCTGGTCAAGTCGGTCAAGTCGGCCCACGATCTCAGATCAGATGTATGGTCAACTAAATAAATGGCATCTAAATAAATATTTTTTTCATAAATAAATATATATTTTTTTAATTAATCTTTTTAAGTATATATCATGTTTCTAGTTAAATCACATTTCTAATAAATTTATATGTCATATACGAACAATATGATATGGGCCGAGATGACCACGGAAAAAATAATAATATTTTCCATTTTAAATTAAATTTCATCAGGTTCTCAAAATATTCTTGAATCACCATTTCTAATAAAAAATTTTTTATGTCATATACAAAAATATATAATATGGGCCGAGATGACCAAAAAATGTGGGCAGAGATGACCAGTGATCTGGGCCGACTTGACCAGCGATCTGGGCCGAGATTGAAATGTGGGCCGAGATGACCATGGTCCGACTTGACCAGACACCGCAGCAGTTACGTGTTCACAACTAAATATTATTACGAAATCATTGCAATTTATGTATTTTAAATGTTGTATGAGATTAATTCCGTAATGTTTTGTTGGTAGTGACGTGAACAGTGGTGTAAAAACGGTATGAATCATATATGACCTCCGCTCTTTACCGCCCACATATCGCCAAACAGGTGTCCGATAGCATCTCGATGTATCAGCAGAATAGTATGGCCACTAAAGTGCGACACGGAGCTCGAAAATACACATTCATAACATCCCCGGACGGGAAAATACCTAATTTTTACATTTGGGACCATTTTTATGCTTAGACGTACGTTAATCTCATTAAATCTTGAAATATAATCGATGACTTAAACTTTACACAGCCTTGGCCCCGATTGTTATTGTTCCGTCTGCGCATGCGCGGACTGAAACCTTTACTGGGCTGAAGAATTTTATGTTATACCGGCACAAAAAAGACAGGAAGCCAATCAGATAGAGATAAGTATCTTACTAGAAGACACCTTGTTCGTCAAAAGATCAAGACTGCATACAATCAATATCTCGAGGACATCATTGGTGACAACAGCGACGACCACACACAGGTAAATACCAAAAAGCTCTTCTCATTCCTCAAAAACTCAAGACAGGATAATCAAGGCATCGCCCCACACAAATCAGATGACAAACTGGTAACTGACACAACCGCAAAGGCAAATATTCTGAATTCTCAATTTCAGTCCGTTTTCACTCCTACTTGACCCTAAATGACAAAACTACAAACAATATGACACTGCAAGCCGACCTAACCACTATGGAAGACTGGTCAACTCGATGGGATATGAGTTTTAATCCCTGGAAGTGCCAGGTCATACAGGTAACAAAGGCTCGAACCCCTTTCCCTAGCATTTACAGACTTCACGAGCAAGTGCTTCAGACAGTCAGCTCGCTATCTCGGCGTTGACCTTGCCAACAACTGCTCGTGGAATACACATGTCAATCGAATTACTAGCAATTCCAATCGCACACTGGGGTTCCTGAAAAGGAACATTAAGACAAGAAGTCCCAAAATCAGGGAGCACGCTTATAAAGCCCTTGTCCGTCCCCAAATTGAGTATGCCAGTGCCGTTTGGGATCCCCACACACAATACAACATCAACCAACTTGAAATGGTTCAAAGGCGGTCAGCCAGGTGGGTCCTGAACGACTATTCCAGTGTCACTACGATGCTTGACAGGTTAGGATGGAGGTCTCTGGAGCAGCGCATGTCGGATGCTCGCCTGTGTCTCTTTTACAAAATTGTCCATGGTCTCGTGGCCATACCAATGCCAGCATACATTCAACATACGACTAGACTCTCTCGATACTGCCATTCGGTGAGCTTTCGACAAATACATACTGGAGCAAACTATTACAAATATTCATTCTTTCCTTTGGCTATAGTACAGTGGAATGCACTACCACATGATGTTGCACTGACGCAAGATTTGGAGAAATTCAAACTTGCGGTTAGTCGCATCACCCATCACAAACCTTAAATCCTGAAATGATGTTTTTAACCTGATTTTACCCTCCACTTTCACACATATTTTAACATGCTATCACAGTACTCCACTTGTCTTATTCTTTTAAACCTTACTATTTCTAATAATTGGACACAGGTGCGCAACTGCTCGAAATTACCCGTGAGGGTGTGCAGCAGTATCAAGAGATAGATAGTTTATTGTTGTATGCAGCATGATAAAGGTACCACAATTGTTCTCATTGCTTTTTGATACTCACTACTTCTGATTTCAATTGGGTTTTTTGCAATTTTAATTGGGTATTTACGCAAATACGCAGCTTATCTGGAGCTCTTGGTGGGGTTCACACACAATATAATGATTACACCAGCTTACATTGTCTCACCAGCTGACAAGTAGAACTATCGGATTATTTATAATATCAAGGACTTACCATTGACAAAATGAGCCGAAATTCTTGTGCCCAAATTATTGTCCAATTCTAGCCGATCCAAACTCAGTGTATCGTACTGTGTATGCTGTGTAACGTCAAATCGCTAACACACACGACGTGTAACTATCAAAAAATTGCTAGCACCTCTTTGGAAAGTTTGGATTTCCGCGCGAACTGTTTTACTAAATTCATTATAGATTAGTTGATTGTTTAAGTAAAATGGACACTGATTAAAAGTATACAAAAACTTTTGCAATAACACACATATAACACAAAAAAGCAAACAACACATGTATTACGCTGAAACGGTAAGATAGCTCGCTGTTTTACTGTTATGAACTACTTTTTTATGGCGTAGTACCGCGTGTTTTTCTAAAGTTAAACCCGCAAACAGTGACACTGCGACCGCCACTTAACTCATTAGCAGATTATCTACAATGACTGAGAATTTCCATATAGTTATTTAATCCGAGCTAACAGCTCGGATAAAAACGGTATTTTCCGTAAATGATGTTGAAAGTTGACGAAGTGTTCAGCGTAAATGAGTGTGACTATTCTATTCCACATTTGATATGAAACTTTCATAAACTTCTGGCGTCATATACAGACAATATATCAGTTTGTGTAAATAAATACTTGCATGAAAAATGCAACATAATTCGTCACGACTTCACGATGCATGGAAAGTAGTTGTTGAAATTTTTACTACATGATTACGACACCATTTGCGGAAATCATATGCTTTTTAGGAATCAATTAGGGCGAAACTGGAAAACGGACAACGGTGCACATTATTATGTGGGACTGCCCGAGTAATATTCTATTGAATGAGGCTTGTATGACAAATTTAAGGTCTTCAGAACGAGATATACGGGTATACAATAACCCGCCCCTGCTCTACAAAATCAGGCACGTAGTCATGCATAAAATAATGTTTTGAGCAGCGGGTTGGGGGTAGGGGGGGGGGGGGTTGTGGGCCCTCCCACCACAACCACGAAAAATGTTATCATCGGCAGAATATTGGGTTTTCAACGTACAGCATGCACAATCCTATTAGTCAGTATATATATATATAACAACTAAAAAATACATGTACAACCAACCCAAAATAGTGTCACGTAAAACGCGCGTTTCCACTGTCGTGGTGCCTTCGGCATAGCTACAATAATTCACCTCCGATATGTTATCTACGGCTACAATTTGACCCATTCAAAACATGTGAGCAACCGAGAGTGCATACCCAAACCTGTTGTATGTAGGTCAACATTTAGTAAACTGTATATTTTATACATTTAAACAAATTATCTTTGACGTAGCACTATAGTATTCTAAAGTGCTTTCAATCCATGTTGTAATGAGAAAGAAGACACAATATAAAACAAGAACAGACGGCCATTCTCATTTTCCGCATTCTAATTAAGGGTTCAGTATCGTCGTCAGTGATCATGGTTTATCTAGAACATGTACACTTTATTACACGATAACGAGTGAACATTTGGGCCATGTGATCTGATAAAACAACCGTATTCGATTTCTGAACTGACAATTATACTAAATACAAATGTGCATGTATAGTTTGTAAACGAGGTCAACTGTTTGTAGACATATCGTTATATACATTTATTTTCGTAACGAATTGAATTTTGTGGCACAAAAATGAATTTTGTTGACAAAATTGAGCCATGTCCCACTTGGCGCCCCGTAGTACGCCCCTCAGTTTCTATTTTCATATACAGACATTAATTTATTTAAAGTGTTAACTTTGTCGATGGACAAAAATCAGAGATCATAAGAGACAGTTAGTCAAAGTAAATTTTAGATTGTATCACACTCGAGGATAACACTGCATCGTAGTTTGACGGCACACATTTTGACCCGGAATAAAGAAAGTTATAATTAACGTACTGTTGACATTAGTGGAAGACCTTTTTTCTTACTCGTGATTACTTGATACTTCGATGTGTGCTGTTGGATGCTCAGTGTGTAGTGTTAGCCGTGGATAAAGCGGTTGCCATGGTTACTATGCGGAAGTTAGCACTGACTGTACTAAACTTATTTTTTCCGACGTGTTTATTATTTATTTTCCATTTTCCTAAATAAAACAGGATTTTGAAGCACATGAGAATCATTCTATTGGAAATGATTCTCATGTGCTGTCGAATCATATTTTTCTCCATAACACGACGATGAAATTATGAAACAACAGCAGACGACACTTTTCTTTTCCCGCCTTCAAGTGGTTTAAAGTGTAATGTAAGCATGTCTACACATACAAGACTAGAAGACAACAGTGACACAGATCTAACACAATCAACTGAGAAAATAAATGGTATCTTGATTGAGAATGGTACTACGATTCTGGGGCTAAGTGCAGATGATGCAGAGGTTACTCCGCCGTTGGGCGAAGACCACACAGACGAGATCGAACCAGGCGGGGATAAAGGAACGGGATATGCCAAACACAAAAGTCTTGGTATCGTCAGAACATGGAGACATTGGCTGATAGGCGTGATATCATTCAGCTCATTCTGCGCCGTGATTCTGTCGTACTACACAGTGTTGGAATATACCAAAAACCGCTGGCTCGATATCGAGTTCGAGAAAGCCAACCTCACGCGTGGGAACGAGACCGAGATCACGTGCAATATAAACACCACGGGCGCGGTGTACGATACGGAATCCAAGGCAACCAAGATATCATCGCTATGGGTGACGTATTATAGCCTGGCAGGGCTACCATCTGTATTGTCATTGCTAATCCTGGGATCATATACTGATGTATTTGGGAGGAAGTTTTTCCTAACCATTGGTATTTTGGGAACTCTTATTTGTGCTACTGTAACAGCACTTGTGATACATTTCGAAGCTAATCTTGAGTACTTGCTTATTGGCAAATTTGTGCAAGGAATCTGTGGACAGCATGGTGCAATATTGCAAGTGTCATTGGCGTACACATCTGACATAACGCAACCTGGCAAACCACGTATCTATGGGATGGTTGCCATCGAAATCACCATTGGTATAGCTTTGTCGCTAGCCAGCTTTGTATCTGGGTTTATCATAGAAGCGTTTGGATACATGGCTGCCGTGCTAATTGCTGCTGGCATGTCCTTGTTCAATGTCGTGTTCACGTGGATACTCCTCCCAGAAACACTCACGAAAAGGTACAGACATAAAGGAAAAACATGTTGGACCACTGTAAAAACCTGCTGGAAGTTTGTCGTAGAAAACGATTCAGAAAACCGTCGGTGGAAATATCAGATAGTTTTCACGATCCTAACACTGTGCAACTTGGCGTACTTAGGTCGCATTCCTATAGAAACACTTTACCAGTTGGCATCACCGTTTTGCTGGAGTGAAACGAGGGTTGGTGTGTATGCCGCTATACGCACACTGGTAATGATGTTTCTCGGGCTAACATCGGTAAAGATACTGCAGCGATGGCTGGACGAGGTATCCTTATGTATGCTGGGCACTTTATCGTACTCGGCTTGTTTCTACTGGACGGCAGTAGCTGATGATACTATTACTTTATACCTAAGTAAGTACATGTAAACTATTCAATTATGTGACACATCCTGACAAACTGAGGTCAAAGAGGCCACCAGCTGAGAAAATGTCAGTGTGGCAACAGTCCCATATATATGAGACAAGCCATATGATGTTGTATCTAAGAAGATGTGCAATATCTCATAACAATTATTTACAAAATGTACGATGTTTCGATATTTTCCATCTGTGATGTCTAAAGCTGAACAAATATTTTTCAATATCACAATTTCTGTAAATATTTTCAGGAAACATCGCACACTATTCCTAGGTACAAATTCACATGGATTGTCCCAATTGATCTTGCCCAATCGAATTGGAATATAATCGTTTCGCAGACCAGGGGGCCGTTTCACTAAACTTCGTATGACTTCTGTTCGTAAGAGCAAACTTATGATAGTCTGTAAATTTCACATTAGCGATGTTTTCTTTTAAACAATTATTGGATTCAATAAATTGAAATTTCGTCGCCGGAATTTGAAGATCATACATTTGCTCAATAAATGTAAATCCATCAATTGAAATTTCCAGACCGGCATTCCTAAATTTGCATTTACGAACATTTTAGTCGTACGAAGTTTAGTGAAACGGCCCCCAGGGCATTGTCCGTCGCAAACATCCTATTATTATATGGCTATTGACATTTTACAGAAATGATGGAAAACGCCATAATTGAACACCAGTTTCAAACATTCAATGTCACATAGTGTTCAATGACAGTCTACGGAGCCCCGCAGGGGACATGGATTTTTTTTTATTAATTCGTTCCCACGAAATAACAATTCTTTCCCTCAATTTATGAATTCGTTCCCACGAATTAACAATTCGTTCCCTCGAATTGACAATTCGTTCCCACGATATATCGTGGAAACGAATTGTTAATTTGAGGGAACGAATGGTTATATCGTGGGAACGAATTGTTATTTCGTGGGAAAGAATTGTTATTTCGTGGGGACGAATTAATAAAAAAGAATTCTACGTCCCCTACGGGACTCCGTAACAGTCTGCATTACTGCTTTGTATGACTTGGAAAATCTAATACCACTGAACACATATGACTGGGTGGAGTTCAGTAGCCCTGGGATAGGTGTTTCTTGTATAGCTGAAGTGACCGATATTATCCCATGTTGCCACTTCTCTATGCTGGCATATCATATGTATGACAAGCCCCGTGCTTTTGTACCAAAGACGATCTGAAAATGACGTCGAAAGTTGATGAAATTTTCATAGCAAATGCGGAATTGCTCTGAAAATTTCGTCAGATTTCGACGTCATTTACGAAATGTATCGTAAATTGTGTAAATAGTTTTCATGAGATATCGCCCATCTTTCTAAGGTACAAAATCACATTCCGTAAATGACGTCGAAAGTTGACGAAATTTTCATAGCAAATGCGGAATTGCTCTGAAAATTTAGTCAGATTTCGACGTCATTTACGAAATGTATCGTAAATTGTGTAAATAGTTTTCATGAGATATCGCCCATCTTTCTAAGGTACAAAATCACATTCCGTAAATGACGTCGAAAGTTGACGAAATTTTCATAGCAAATGCGGAATTGCTCTGAAAATTTAGTCAGATTTCGACGTCATTTACGAAATGTATCGTAAATTGTGTAAATAGTTTTCATGAGATATCGCCCATCTTTCTAAGGTACAAAATCACATTCCGTAAATGACGTCGAAAATTGACGATTTTTTTCAGAGCAAAATGACGTCATTTACGGAATCTATCGTAAATTTTGTAAATATTTTTCATGACATATCGCACATCTTCTAAGGTACAACATAACATGGTTCGTCACATTTGTCGATTACAGTAATAGCAGTAGGCTGCTACGGCCCTGTGGCGACCACGATGCAGCGAAGCATACTATCCCACCTTACTCCACCAGAGCACCAAGGTATCAGGGGGCCGTTTCACTATAAAACGTCGTACGACTAAGATGTTCGTAAGTGCAAATTTAGGATTGTCTGGAAATTTCAATTGATGGATTTACATTTATTGAGCATAGGCTGCATACATATGCAGCCTATGCTCAATAAATATAAATCCAATAATTATTTACAAGAAAACATTGTTAATGTGAAATATACAGACTATCATAATTTTGCACTTACGAACATTTTAGTGTACAGTGTAGACCGGGATAAGCATGCGCGTCTACAGTCTAATTGGCAAAAGGTGCAAAGCTAGTCGCAAATATCAAAAGCCCCAACTTCTTCAGCCAGTCAAGATACAATATATCATAAACCCAAGTTCTCCAGTCACAAATGCAATAAACCTTCGTTCCTATAATCAGTCGCAAGGTCATAAGTCCCGATTATTTAGTGACATAATCATGACAACGCATCCATTATGCAGGGCACGAAAATTCCACTCGTCCGCTCGTATTGACGAGTGACATTTCCGCTCGGGCGAGTAGAAAATCCATGTCGGTCGTCCGACCGGACGAGTGACAATTTCCAGTCTTGGCTAACAACAATAATCCATCTGTCACATAATGTGGTTCAACTATGTCATGTAGTAACGATAGTAACATTACCAAATGGTCTGTGAAGTCGTGTTTACGTTGTTCAAAGCAAATGACGTTTTATTATTCTAAGGGAGATCACTAACAGTACTAGCTCTGTATGTGTCTATTCTAACGGACACGTCGATGTTGGGGCTAATTTGGTAGCTGGCCGACAAACAGGTTTGAAGTTTACATTGATTATAAACAACTGCGGGGAGAATGATAAATAATATAACGCATACTATTTTACTATTATTACGGATCTGATTTAGTAGAAAGTACTGACAATTGTCCGGAAATCGTTTCGAAAATCAGGTCGGAAATTAGCGCTTTGTGACGAGTTGAGATCGGGCCGAGTTACATTTCTTTAGTTGTGCATGTCGTGTCGTAATAAATGTAAACCCCGCATTGTCGGAGTCGAGTTATTCGATAATATTCATGTGTTTCCGTATGAGTCCGTATAATAGACAATGCGAGTATGAAATATCCCGAAAGTTGCCGAATATTAATGTACGTCGTCTGCAAAAAATACCTCTAGCAAGCCCAATGTGATTGATTATTGACACAGCTATCTGCCCCGGCCCGACAACACACCCCATAATCTGGAACCTGGGCAACGACCATGGCCTGCTGGTAGGAGACAAATGACCTTAGCTGTTGATAGGCCGTTAAACACCAATAATCAATCCATCCAGTTAGTCCATGATGGTCACAAGAGTATGATATTATAGGCCTATTTACTTGTTCTGTATATATGTTGAAGCAATATATATATTTTATAACACATATGCAGGACTAGTGATACTTGGCACAGGACGAGTGGAGATTTTTGGGTACTCGTCCTGCGGGACGAGTGAGAAAATTGAAAATTTTCATCCCCTGCATTATGGCATGTCAAACGTTGCTATATTACACATCTATTTTATTATTATTGTATGTTTGTTATTGTTATTCAATGTTTCGTTATTGTTATTCAATGTTGCGTTATTGTTATTCTATACTTCGTTATTGTCATTGTATGTTCGATATTCTTATTCAATGTTTCGTTATTGTTATTCAAAGTTTCGTTATTATTATTCAATGTTTAGTTATTGTTATTCAATATTTAGTTATTGTTATTTTATACTTCGTTATTGTCATTGTAAAACTTGTCATTCGTACATCCATCTCTTCAAGTGACAAAATCTTTGAACATCTCACCCATTTGGAGCGAAAACCAGCCTGTTACAGTGAAAATCCTCCAAACGGGACACCCTGGGAGGTCCACAGGGTGTCCGGTTTAGAGAGGTTTCACTGTAAACACAGATGAATACTTCCAGACACGCATAGCTGCTTAGCGATCATGAACAGACATTATTATCGGAGGTAAATGGCAATGTTACAGTGTCCGGTTTAGAGGGGTTATACTGTATTTTTGAAACCTATTATTGGCGATTTTGTTAACTCATTACTCTTTGTCTTTGCTGTTAAACCGTTATTCTCAGCTTCTATTCCTGTTATCCTGTTACCCTATAGTCGCCATAATGTTTTTATTTTGTTTTCAAAATGTTTAAATTGATTAAACAATGACTACACATGTTTTCTACATGTCTAAAACGGTATAGTAATTTCCAATAACCTCCGAAGGGAAGCACATTTAAGACACATTGTTTTAAAGTTACTCTTTTTTATTAAAATGTGGTCGAAAATTCGGCGACATGATAATGACAATGTATGACTACCCGACAGGTGCGCTATTCACGATGGTGGGGGTGCTGGAGGTGACCAGCCTGGTGGTGGCCAATTCCATGAGCCCGGCCATATACAGCCAGACCGTGTCCTACATGCGCGGGCTCGTCTTTCTGGTCCTCGGCAGTTTCTCCGCGGTCAGTCTCGTTTTCCTCGTGTAAGTATCATCGGTGCTGCACTCGTCGTCGACGTTGTCTCATTTTCCTAGCGTAAGTATCACCGGTGCTGCACTCGTCGCCGGTTTTGTCTCGTTTTCCTCGTGTAAGTATCACCGTGGCTGCACTCGTCGCCGGCGTTGTCTCATTGTCCTTGTGTTAGTATCACCGGTGCTGCACTAGTCGCCGGCGTTGTCTCATTTGCCTAGTGAAAGTATCACCGGTGCTGCAATCGTCGCCGGCATTGTCTCATTGTCCTTGTGTAAGCATCACCGGTGCTGCAATCGTCGCCGGCATTGTCTCATTGCCCTTGTGTAAGTATCACCGGTGCTGCAATCGTCGCCGGCATTGTCTCATTGCCCTTGTGTAAGTATCACCGGTGCTTCACTCGTCGTCGGCGTTGTCTGATTGTCCTTGTGTAAGTATCACCGGTGCTGCAATCGTCGCCGGAATTGTCTCATTGTCCTTGTGTAAGCATCACCGGTGCTGTAATCGTCGCCGGCATTGTCTCATTGCCCTTGTGTAAGTATCACCGGTGTTGCAATCGTCGCCGGCATTGTCTCATTGCCATTGTGTAAGTATCACCGGTGCTTCACTCGTCGCCGGCGTTGTCTGATTGTCCTTGTGTAAGTATCACCGGTGCTGCACTCGTCGCCGGCGTTGTCTCATTGTCATTGTGTAAGTATCACCGGTGCTTCACTCGTCGCCGGCGTTGTCTGATTGTCCTTGTGTAAGTAGCACCGGTGCTGCGCTCGTCGCCGTCGTTGTCTCATTGTCCTTGTGTAAGTATCACCGGTGCGGCACTCGTCGCCGGCGTTGTCTCATTTTCCTTGTGTAAGCATCACCGGTGCTGCACTCGTCGCCGGCGTTATCTCATTGTCCTTGTGTAAGCATCACCGGTGCTGTAATCGTCGCCGGCGTTGTCTCATTGTCCTTGTGTAAGCATCACCGGTGCTGTACTCGTCGCCGGCGTTGTCTCATTTTCCTAGCGTAAGTATCACCGGTGCTGCACTCGTCGCCGTCGTTGTCTCATTGTCCTTGTGTAAACATCACCGGTGATGTACTCGTCGCCGGCGTTGTCTCATTTTCCTAGCGTAAGTATCATCGGTGTTGCACTGCTCGCCGTCTTTGTCTCATTGTCCGTGTGTAAGTGTCACCTGTGCTGCACTCCTCGCCGGCGTTGTCTCATTGTCCTTGTGTAAGTATCACTGGTCACTCGTCGCCGGCGTTGTCTCATTATCCTTGTGTAAGTATCACCGGTGCTGCACTCGTCGCCGGCGTTATTTCATTGTCCTTGTGTAAGCATCACCGGTGCTTTACTCGTCGCCGGCGTTGTCTCATTGTCCTTGTGTAAGCGTCACCGGTGCTGCACTAGTCGCCGGCATTATCTCATTGTCCTTGTGTAAGTATCACCGGTGCTGTGCTCGTCGCCGGCGTTGTCTCATTTTCCTTCTGTAAGCATCACCGATGCTGCACTCGTCGCCGGCGTTATCTCATTGTCTTTGTGTAAGTACCACCGGTGCTGCACTCGTCGCCGATGTTGTCTCATTTTCCTTGTGTAAGTATCACCGGTGCTGCACTCGTCGCCGGCGTTATCTCATTGTCCTTGTATAAGCATCACCGGTGCTGTACTCGTCACCGGCGTTGTCTCATTGTCCTTGTGTAAGCATCACCGGTGCTGTACTCGTCGCCGGCGTTGTCTCATTGTCCTTGTGTAGTATACAGCGCACTCCCCGGCGTTGTCATGCTTGTGTAAGTATCACAGGTGCTGCACTCGTCGCCGGCGTTGTCTCATTGTCCTTGTGTAAGTATCACCGGTGCTGCACTCGTCGCCGGCGTTGTCTCATTGTCCTTGTGTAAGTATCACCGATGCTGCACTCGTCGCCAGCGTTGTCTCATTGTCCTCGTGCATGTATCACTGGTGCTGAACTCGTGTCGCCTGCGCATAATGTTTCACATCGAAATAGGCGCCGGATTCCTGACGAATTCCTGACCGCCCAAACACATTTTCGTCTAGTAACCGGCGGAATAAATGTATACCGATTACTATATACAACATTCCTTTATGCGATATATCCAAGTAGAGCCGAGTGGCATCTCGTCTGGTAACTGGTGCATTTTTTTTAACATCTTATGATGGCGCGGAGTGCAGTACAAGTGTGTACGGTACAACCTCTATGTATAAGCTGTCCGCATAATGTTTCACATCGAAATAGGCGCCGGATTCCTGACGAATTCCTGACCGCCCAAACACATTTTCGTCTAGTAACCGGCGGAATAAATGTATACCGATTACTATATACAACATTCCTTTATGCGATATATCCAAGTAGAGCCGAGTGGCATCTCGTCTGGTAACTGGTGCATTTCTTTTAACATCTTATGATGGCGCGGAGTGCAGTACAAGTGTGTACGGTACAACCTCTATGTATAAGCTGTCAGCATATCATATTGCTGTCGAGTTTACATAAACCCCAATGAATCTAAAACTTGAATTGTACACTAAGAAAACCTCAGTGCCTAATTATGTATGCGGAGTAGTCATAAGCATGATAAGAGAAGTCTCCGGGTGTAAGATTTAACTAGTTGCGAACGGTAACTCTTGCAATCTATTCCCGTACCGTCCAGTACGGGAGTAGATTACAAGAGTTACCGTTCGCAACAAAGATTTAACAAGGTTCTACAGTAGAACCGGGCACACAGAACCACAGGTTGAAGTAACGTACCAAGGTCTATAAATGCATTACATATCTTAACATAAATGCACATTCAGCCAGCCTGAACCAAGTCGATATGCTGCATTGATGTATTGGTGGTTAACGGCCTATCAACAGCTAAGGTCATTTAATGCCGGGCCAACAGGTTCGATCCTGCATTTAACCTGCTGCATATGCTGAAATATTTTGCAATGCTGAATGTTTTATAATGCATACCTGGGGCACGTTTCACTAAACTTCGTACGACTAAAATGTTCGTAAGTGCAAATTTAGGATCGTCTGGAAATTTCAATAGATGGATTTACATTTATTGAGCATAGGCTACATATGCAGCCTATGCTCAATAAATGTAAATCCAATTGTTTACAAGAAGTCATTGTTAATGTAATATTTACAGACTATCATAATGTTGCACTTACGAACATTTTAGTCGTACAATGTTTAGTGAAACGGGCCCCTGATCAGTGCCCATATTGTTTTTATCCCGTCAACACAGTTTCATGGCACATACCACTGTGTTGACGGGATAAAATAGTTTATTGTTTCAACCATCATATGACATTAATATACACAAACAGAAATTAATTTGCATTACCTGGTACACTTATTGGCATTATTTTGCCTTATTTGAACGACAGATTTTAATAATTTTGAGATCAGGGGAGATAACCGCGTTTTCTCAAAATATTAAAAAAAATCAATATTTATTCGTACAATGCATTTTCTGGTGTACAATAAATCATAGACATAGAATATTCTATGTCTATGAATAAATATACTTTATAAGATATTAACAGCAGTCGTAATTACGTTTATAAACATTATTTATTTAAATAACGAGATGGCCGCGGCCCGCATGTCGAGCCCGCCGAGGCATTCGATGGATGGTCCCAGAGTGTATTTATTTGAAGTTTGATGCCGAATAAGCATACAAAGTTTCAAGCAAATCTGACTAACGGTTACAGAGATAGTAGGTATGTGAAAACGTTAACGCAAATTTTGACAGAAACTTTAACACAAACTTCTAAGTCATTTGCCCTTGACATAGGGGCACAGGGGCTGCATGAGTGGGACACAGAATGAATATATGGATGATGACTAATAAGCATATGAAGTTTCAAGTCAATGTGACTTAGGACTGCAGAGATATAAGGTATTTAAAAACTTTAACGCAGATTTCGGAACGCAAAATTCTAAGTCATTTGGCATTGACCTTGGGCGCAGGGGCCGCATGAGTGAGATACAGCATGAATATATGGATGTTGACTGAAAAGTATATGAAGTTTCAAGTCAATGTGACTTAGGACTACAGAGATATAAGGTATTTACAAACTTTAACGCAGATTTCGGAACACAAACTTCTAAGTCATTTGACATTGACCTTGGGCGCATGGGCCGCATGAGTGAGATACAGCATGAATATATGGATGTTGACTAAAAAGTATATGAAGTTTCAAGTCAATGTGACATAGGACTACAGAGATATAAGGTATTTAAAAACTTTAACGCAGATTCGGAACGCAAACTTCTAAGTCATTGACCATGGGCACAGGGGCCGCATGAGTGGGATACAGCACGAATATATGGATCATGACTAATAAGCATATGAAGTTTCAAGTCAATGTGACTTAGGACTGCACAGATATAAGGTATTTAAAAACTTTAACGCAGATTCGGAACGCAAACTTCTAAGTCATTTGACCTTGACCTTGGACACAGGGGCCGCATTAGTGGGATACAGCATGAATATATGGATCATAACTAATAAGCATATGAAGTTTCAAGTCAATGTGACTTAGGACTGCAGAGATATAAGGTATTTACAAACTTTAACGCAGATTTCGGAACACAAACTTCTAAGTCATTTGACATTGACCTTGGGCGCATGGGCTGCATGAGTGAGATACAGCATGAATATATGGATGTTGACTAATAAGTATATGAAGTTTCAAGTCAATGTGACTTAGGACTACAGAGATATAAGGTATTTAAAAACTTTAACGCAAATTTCGGAACGCAAACTTCTAAGTCATTTGACCTTGACCTTGGGCACAGGGGCCGCATGAGTGGGATACAGCACGAATATATGGATCGTGAATAATAAGCATATGAAGTTTCAAGTCAATGTGACTTAGGACTGCACAGATATAAGGTATTTAAAAACTTCAACGCAGATTTCGGAAAGCAAACTTCTAAGTCATTTGACCTTGGACACAGGGGCCGCATGAGTGGGATACAGCATGAATATATGGATCATAACTAATAAGCATATGAAGTTTCAAGTCAATGTGACTTAGGACTGCAGAGATATAAGGTATTTAAAAACTTTAACTCAGATTTTGGACGGACAAACGGAACGGACGCACGCACGCACGCACGGACACCCGGACGTCATTGTGATCACTATGTCTCGCTTTCCGCAAGCGGGCTTGACAATTAAAACTATAGTCTGTTTCACGAAAGCTGCCCAAATTTTACGGCCATATAAACAATTCAAAAACCATATTTTTTTCGATAATATTAAATTAAAGGAAAATTTAAGAATGAGCCTTCTTTTTATTTCGTGAAATTTGGTCAAATATTGATTTTATTGCGAAAACAAAATGTCCCCATGTTAAATCCCCATAGACATCTTCACGGAGGGAAGATGTCTGGGGATTTAACATGGGGAAATTTTTTAGAATTTCAGAAATACTGGACCGATTTTTAAAATTTAACTTTTGTTTTCTTAGTTAGATCATATCCAAGCTATCTAGTCAGGTTTCGGAGTCGATTTCCAAATTTTTTTTATTTTTATTTACTCCTCCCACACTTCCTTAACACTTTTTCCCCCATGTTAAATTCCCATAGACAAATCAATTTTTCGCAATAAAATCAATATTTGACCGAATTTCACGAAATAAAAAGAAGGCTTATTTTTAAATTTTCCTTTAATTTAATATTATCGAAACAAATATGGTTTTTGAATTGTTTATATGGCCGAAAAATTTGGGCAGCTTTCGTGAAACAGACAGTAATCACCATTTCTTCTCATGTACAGACACTGGTGATCATCACTACCGACAAGAGGTTCAAGTATTAGTTAATACTGTGTCAAAAAACGGATATTTCGATGTTAAAAACATGTGGAATAGCTACATAATTAGGTACCAGCTTAATGTCCGTAAAGATGTTTTTTACCTACCTTTAATCACAGGTTGAAGTAACGGACTGAGATCTATAAATACATAAAAATGTGCCTAAAAGCATCCATAAATGAAAAAAAAAAAAAATAAGCTAAAGAATTTACTCCCACTATGTATATGTATAGAGGGAGTAAAACATTAATTTTAGCTTATTTATTTTTCATTTATGGATGTTTTTAGGCATATTTAATGTATTTATAGACCTCGGTCCGTTACTTCAACCTGTACCTTTAATTTCACACATTCTGTTACAGAATCCTGAAAGTGGGCATGCATATAGAAAGAAAACAAAGCGGGCTGCAGAAGGACAGAGCAACAGAAATCAGTGTGGACAAAACCGACTGATTGTTCTCACAGTCATGATCATGATATAATAGGCGAATGTAGGACATTTGCCCCCCGGACATTTGCCCCCCAGTCCAAAAATGGCAGGGTGGACAATTGCCCCCCAGTCGAAATGTAGGGGCGGACATTTGCCCCCCAGTTGAAATGGCAGCTAGGACATTTGCCCCCCAGTCGAAATGTAGGGGCGGACAAGCTATCTAGTCAGGTTTCGGAGTCGATTTCCAAATTTTTTTTATTTTTATTTACTCCTCCCACACTTCCTTAACACTTTTTCCCCCATGTTAAATTCCCATAGACAAATCAATTTTTCGCAATAAAATCAATATTTGACCGAATTTCACGAAATAAAAAGAAGGCTTATTTTTAAATTTTCCTTTAATTTAATATTATCGAAACAAATATGGTTTTTGAATTGTTTATATGGCCGAAAAATTTGGGCAGCTTTCGTGAAACAGACAGTAATCACCATTTCTTCTCATGTACAGACACTGGTGATCATCACTACCGACAAGAGGTTCAAGTATTAGTTAATACTGTGTAAAAACGGATATTTCGATGTTAAAAACATGTGGAATAGCTACATAATTAGGTACCAGCTTAATGTCCGTAAAGATGTTTTTTACCTACCTTTAATCACAGGTTGAAGTAACGGACTGAGATCTATAAATACATAAAAATGTGCCTAAAAGCATCCATAAATGAAAAAAAAAATAAGCTAAAGAATTTACTCCCACTATGTATATGTATATAGAGGGAGTAAAACATTAATTTTAGCTTATTTATTTTTCATTTATGGATGTTTTTAGGCATATTTAATGTATTTATAGACCTCGGTCCGTTACTTCAACCTGTACCTTTAATTTCACACATTCTGTTACAGAATCCTGAAAGTGGGCATGCATATAGAAAGAAAACAAAGCGGGCTGCAGAAGGACAGAGCAACAGAAATCAGTGTGGACAAAACCGACTGATTGTTCTCACAGTCATGATCATGATATAATAGGCGAATGTAGGACATTTGCCCCCCACGGACATTTGCCCCCCAGTCCAAAAATGGCAGGGTGGACAATTGCCCCCCAGTCGAAATGTAGGGGCGGACATTTGCCCCCCAGTTGAAATGGCAGCTAGGACATTTGCCCCCCAGTCGAAATGTAGGGGCGGACATTTGCCCCCCAATGGAAATGGCAGCTAGGACATTTGCCCCCCAGTCGAAATGGCAGTTAGGACATTTGCCCCCTAGTGAACAATTTGAGGTATGACAAGGTGTGACAAGATTACAACACATTTCCAAACAACCAGTTTATTTGAGCATAAATTTGTGATCAAGTGTAAAACAGATAATAGATTAACGTCAATATCAACACAATCTTGGCATGATTGTCAATGTTTGTGATCAAGTACTATGAACTACCATGATAATACTCATTATTTCGATGTCTCGTGAAATTAAAACAGATAACAGATTAATGTCAATGTCAACACACTCTTGGCATGATTATCAATGTTTGTGATCAAGTACTATGAAATTCGAACAAATAACAAAATGTCACATTATAGCACATCAGTATAGTAGCACGTTTTAGAGTTACATTGTCAATTAGACGAATCGGACGGAATGTCCGACCGCTCTAAGGAAGTCGCGCACATCCTTCTCACCAGCATCAAAGTCCTGGCACAGTTGTTTAAGTCTATCCTGCAGATTTCTCGTCTCGCGGCGGACACGTTTACGTGTTGGGGCACCCTGTCTCACTCGCTCCACTTCTGTGATCACGTTGAGTTGATCCTTCTGTATACACTGAATAGTATGCCAGAGTCCGGGATTTTTATGTCCTACAAGGTGGCTGAACGAGTTGTTCCACGCCTCACATTTGTTGTTGGTCCGGGAACCATCTTCTAGAGTGACCTGGTTCACGTTCCATTTATCAATCGCATACTTCGGACTCGTTCGCTGTAATGTGATGCGTCCCCTGGCCCCCATCACAGACTTGTACGGTCCACTCACAAAGTTGGTGTCGAAGTACTCGGTGAGGTCTTCCAGTGCCGGTGGGGTGACAGTCTTCAGATAGCGCATACCATCCTGGACGCGGCTAGGTGGCAGGAACGCAAGCCCATCGAGCATGCCACAGTACTGTTTCACTTCATCATCTTCTTTGTAGAGAGTTGAAAGTCCTTCACTCTGTACCCGCCGCCATGTACACTGAGTAAGGTGGTAGAAAACATCCCTGGATTCGGACATGGCATCCCAACATAGATGCGACTGCGCCGTGAATACCCAGTTCAAAGTCGCAAGTCAGGACGGCCGGATCAGGTGTGAGTTGAACAGCATCGCAGGCGTTCAAGACGGCGGTGAATACTTCCTCGTAGCTAGACTGTTGTTTGTCCGGAAGGAAAGCGTAGACACAGGTCAGAGTCACATCGTTCACCTCGGCGCGAATGACAAACAGCTGCGTAAACTGCCTAGGCGCAGAATACTAAATATATTTCATGAAATTACGCAGGTACCCAATAGTACAAAATTACAAGACGTGTCTGATATTTTCCAATAGTCACATTAGTACTATAA
The DNA here is from genome assembly GCA_029237695.1 of Conchocele bisecta. Classification (NCBI taxonomy): domain Eukaryota; kingdom Metazoa; phylum Mollusca; class Bivalvia; order Lucinida; family Thyasiridae; genus Conchocele; species Conchocele bisecta. The sequence goes on along the minus strand of CM055269.1, from coordinate 35,628,644 downwards.
TACAACCAACACGACTTGGAAGTTGTAAATTGTAACCATTGTCCGCTAACAAACTACATTTATATTTACCATTGAGTCAGTAGTAAGTGTCCCCTTGCAAGAGGCACTCTTGCGTTTGGAGCATTCCCAGTGGATAGTGGAGATACGGCTCTTCTTCTTAGTATACGAGTAACCCTCGTATAGTAGCTTCTCAGCCCCTCTAGTACTGGTAGTCAGTACCATCGTGGTATGAGATTTGTAGTAATGCAGTAGACAATTCCATGGCTAATATACTGCATGAACCTTTAATTAGTTTCACTCAATTCTCACAAGTTTTTCACTTTAAGAATTACCATCTATTAAATCACATTATATCTAATTAAATAATGAACTCAGTATGTGTACACTTTAATCAACAATCAAAGACTTTTAACACCTCTCATGATATTAGTTCAAACTTTTGCTAATTATGTGAATGGATATCATTAGGTAATCAGTGTTTAAAGCTAATCAGTAATATCACACCCAATTTACTTTGATGTCTTTGATAATTAAGTATCATGGTACACTTCATACAATACAACTTTTGCTAATTATGTGAATGGATATCATTAGGTAATCAGTGTTTAAAGCTAATCAGTAATCACACCCAATTTACTTTGATGTCTTTGATAATTAAGTATCATGGTACACTTCATACAATATGTCCTACCCTACATTTCGACTGGGGGGCAAATGTCCTAGCTGCCATTTCGACTGGGGGGCAAATGTCCTAGCTGCCATTTCCATTGGGGGGCAAATGTCCGCCCCTACATTTCGACTGGGGGGTCAATTGTCCTAGCTGCCATTTCAACTGGGGGGCAAATGTCCACCCTGCCATTTTTGGACTGGGGGGCAAATGTCCGGGGGGCAAATGTCCATATCCCATAATAGGCCTATACTGTAATATTGTTGGTTTTAACCTTTCAATACCACAGGCCTGTATAGTGGTATTGGCAAACAGTACAGATCCAGATGAGACGGCTCGTGACGAGCCGTCTCATCAGGATCTGCACTTTTTGCGAGTAATTTTCATAGTTTTGAGAACAAAAACACACGCTTTTCATAAATTAACTAGTCTCAAAATCATTTTGTGACGGTTGGATAGGTTGCAAAATTAACAAATCAAAATCCATTACAGTTACTTCGGGGTGAAAAGGTTAACCCATATGTTTGTTTGTTTGTTGGGGTTTAACGGCCTATCTACAGCTAAGGTCATTTAAGGCCAGGTCAATCGGTTTAGTACTAATCCTATATATTACCTGTACATGTACATGTTCAAGTACATGTACAAATGGGGGGAAAATTCCAAAATCAGAACTGAATATTTACAATAACAAAACTATATATTCATCCCTGAAATCGGAATAATCCTGTTCTGATGCCAGGTCCTCGCCACACCAGAATCACTTGGCCCATCCCAAAAGCAGTAGGATCAGTAATAATCTTACTACTTTTATAATGGGCAATAACCCAATTCAACTCCCAGGTAACTAAATAGCCAAAGATAAAAACGTACCTGAGGGCCAAACCAAGCAAATCGTGATTCCTATAAGGAAGAACCCATACCGTTAACTTACGCCGTCTCATTCGGGTTAACCCATAGAATGCGGGGAAACGTACATTGTCGTCCGCTGTTGTGTTATATTTCGGCTTCATTCTCAATAATACATGGTTGCATTGACGGCACGTTAGAATCATTTCCATTAGAAATGATTCTAGAGTGTTGTCAATCCAAGTTTTTTATGATAACAAATTTTAATTCAGCATTGAAATGGTTAATGATTATCTTTTAAATATTCAGTATGTGGGTTTTCGCGTTCTGTACTGCAAATGTACAATATATGGACCATTTTATTTGATCATACCAATGCATGTGTGACATTTGAAAAGCTTTCTTTATGTGTCGAGGTTTGCGACAGATTCATAGACTATATGTCACATATTAGCAGCTATCAGGCTATGGGCAGACATGTTTTTCAACATTGCCATCATTATTGTTTAACAAGTTCCTTTGAATCGTCTATGTCTTATGTCCAGCAAACAATAGATACCAGTCACAAGCATTCAGTGTGTTTCGGCTTTCATCGGTATAACTCTATATATAACAAGAGTTGTCAGAGGACAACGAAGTGCGCCCGGTGGCAGCAAACGAACCGAGGGCACATTTGAAAACACAACGTGCTGGATAAGGGAAAGAAAATTAATGAGCCATTTACCAGAGCGTGTTAAGGTTTCGAGCGTACAAAGTATTTGACCTTGACCCTGGGCTTAGCAGAGGTAGCAGAGGTGGAGCAATGTGTGTGTGAAATATGAAGCAAATCCAAGCAAGGAAACAGAAAATATAGGCCATTTACCCGAGTGTTAACGTTTCAGGATGCACAAAGTATGTGACCTTGACCCTGGGCTTAGAAGGGGCGGGACGGACGTGGATTTGCCACAGCGCAGTAGAGGACCGTTGGAGCAATGCGTGTGTGAAATGTGAAGCAAATCCAAGAAAAGGAAACAGAAAATATAGGCCATTTACCCGAGCGTCCGAGCGTTAAGGTTTCGAGATGCACAAAAGTATGTGACCTTGACCGTGGGCTTAGAAGGGGCGGCACGGACGTGGATTTGCCACAGCGCAGTAGAGGACCATTGGAGCAATGCGTGTGTGAAATATGAAGCAAATCCAAGCAAGGAAATATAAGCCATTATAATTTTTGAAGACGGACGGACGGACGGACGCCTACGACGCAGAGGGTATGCCATAAACACGGCTTCCTTCGGAAGGCGCGCTAAAAATGAACAAGGCTTCTAACTTTGGTCGGACACGACCTCGGATCAAAACAAAATAACATGTTTAAAATTGTAATTTTCTATGAATTCTATGTATTTCCGCAGGATATCGATAATTCTCAAATGATCATAATAAAAAATTATGAACTTGCCACTACAATATTGAAGTTAGAGCCTTAAGCACGTTATTTCATTTGTTATGATACAAGGTTGTGTCCGACCTAGGAAAAAGGACCTGTAATTCGATATTATTTGCATAATTATGTTCGAACTACGTAGAACTTCGATCGCTCGAACCGGCAACGGAATCGAGTTTGAGTTCGAGCGATGCATAGTTCGAGGGAATGAAGTTTCAAAAATGTACTGTCACATTCAGTCAATAAAATCACTTATGTGAATATATGAGATGACCGATGTGACATGCCATTGTATAAATAAACAAACGGAAAATATAAACGAAACAATGTCAGTATACAATTATAAACACTATAAATTAACGCCTGAAGAATTCCATGATCTCGGTTTGTTTGTTATTGGCACATCTTCTGTTAAAGTTAAATTTAAGTAAACGTTTTTTCATGACACATAGCGTGGACATCATAACGCCCATAATTCACGCCGCTATTGTTTGCGATTCGTGATTTAATGTCATCCCGCGTCAAGGGAAACTACTCAACGCGACCGCCCGCAATGGTGGAATTCGCACCTCGTTAGACAAACAGCTGATCACAGACTTATCTGTTCGTAATTACCACTGTTTGACCGTCCACGGGACTAATCCACAGGTTCGACTGTTCGAGTAATTCATAGTTCGAGTTTAAGGTGTTTTATTACATGAATTATATAGGAAATTTGCCGGGACTGTCGAACCAGTTCGAGTTTTCCATGGTGTTCGAGCCAGACCTGTTCTAGTTATCGAAGTTCTACTGTATGTTATTTTTTTAGCAAGATAACAATAATTCTCAAATGAACATGTGCACGTTCCGCCAAAATATTCACATTAGCATTAATAAAATCACGGAATTTGTTACGAAATTAGGTCGTGTCCGACCAAAGTTAGCAGCCTTGTTTATATATATATGCCTGTGGATCTGACCACTACATATTGGAACATATTGAACAGAAATTGAATTGGCATACATGTATTTTCTTTATTTTTTTTGGAGAAATCCATGAACAAATGAAATACATGTAACTACATGCACATTATAATGCGGGAACCGAAAATTGTCGTCTGCTGTTGTTTCATATTTAATTTTTTTCTCAATAAAAACATGTTTTGACAGCACCTGAGAATCATTTCCATTGGAAATGATTCTCAAGTGCTGTCAAAACATGAAATGGAAATGATTCTCAGGTGCTGTCAAAACTTGTTTGTCATGAGAAAAATGGAAATAAGAAAATAAATAGCAGACGGCAAATTTTAATTCAGCACTGTAAGGGTTTTAATTCAGCACTGTAAGGGTTTTAATTCAGCACTGGTTTTAATTCAGCACTGTAAGGGTTTTAATTCCGCACTGTAAGGGTTAATATTCGGAACAAATCAACCAGTACAGTGTACAGTATCTGGCATGTCACGATTGCAAATAACATAGACTGCAAAGCTCCAGATAAGGTGCGTATTGGCGTATTTTACACACTTATTTTAGCTGAATAAGCTTTGATTATCAAAAGAGGGAGTACAAAATACACACAGCCATGTGAAAATATGCATTGATTTTCAAATTGGGTAGTGAAAATACTGTAATAAAGTTGAAAGTTACTTACTTGAGCTGCAAAAAGCTGAAATAAGTGAATTTTTAAAGGCGTTTTAAATTTTTTTTATCATTTGTTCCCTATTTAATAAGGAAGAAAATCAATACCGGTAATACGATTGTAAAAGACGCATTGAATTTGAAATCTGGGGGCATAATACTCTTTAGATGATGAAATCGACAAATTGAAATGTCACCTTTGTAATTGACGAGCGTCATTTTGTAAGTCTAGCAGAGCCAAATCTGAAACAATATCACTTTCAGTAGGTCATTTCTACACGGTTTACTAAAATTTGCTTGTGTCGAGTAGTTCAATTATACTTTGATCGACACCAACCACACATTTTGCATGTTCATGTAAGTCTATAGGAAGCAGAACTTTTATTCCATAAATGTGGGTGTACATGTATATTACAAACATGAATATGTATATTATGTATGAAGAGCTTTGCAAAATCAGCACTGAAATTAAACTTCTAACACGTACATCGCAATATCATTATTCTGGGTTTGTGTTTAAGAAACTTTCCGAGCATACATACATGTATCCTTCATTCTCAAGCTGAAAATCAGGAAGTTTGATTGGTCGAGGCTGAGCTGTGCTCAGTCTCGGCCAATGAAACTGCCTCATTTGAAGTATGAATTTGAAACAATGGTCATGATACTACATTTTCTTACCAGACCATGTATAATACTTGGCCCAAGGTGTGAATCCCAGAAATGATGGGAGTCACTGGTGAGGTGTGAATCCTCAAGGGGATGGATTCATTGTTAAGGTATATATGCACTGTACCCTCATCAGTCTTGATCGCCAGACATTCCTTATCACAGTAGATAGTCACTCAGCTAACAAGCAGGAACTACAGAGAGGAATGGGAGCCCATGGACGGCAGTTTTAACTCTTTGAACCCGAAAGCCTGCTATAGCCAAGGTGTATCATCACGTGGTACTAACAACAACAAGTACCGATTCAAAGTACGTATTCTTTTATAGTGTCCTTATTACGTAACTGATTTTGATCAAATATGGCGCATCAAACGCGTCTTTGTCAAGCTGCATTTGGTGGTCTCTGTATTTTCGCCCAAACTTCTGTCGTTTTTGCGAAGAATCGATTTCCGTGTCTCGCAAAAACGACATAAGTATGTGCCAAACTCCCTAGACCACCAAATTCAGCTCATGAAGACGCGTTTGCTGTTCCACATTTCATCAAAATCCGTTGCATATTAAGAAAAATATCAAATAATATTTACTTTGGAGTGGGCGACATTGTTGTTGTTGTAACCACGTGATCATGTCCCTCGATAGCGTAGCTACAATAATTTGCCTCCGATGTTATCTACGGCTACAATTTGACCCATTCAAAAAATGTGAGAAACCAAAGTGCATACCCAAACCTGTTGCATGCAAGTCAAAATTTAGTAAACTGTGTATTTTATACCATCTTTTCTCTTGTTGTTGTTCAGGATTCAACATAACGAACTGAAGCTTTAAAATTTACAAGGTACATGTATACATGTAAATGTCAGATAAAGGAGACAATTCTAATGAAATACCAAGATTTGTTTTCATTTAGAAGCAAATTTCAATAATTGCGGTCTGCTGATGTCACGTGTGATTCTATTTTACACAATTAAAATTTTGAAATACCCAATTGCTTCAGAAATGATGGAGTGACAATACTCAATTACTAATTCCTTATCTGGAGCCCTGAGTCTGAGTTAACATTACCATTCAAGATGAAATGTTGAAGGCACAATATGGGCTTAGTGCGATTTGTAGTGCAAAATGGATACAAATCAAGTCAAAAGCAAATGTAATGTAAATGCTTTGATTTAACGACGGCACTGGCACGATGACCTTGCATGTCGGGACCGACTATTTTTAAGTCCCCATCCGATAGGACTGGCTATCACGAAGCCGTCTTGCCCAAGGACACGCCAGATCGGCCATTCGCAGTGGGTCGAGGTGGGAATCGAACCCGGGGTCTCCCGATCTGCAGTACGATGCTCTACCAAGTGAGCTAATGCGGCCACCAAGTCAAAAGCAAGTCCCGAATGTCAAAATGCCCTAAAGAGTCACTACTGAAAACCCTGAAACTGTAAAGTTTGATAATAATTACATGTACAACCTCAGAAACAGTCGTACATGTATATCAGTCTGGCACTGTAGGTCTTCTCTATTTACGTTGCCATCTGACAAAACCGGTCACATTCCCTATGCGACCAGTGTAGACCCAGACCAGTCTGCACATTCATGAAGTCTGATCAGGGTCTAAACTGTAGCCGATTTCATCATAATTGTAAAGTATACTTATCTAGCAAAGTATACTTTGAGGGAGTAATCATTTATTTTTCCCGAAATGCATTTGTTGTCATATAGAAATAACCACTGCATATATTTGATGATTAAAAGTTTGCAGAATTATTATACTGATTTTTAATAAAATCAGTATAATAAAAATTAATATTGGCTGTGATAATGTAATACATTCAGTATAATAATTCTGCATACTCTTAATCATCAAATATATGCAGTTGTTAGTTTTATAGGAAATAATGCATTTCGGGAAAAATAAACGATTACTCCCTCAAAGTATACTTTGCTAGAAAAGTATACTTTGCAAGATTGGTGAAATAGGCTACAGGTGGCGATCATGATATTATTAATCAATCTGACAATTTGAAGTATGTAGTGTGATCAAGTCTCAACAAGTCATTTGTCATCAGCTAGTGCATTACAATTAGCCTGTTAACCCATTTAACCCTTTCCCTGTTTTGCGATATTTCGACTCATCCAAATCCAAAACATCTGAATAAAAGAATCAAATGCTGGGTCAAATGCTGGTTAAATTATCTGATAGAGCAGAAAACATTGTGGGAAAAGGAGAAATTGCTTGTTACAAGCAATTTCTCCTTTTCCCACAATGTTTTTCAAAAGACATCTTCTGCAGAGGCGTGAAAAGTCGTCTCTATCAGGGAAAGGGTTAAAGGTACATGCCCACTCAGTAGGCACAAAATGTTCTTAATATAGGAATTAAATAAGTGTATAATTGTGTTGCTATACCACCAGTTCTAAAGATTACGAGTGGCCGCTATACAACTATAATCATTTAGTAATATGTATTTTACTGATAGTGACGCGCGTTGGTATCGGGCTATTTTCATATGCAAATGAGGCATGGTATGTTTTAATTATTTATACTAATTAAATGCGTCACCTGAAAAACAATATTTTCGACATATTATAAAGTATGATAATTGTACATCAAAAACTACATACAGAGTATAAATAGCAATGTCCGTTAACATTTTAAGGAAACACGGTTATCGCCCCTGATATCAGTGTGAAAAGTTACGTCTGATATAAAGGTATAATAATGCCAATCAATATGTGGAGTAATGGTGAATGAATGTTTATTTTGCCAGAAAATGTCTCAGATGTCTCTGATGAAAAGAACAGTTTGTGCCTACTGAGTAGGCATGTACCTTTAAGTCTATGGATAACAATAGTAGCTTGTATGAGTGGTAACAACAATTGAACATATAATTTCAAACAGAAATAGAAAGTGAATAGGTTTAACGTCCCAGCATCAGCTAAGGTCATTTAGGGACGGGACATCAGTTTCGAGTCTCATCCGACAGACCACTGGATCTGGGGATGGAAATACTATGAAAATATTTGTTGATGCCTAAGGCGAGGTTTAAACGCACAACCTCCAGATTGGACGTCAGGTGTTCTAACTCCCGAGATCAAAACCCATCGGCAAACAAACAGAAAGAGAAAAAATGTGTGAAAATTGCTGCAAATTTACATACTACTGACCTTGCATCTGGCCTATAATGGGTTAAGTATCAATAGTGTGTGCTAGCACTGACTGTCTGTTTCACGACACCTGCCCAATTTTTACGGCCATATAAACAAGGCAAAACCAATATTTTTTTCCATAATATTAAATTTATCAATATTTAAGAATGAGCCTTCTTTTTATTTCGTGAAATTTGGTCAAATATTGATTTTATTACGAACAATTATATGGGACTTTAAACAGGGGGGAAAATGAGGTGGAGGACCTGGAGGACGAGTCAAAATACAAAATTTTGGAAATTGACTGAAACCTGGCTATATAGCTTGGAAATGATCCAAGTAAGAAAACAAAAGTTAAATTTTGAAAATCTGTCCACTATTTCTGAAATTAGAAAAATTTCCCCCATGTTAAATCCTCATAGACATCTTCAAAATCAATATTTGACCAAATTTCCCGAAATAAAAAGAAGACTTTCTTAAATTTTGCTTTTATTTAATATTAATATCATGCAGACTGGCCTGGCTCTACACTGATTGCAAATTCTATAAAGCCCATTTCCCCAGCCACAAAGAAGCCCAATTTTACCATATAGTGGCGCATTACTATTTGACTGCATTATTCAGTTGGTTTGGGGTCATTTCTGTTCAGCACCGTTTTAGGAAGGTCAACCTTTGACTTGAGACTGGCAACGTTCGTCACATCGGTATTATCCAGTTGGTTAAGTTTTCTCTCATCACGTTCCTCAGCAATACTTTCATGTTTGTAGGGCGTCTCTCTGTAGTAACGTTTCTCAATATTATAGCCAATAAATCCAACTACGATGGCAACGGGCAGCACTAGCGGGGGTATCACTTCGCCAATAATCCACCAAATCATTGTAATAACGTGATTATATATTATCACTGTCAAGTAGGTTAATTATTACTAAAGACTAAATGTGAAACGGATATTAGTTTTTTTCAGATTGAGCGAAGAACCTTTTAATCACATTGTATGGCTTTCATTGTATCTTTCACATCAAAGTAGAGGCAATCACAGGTTTCGTGGCTAATCCTGTGTATTCAGTCCTTCGAAAATGCACAGTCTATTGTCACTGGTCAGATTTATACTGTAAAAGAGTGTATATAAATGTACAAGTAACTCTTTAAATTTAACAGTCAAACTATCATGTTATCAACATTGACAACTCAGCTACTGGGTTTAAGATTGTTTCTATCCAGGACAGTTTTTGGAATGTCAATCTTCGATTTCAGACTTGCTACATTTGTTGCATCGTCAGTTTGCAGTTGTAGAAGTTTACGTTCATCTCGCTCTTCATTGATAGTCATCTGTTTCCAAGGAGTTTCTCTGGGAAATAGTTTTTCAAAATTGTAGCCAACGTAGCCAATTGCAGCAGCGAATGGAAATACTATAAATGGAGCATACTGTCTGACTACCACTACTAAAAGAGGCCACATGACTATAACTTTAAATGTCAGGATTCATCCACCAAGACTTGTCCACCAGGGCACTGAAAATAAAAGAAATTAAAGACAATTGAATATGTGCCTGTGACTGGAGAAATGGGGCTTATGGTTTTTTGCGACGAGTGTAGATCCGGATCCACATCTGCACAGTCTGATAATAAATTACACTGATCGACATTACATGAATGAAACACCCGTCATAAATGTACTTCTAACAAGCAATATAGATCGTTATCAGCATAGCAGGCTACAGGAGTGTGCTATTTGATCAGGAGCTACATTTGCAGCAAATCTCATAAGCCCCATTTCTCCAGTCACAGCCACATATACCACAGCATACTCGGGTGGTTAACCCATATGGAATAATATGAGGCTAAAATAAAGTGTTAAAATACATTGACACTTTATTTTAGCCTCATATTATTCCACTTTCTAGGCTGTTGTAGGTACATGTACATGTGCGACACTGATGTGAATTACCCAACACATGTTCAGATGTTACGAGTCCTGTAGCCGATTTCATCAAAATTGCAAAGTATACTTTCCTAGCAAAGTATACTTTGAGGGAGCAATCATTGATTTTTCCGAAATGCATTATTTCATGCAGAACTAACGATTGCATATATTTGATGATTAAAACTATGCAGAATTATTATACTGAATTTATTACATTATCACAGCCATAATGGCTGTGATAATGTAATAAATTCAGTATAATAAAAATTAATAAATTGATCCTAAAATTGAAAATTTCTCCCTCAAAGTATACTTTGCTAGGAAAGTATACTTTGCAATGTTGATGAAATAGGCTACTGGACATCATTAAAAGTGATCTATCCTACATGTCATCTTTATAGTTTATATAACGCCATATTATAATGGGTACATAGAGGACAAGATTACATTGGAGCCCCCAGTGAGATGTCGTGTGGTTTGAGGACGTTATGGCTGTGATCGCATAGTGTTGGACACTACATGTTTCGCGGATCAGTGCTACAGCTGATTCATAGTCAGAAGTATCGCGCGGAGATGAAACTAGCTACTGATTATCTAGCCTTAACTACACGTTGGATTTATACAACAAGTCCTTTTAACTTTTACTGAATCTCAAACGATCCGGAATTAGTTGTCACAAGCGTTCAAAAATTATTACTAGGACAACAGGTCCTGCGCTCCTCGATAGGGGAGGTAATTATAACCTTCCAGAATACATGTACATACAATCAAATACAATCAAGTTTTCCCGGTAATTAGCTGGCACCAAGCTGCACCACAGTCAACGGTATAAATTTGTGGAATAACAAATCCATTTCGCGCAATAATCTGCAGGGCGTTGACTTTCATACTTCGCTATATTGTTATTGAGAGAAAATTCTACAATATTAAAATAAACTCACCTAACTAGAGAAAGTGAGCAGGTAAGTAATTTGACCTTGATCTTGGACATTAAGGACGCATGGGTGGTATGGAATGAAAATATGGATGATGATAAGGAAGTACATGTATACAAAGTTTGAAGTTAATTAGACTTACCATTGCAGAGATAATGGTTACCCGAAAACTTACGCAAATCTTACGGATGCAAATTTCGAAGTAATTTGACCTTGACTTTGGCTATCAAGGCCGCATGGATGTGTTATGGAATGAAAATATGGATGACGACAAGGAAGTATACAAAGTTTGAAGTCAATACGACTTATCGTTGCAGAGATAATGGTAGTTGTGAATGGAAACTCTTGCAATCTACTCCCGTACCGTCTGTAAGCAGAGTTACGATTCCACTCATAGGATTCCTCTGCAGAATATAATTGAATCAGATCTGATTCACACTTTAGCATTTAAATGTGAAAGATTTTCTAAATTTTTGAACTGAAATGAGTGTTAATATTATCAAAATAACATATTCAAGTAATTATGACATAAATTTACATATGTAGATGACCTGATAAAGTAAATTTAAGCCAGAATCAACAAGTGACCCAATCAGTGGCAGCCAAATTCAACATGTAAATGTTAAGATGGGGTCTATTTTCTGTAAAGGCAAACAATAATTTTCTAAACCTTTTAAACTGGTAGTGGTAATAATTGTTTCAGTGCGCATGCGTCGGATTTCTACACAGCCTTTTCTTCAGCTCTCCTAATATTCATAAAGTAGACGGTTTCTGGTGTTCTGATTGTGGTCCAACTTAGTAAATGACAAAGGAACTTCATTTGAGCAGCAGTTTCATTCACCGTTTTGCACAGTTTTCTGAAATATCAGGACTTTTCAACATTCCCAACATTTCGGTTCATTTCCGCCATTTTGTTTCCTTTTCTTCAAAATTTTCTAAACTTCCGGTCAGAAGTTTCATGATGTTCACAGGTGTTCTCTTACAGATAACACTCATAGTTTGTGTGTCCCAACTGTTTGCCGTACAGAAAACTCGGGAACCTGCTGAATACACCCTGCCGAGACCATGTATTCACCCAAAGAACATGTCTCCCCAAAACACGGATTTGTGTGCAACACTCTTTTCCAGCAACAGAATTAATAAGGGCTATTTCCCTACAAATCCAAATCGCAAGTCATCATTATGTTACTTGTGTGTCCTACTTCTGTCGGTCTCTGCTGATGTAGAGTCGAACCCAGGACCAGAATTTCCGTGTGGCACCTGCCAGATGGAGGTTCTGGACACTGATCAAGCAGTTCAGTGTGATGGTTGCAGCCAGTGGTTCCATATTGACTGTCAAGGTATCAGTTTAGGCAGATATAACAGCCTAATGCAAAATGACGTGTCCTTTTCTTGGGCCTGCACAGTCTGTGACAACTTAAATTACACAAGCCAAACCTCTGCTAGTTTTGTGTCATCACAAAACAGTTTTTCGGTCTTAGACTTAGAACCCGAAACTACACCACCGAATCCATCCAGGCCTGGTCGACGTCAGTCAAAATCTCCACATTCACCGCTAAAGGTTATGCACATAAATTGCCAATCTATAGTGAACAAGAAACATGAATTGTATTCACATTTTTTTAGACAACCACAGACCTGACATAGTCCTGGCTGACAAAGGAACATTTGGATAGTGAAATGTTTCCATATCCTTTTCGACAGGATAGAGCATCAGGAAAAAAGGGTGGGGGGGGGGGGTATTTATCTTGATCCGTAATGATATGATAGCCACCCAGCAAACACAACTAAAAACTGATTGTGAAATTTTATGGGTTAAAGTTGAAATTATTGGAAGTTGGGGCGTATTACAGACCAAAAGAATCAGATCTCAAAAGCGCAGTAGAGTTTGGTAAATCACTGGAGCTGGTGAGATCATGTAAAGGGACTAAATGGGTTCTTGGGGACTTTAACTATCCAAAATTCACTTGGGATTCTGAGCACATACCCTCTATACAGACAGACAGGCTGTGGCTTGCAACATATTTATGAGCATTTCATTGGTCTATTAAATGACCACAGCCTAGTTCAGATGGTAAATGAAAGCACGAGATTTGAGAACATTCTTGACCTATTCCTGACATCCAATGAGAGCCTAGTGGATGATACCCAGGTTCACTCTGGCATATCTGATCATAATATTGTTATCGCTACAGCACAACTAAAACCCATTTCCAGTAAACAGACTCCTAGAGATATACCACTTTACAGAAAAACAAATTGGGATGGTTTCAAACAATTTATGAATGCAAATAAAGCAGATATCTTATCAAACCATGAGATTCTTTCCGTAGATGAAGTTTGGTCGAAGTTTAAAAACACACTACACTCTGGCATAACAAAGTTTGTACCAATGAAGCGATGCAGCAGTAAACGATCATTACCATGGGTAACACAAGAGGTCAAAAGGCTAATCAGGAAGAGAGATAAACTTTTCAAACAACTAAAAGGTAACAAGACAAATGATCTTAAGTAGAAATTTACTGAAATTAAACAAATAATAAAACAGAAGATAAAAAATGCATATAATAACTACCTCGAAAATATACTTGAATTAAACCAGGAGGACAACTCAACATACTTTAACTCAACAAAATTATACAGTATGATAAAAAATGCAAAACAAGACTCTCAAGGTATTGCACCACTAAAAGACCAAATCACTGGTAATGTCCTGTCAGGCAACAGTGACAAAGCAAATATTTTAAACCGGCAATTTCAGTCTGTCTTTTCCCCCCTTGCACCACTCTCACTTGGTCAGTCATGCCTCAGCACCATTAGACGCCTAGGTATCTCGAAAGAAACGTCGCACACCAGTAAGTACCCTAAAATGCCTCCCATACACATTAGTGCAGCTGGTGTCTACAAACTTCTTGGCGGTCTAAAAACAGACAAAGCAGCTGGACCCGACAACATCAAACCATTAATACTTAAAGAACTGAAAGATGAGATTTTTGACATAATACAACTCATCTTTCAGAAATCACTCTGCAATGGCAAACTACCTTCAGACTGGACCAATGCAAATGTCGCCCCTTTGTACAAAAAAGGCGACGCCAGTAACCCAGCAAACTACAGACCTATCTCCTTGACCTGCATCCTATAAAAACTCATGGAACACATTATAGCCTCTAACCTCACCTCTCATTTCAATAAGTATAACATCTTGTATGACTTACAGCATGGGTTCAGGGAAAGGCACTCTTGTGAGACACAACTAATCCAGCTTATTGATGACTTGGCCCGCACCCTAACACAAGGCAAACAAGCTGATCTTGTCCTACTAGATTTTCGTAAGGCATTTGATAAGGTGACCCATCTAAAACTGCTTTTCAAACTTCAAGAACATGGTGTTTCAGACTTGACCTTAAACTGGATACATTCTTTCCTAATTGGTAGATCTCAGACCGTTGTCCTAGAAGGTGAAACCTCATCTGAAGTCCCTGTTACCTCCGGTGTCCCACAAGGCTCTGTACTTGGCCCATTGCTTTACCTTCTCTACATAAATGACCTTCCAGACACAACTAGATTTGTCAGTAAGCGAGGGCTTACGGAATACCCCCCGCGTCAGCCCTGACCTAGAATGAATTCCAGCTCGCATACTATCATTTTCAGATAAAAGACTATGTTAGCACATATGGAGAGTGTGATGGTGGTTCCAGTTGAAAAAAGCAAACTAGACATTCTAAGTCTGTGACCTTGACCCCTGGTATAAATGGGGGTCGTAGGTTTGTTGCAGAATGATGTATGAGTGTCAGAGAAGGGCCGGGTAAAATATCACTGCATTCCACAAAGGGAAAGAGATGTTATAAGGAAATTTACATTTGTTAAGTTTTAGTTTTTTTCTAAGTTTATAAGTCCGTGACCTTGAGCCCTGATAATATAATTATATCACAAGTCAGTTTATTTGCCGATGATACAGCAGTTAAACAAATATGCATGTAAATCTCTCCAAGACGACCTTGATCGCCTCGCCATATGGGAAACTAAATGGGATATGGAGTTTAACCCACTGAAATGCCAAGTCATGAACATTACAAGAAACAAAAATCTGATAAAACATAATTATATACTTCATGGACGAACTCTTTCAACAGTAAATGATGCTAAATATCTTGGAGTTGACATTTCTCAAAATTTAACATGGAACACTCACATAAATCGTATTACCAATTCGGCAAACAGAACTCTGGGATTTCTAAAACGCAACATTGAAACTAAAAATGAAAAAGTCAGGGAACTTGCATATAAAACTTTAGTTCGGCCTCAGCTTGAATATGCATCTACGGTATGGTCGCCCTACACACAATACAATACAAATAAAATTGAGATGGTTCAGAGACGGACAGTTTGGTGGGTTAAGCATAATTATTCTACAGACGACAGTGCGACCAGCATGCAGACCAGTCTTGGATGGCGTACATTAACTGACAGGCGTACTGACTCAAGATTGGCAATGTTCCACAAAATCTACCACCATCAGGTAGCTGTCACACTGCCCTCGTACCTGCAGCAGCCCATGAGACTGACAAGAAATATGCACCCTTTCTCCATCAGACAAATTCATACCATTGCAAATTACTACAAATTTTCCTTTTTTCCGCACACTGTTGTTCTCTGGAACTCCTTGCCTCACAATATTGCCATATTGACCGACCCTGTTCAATTTAAACAGGCAGTCGGCCAGCTGGCCCATTGCTAGGAGACCAGAACCGGTTGCTTTTATCTCTCTTTTGTCTTGTTCATGCTTCACTAACCATCTATCACTTTATTTCCTCTTACTCTTAGTCACCAACATGTTTTTACTTGTCACCCTTTCCTTCTACTAAAACATCCGACGTGCACTTTCTCATGCTCATAATACCCGCAAGGGGCATGCAAGCATTATGTATAGATAGATAGAATTATTAGTTTGTATTACTTTCATGAGTTACTATTGGATTTTTATGTTTTCAGATGATTTGCAATGGATTTTGATTAAATTTGGTAACAGTTTATTTAGTAAAGGTTTGTGCATACTCATGAATAGCGTGTGCAGTGTTAAAAGATGAAAATTTGTATGTCAACAGGGATTAGTTTACAGGGCGAAGTGGGCGAAATTCTCTCCCTAAATTGTCTGACTTCTCCCTATTCTGAGTTGAGGGAGAAGTTTTTCACCATATAAAACAAAAAAATTTGAAAAAATGGTCTATTTTCTCAATTTTTTGGTGAAAACTTCTCCCTATTTTGAAGGGCTAGCTTGAACCCTGGTCGAGGTGTAGAATCTATAGAATGCCCCACTCGGTATGATACTTTGTATGCAGGGTGTATAATAAGAATTCTGTACTCTCTGTACTCAGAACTAACTGGTACCCATTTACAGCTGGTGGCGTGAAACAGTGTGGATAAAGTGTCTTGCTCAAGGACACAACGCATTGCCTCCGTGCGACTAGTGATCAACAGTACATAGTTCCGATTATTGGTACGTCCGGAAAATACTCTTCTCGGAAATGATGAAATGTACACGTTCGGCAAGGTCATTTTCCATTTAGAGTCACAGTGATCGAACTACATACGATGGCAAGAGATAGAATTCAGGAAGAGATATATCATATGATATGCTGTCCTTGTCGATATCTCTAGACTTACGTAAACATAAAAATGTTAAAGATGTGAAATCTTACAGGTTTTATTTCTTCTTGTTGTTGTTGTAAGTCTTAAATTCAGGCGCTTACTTTTCGCCTCGATCTCTCTACAACCACAAACACTGTGAAAGTATTGTTCCGACGAATTATGGTCATTTCGTAACCTTACTGTTTCGTAACCGGACAATCTTGGTCAATTCCTAACCATTCAGCTGGTCGATTCGCAACCGTTTAAAACCATTGGTCAATTCCTAACCGTTTATCGATAGACGAATAAAGCTAACGAGGTGCTAACGGAACTTTTTTGCATCGTATATAAGGTTGGTAAAAATAAACGTTGACCCACCACTAATTGCTTACCAAGGTTTTATTTCAGATTATGCTTCAGCATGGTCTGGTGAGTGCTTCAGCCAAAATGCACCCGAATGCACATTGTGGAAAGCACATAATTTGCATAAATGCAAGATGGCCGCCAAAACTACCCCTAACAATTCTTAAACGCACAATATTATGAAAACTAGTCATAATATACTATATACATGTATTAACTACAGATAGGAATATGTATATCAGGATTCAAAAATCATCATAGAAAGTAATTATAACGTCACTTGTACGTTATGATGACGTTATTATGACGTCATTGTGACAAAATCATTTGAAATGTCTGTATTTGGCATGTTATTTGGGCTAAATATTCAGTAGAACCTTCATGTAATTGAATGCATCACATTAGTGACCAATTACGTATGATTGTATTGTACATATTAACATATGACATGTACATGCATATACTGCACATATACCAATCAGTTATACACAGCTATAATGTATTGTTATAGAACAATTTCACATCAATTAATCTGGATTATGTTAAAAATGGCATCCAACCTGTCATGTATCAAGGCACATATATCAGGACGTCATAATATGTATCATTTTTATGTTTGTATTGTAACAGTATCAACATAATCAAATAAAACAAAATCGTTGAATGGCTGGTTACAAATGAAAATATGATATCATGTTTTGTCTCACAAAGAAACATTACTAGCTGACTATACAATCAACTATCATATATTTGCAACACCTTGCATTGTATTTAGGGAAAACACTGACTCACAATTGAGTCATCACCATCATTAGTGTCACACGGATTACTAATGTTCAAACAGTCTCCAGTACATTTACATGCTATAGTACACTCCAGCCCAATTTTCCTGCATGAGCTATTCAATGTAGAACATTCTCCCTTGCAACCGCAGTGAATCAATTTCAGCAGGTATTCTGGGGCAATATGGGTCAATGTCATTATTGGAGTCAGTTGTGTGTCATGGATACCCCAGCCCCATTCGGTTGGGGCTAGTGCGTTATCATTCCAAGCTTGGATCTGATGATATACCCACAGAGAATGATACAATGCTAATCCTGACGTTGGTGGTAAACTCTTCGGATGGATACAATTACCATGATTGAACTTTTGCATAAATTTACACACCCTGAGATCATTGAGACTGCGTACACTATTCGCAGCACAGTAGAGCTTTAGAATGGTGCAATCACCAGCCTCGATGATGCTTGGCACAGATGCTTCTGGATCATTGAAAATGCTAGAAGCATTTCAGAAGCTGCTCATCGATTTCAATACGCCCGCCTTTCCCACTCCGTGTAGGCTGGATGTGATGCCACGACCAAGCATTGCATGTGCAAACTTCAGATTGTTACACATTTCACACCCTAGTACAGTTCGACAATTGTTTATTTGTCATAGTCGGGGAGACTTTTTCGTACCGTTTTTAGTGATAGGTTGATAATACAGATTGTATTAAAGGTCATCCACTTTGTGATTACTGAGTAACAGAACCGTTAAGTCCGAATCACTATCGATAACTACTGTTGGTTCAAATGCTGCCTTTGTCACTATTAGAACATTCGCGTCGGCTTCGTCATGATATACTTCAACCTCGTTCTGAAGTAGGATGCCACTTAGAAGATAGATACACCTTTGCTTGTTCATTTTGTTTGACGTCCAGAATACAGTACAGTGTGCCTCAACAAAAACATCAGTACATCGAATTTGGCCTGCTCTGAGACGATGAACCGCGTCTTTTGTGGTATTGTGGCTATATCCATCGAAACACACAATGGCACCCGGATATCATAACGCCACATACGACTGGCGAATCTCTCCAAATGTGGAACATTTTTTCCATGGTACACGATGAAGAAGCCATCCGCCATCCACGACACACCGCGCACCGCTTGGCAGATCGAAAGATGAATACCTCGCATCACTTGTCAACTTTTTCCAAATTCCATCTGTCAATGCTGGTTTATCTGGTGCTCCCAACACATCCTTCGCTTCGAATATAGAGGCTGGGTATGCACACATCTCATGTGAAAATACTTCCGGTAAATTTTCATCGTTCATACTACATGAGGCAAATCGTTGAAAGAGCAGCTGTTGGTCTATGTTAATGTCTGCATTATCAACTTTGATTGTGTTTCTATTCATGTTTAATACACGGTCATTCTTTCTGAACGTATTCTCAACTACACTTTTGCCTTTCATTTTGTTTAGAATGTCAATACCCACGTTTCTGGCATTATAACAATTTACGTTGACCGACACAACAAGTCCTGTGGCAATATTTCGCAATAGCATAGCATAGCATAGCATAGCATAGCATAGCATAGCATAGCATACCATAGCATAGCATAGCATAGCCATAAGCATTAGCATAGCATAAGCAATAGCATTAGCATAGGCATAGCATGCATAGCCATCATTAGCATAGCATAACATAGCATAGCATAGCATAGCATAGCATAGCATAGCATAGCATAGCATAGCATAGCATAGCATAGCATAGCATAGCATAGCATAGCATAGCATAGCATAAGCAATAGTGGTATATATAGCATAGCATAGCATAACATTAGCCAAAGCATTAGCATTAGCATAGGCATAGCATAGCATAGCATACAATAGGCATAGCATAGCAATTAGCATACATAGG
This sequence comes from Conchocele bisecta, assembly GCA_029237695.1. Taxonomy (NCBI): domain Eukaryota; kingdom Metazoa; phylum Mollusca; class Bivalvia; order Lucinida; family Thyasiridae; genus Conchocele; species Conchocele bisecta. The sequence goes on along the minus strand of CM055269.1, from coordinate 35,608,749 downwards.
CAAGCAATAGCAATAGCATTAGCATAGCATAGCATAGCATAGCATTAGCATAGCATATGCATAGCATAGCATAGTATATACTATAAGTATAGTATAGTATAGTATAGTATAGTATAGTATAGTAGTATAGTATAGTATAGTATTAGTATAGTATAGTATAGTTATAGTATAGTATTTAGTAGAGAGATAGTATTAGTAGTATAGTATAGTAATAGTATAGTTAGTATATAGTATATGTAGTATAGTAGTATAGTAGTAGTATAGTATAGTATAGTATAGTATATAGTATAGTATAGTATAGTATAGTATAGTATAGTATAGTATATAGTATAGTATAGTATAGTAGTAGTATAGTATAGTATAGTATGTAGTATAGTATAGTAGTATTAGTATAGTTATAGTATAGTAGTATAGTATAGTATAGTTAGTATAGTATAGTATAGTATAGTATATGTATAGTATTAGTATAGTATAGTATTAGATTAGTATTAGTATAGTAGTATGTATAGTATAGTATAGTATAGTATAGTATAGTATAGTATAGTATAGTATAGTAGTATAGTATAGTATAGTATAGTATAGTATGGTGATCGCTCTCGAAGAAATGTCAATATTAGCTCAACATCTTCACCATCACGCTTCACACGGGGTCGACTTGCTTCCTTATTGCTTCCTTATGCTGGTCACTGCTGACATTCGTTACCGATTCCAGTTAGTATAGTATAGTATAGTAGCATAGCATAGCATAGCATAGCATAGCATAGCATAGCATAGCATAGCATAGCTAGATAGATATCATTAGCATAGCATAGCATAGCATAGCATAGCATAGCATAGCATAGCATAGCATAGCATAGCATAGCATAGCATAGCATAGCATAGCATAGCATAGCATAGCATAGTATAGCTATAGTATAGTAGTACATAGCTATAGTAGCATAGTATAGTATAGTATAGTATAGTATAGTATGGTGATCGCTCTCGAAGAAATGTCAATATTAGCTCAACATCTTCACCATCACGCTTCACACGGGGTCGACTTGCTTCCTTATTGCTTCCTTATGCTGGTCACTGCTGACATTCGTTACCGATTCCAGTTCCTGCATCGCACTATTGACAGAGAGACACACAGGTCAGGACATAAGCCATGTTAATCGTTGCGCTTCTGTAAATCCCCTACACTACTGAGACCACCTGACGATTTCAGTGATCTCATCAGTGAGTGTTCAATCACAAGATCTGTGCTTAGACCTGCCCAGAATCGGTCTGACTTCCGACGCACATGATGACCTTTTTCAAAGTGTGTGTAAACTCCGGGGAAATCAGTCTCCGCAGTTGCCATCTTTTGAGGTACACATGTAAAGTCTTAGTGTAACGATTGTGTCCAGTTGCTGCCAGTATATGCACGGTTTCAGTGACGGCCTCAATATGTAGATGCCACTGACCGGTCCTCTCGGCTTTCAGTAACTTTCATGACGTACATGTAGCACATATCTTCATATACTGTAGCCACAATGCTGCAGTTCGCGATTGTGACAGATTGTGTTCGGTTTTGTTCAAAATGTCATGATACTTATCGAGAAGTGTTATGGCGTTTTCATCATCTAGCGGGATAGTTCCATTTGCAATGCCTTCACATGTGGAATGTATTGCAGCACTGTCCTCATCAGTTAATAGCTTTTCATCGGTTGCCTTTTCTTCCAGCAGCGTATTCAGTGCAACATTCACAAGGTAGTGTACCCGTGTAGCACGTTCGATTGCTTTGCCCGACATGATATGTAGTACCACGCTTTCGCCATATGCTAATTTTAAAACTTGACGCATGCCTGAATTCTCCATTGTGTGTGACCTATGCTACCATAATAGCTCATTTGTAAGTGAAACACGCAGTGAAAATTCGTAGAACAATTTTATGTAATGCAATAGAGTCCGCTTCATTTTCTATTATTATCATAGCTTTCCAGAATAACGGCTGGTCGAAGGTTACTACTATTGGCGTAACACTATAACGCAGAGCATGATCACATATAAAGCATAAGCTTGAATAGATGCATGCTGGATCGCTCGGAGTCATGTCAATCATAGGTAGAAACAGAAGCGATTGCCTTCCTGGATGAAATCCTTTCAATATCATTTGCACGAGACCCGAATAACTGGGCTGCTTGGTTGCGTTCCACAGGGTATCGATGTGCAACGTGTCATCTAACGATGTTATACTCGGTAACGTCTTAAACAACAACTTACAAATGTTATCACTAATGGACTGTGAATACTTTATTTCAATATTGCCGGCACTTCGTAATTGAGAATCGTTCACCTTCGCATAATTGCTGTCTTAGTTTTAATCTCCGGAGTTATTGCAACTACCATACCCATTCCATGAAAAGTTCCACGTCCGTCGATGGTACGGGTATTGTGGTCGGCATTATCTAGAAATGGCCTTTTGGGGGTGTTACATTAATTGGGTTTTCTCCATGGCAATGCGTAAGAAGAAGCACTCGATATGTTGAAGTATTATGCCATTAATTATTTATGTAACTTACCATCTGGCATTGAGTAATTTCAAATGATGCCACCAACAAACTTAATATTGTTGTTGTTGTTGTTGATGTTCCCTGGTTCGACGCTTACTTTCCACGGCACTGCCCAATTAGCGAACAGAAAGGGTTTTCTGTACATGACCAGTCAAGATATACTGGGAATTATCAAATTATAAAGCAATATAAAACAGCAAAAGTTATTCAACTACTTGAGTATTGTGCATATTTTGCCAGGAGCAGGGTTGGATCCAGGCCGATGAACCCACCCCTGGACCCGCGCCTGTGGGTAACGTCATACTTTCTTTCATAATTTTTAAAATATTTATATACATATTCCTATATGTGGTTATAACATTTATATGGTGTAATGTGACTAGTTTTCATGATATAGAGCATTTAAGATTTTTTATATTATGCTTTGGCCGCCATCTTGAAATTAGGCAAATTAGGTGCTTTCCCCAATGTGCATTCGGGTGCATTTTGGTTTACACACTCACGAGACCATGCTAAAGCATAATCTGAAATAAAAGCTTGGTAAGCAATTAGTGGTGGGTCGACCTAGCAATATACTATCTTTACTAGCCTGACTAATAGGCTTCAATAAGTTTGAGCGCTAATCAAATTAATGGTTTCTTTTGAGCGCTATTCAACTTTAAAATGTCTCATTCCACGCTGCATAATGTCATTAATGAGACAAATTGGCAATTATTGCAATGAAGTATTTTAATTAATAAATAAAATACTGTCTCATCGTTTGTATTCTATCTACCACTATATAAATTGGATCTGCACAATATTATCATGGTCTGAACTGTTCGTCATTCCATCAAATTATTGATGAAAAAGTGCGTAAACATTTAATATTTTTTTAAGTTTATGTCTTTATAACAGCCAAAAGTTCGTCGGCAGCAAAACGTGGAAACAGACAGTATAAACTAAGATAAACAATTCATGCCGCATACAATCTGCTCAGGGTCTACACTGCTCACAAATTTCGGCAGGATCTATACTTTTCTTATTTCATTCAGAGAAGGCCCTCATTTATAACATAACATTTGATAAGTATAAGGATACAGTCATCTTAACTGATTCACTAAGCTCCGTCCAAGCAATCAACTCGGGTACTTCTAAAACAAGACCTGACAAAATACATCACACCAAAACATTAATAAGCAATACAATATCTAAAGAAAAGCTGCTAAACATAGATTGGGTCCCTTCCCATATTGGAATACCCGATAACGAAGACGCTGATAGAGCTGCAGGCACAGTGCATTTAATAGGAAACAATGAAGCAACATTGGCCACACATCATCATGAGATATATTAATTCCCTCATCAAACAAAAATTTAGGTCAAAGTGGCAATTAAACAAGATAGAATAATGAACATTTAGGCAAAAATTGTGGACATATTTTATAAGCAATGTGCCCCACCATCCCTACAAAATGTAAATTGTATAGTAAAGATATGAGAGCAGACATAATTATATCCAGACTAAGGCTAGGCAGAAATGGCATACAATCTATATAACATATATACCACTATGCTAATAGTAGTGAAGATAAAATGAATTGTTCAAACTGTGACGAGGACGAAATTGAAGATCCTTGGCACTATTTCTTCAATTGCCCCGCCCATAAAACAGCGCGAGAAGATCTAAAAGCAGCTTGCCTTAAGCACAACATTACACCTTCATATTACTAGTATCATATAGTATTCCCCCCCCCCCCCCCCAAAGAAATGTGAAGCCGAAATGCACCTAGCTTTATTAGAGTACATAAAGGGAACAGGATAATGGGGTAAAATGTAAATACCGCTGCTCCAAAGACAACAAGATATATAGTTATAAATTCAAATTGATAACCTAAATACCAAGATATGTATAGGTAGTAACTGAGGATGGGAGAGGGTATACAGTCAACGAAGTGGTCCAACTAAGTGACAGAGGTTACATTGGACCGTGTAGGCTTCGTCCATATATAATTAAGTAATATCATATATGTTGTATATATGTTATATCGTCAATATATGTACATTGACAAAATGTATTTAGTGCTCATCCTTTCCCAAATAGCAATACATGTGAATTTCATGTCTTTTTAGAATCTTAATTTAAATGTGCGTGTATGCAGGAGGTATAAAAATGTACGTATACATGTATGTTTCGTGTGAAACATTATACTTTGGTTTGCAAACGCCGAGAACCCGATATGTGGGAGTTTCACCTGGGCTAGAAGCTGGCACTTGTACCACTGTTGATTGTTTCGCATGATACAGATGCATGTGAAAGTGCAACACTTAATACATGTATACACGTGGTTGATGTGTATATGCTCGTGTGGGCTAATACATGAAGTTAAACTAAATACATTAAGACAAACCCAATCTGAAAAAGTATATTACCTATTAGTATCAGGTTGTAGATATAAATATACGACAAGTGATCTCTCCCCCATCCAATGGGTATGTACTCGATCGGAACTGGCCCGTGAAAGTCTCTCTGGTATGGACTGCCTTATCGATGATTAATATTGGGAAATTAACGAGACTATATGTACAGGCTCGTGTGGGCTAATACATGAAGCTAAACTAAATAAATTAACGCAAACCCAATCTCCCAGCATAACATATTATAACTAGTATGAAAACCAATCTTTGCGAAAATATATATAAATAGATGAACCTATGTAATAATAAATATGCATATCACTTTGGTCAGATGCTATCTATACGAGATGCTATCTAACCAAATAACAACAGATAAACGCCGCACCTGGACTCGAATAATAGCATCTCGTATATAACGATAAGCCGCGAAACGACAGAAGCGGGGCCCGAAAACATATTACATCATACTTAGCATAACCCAATATCGATCATTCCCTGCCTGATATGTTCTGCCCAGACCAACAATATCATCATCATATAGGATAACACTGTTACGGCTGAGTCTCCATATATCACATGCACTCACACTCAGCCTTTTTCACGGTCGTACATACCGGTTTCGTTCGATAGGAGAATTAAGAAGCTAGGTTAAATTTACCGCCTCGATCATTGCCTCCTTCGTTTAATGCACATATTTCGACTGTATGGCAGATACTAGTAAATTCGGAAACAAACGGGCTAACGGTCATAGGCATACCATCTTTGGGTTTGGAAGGTCCTCGAGCCAATTCATACCTTTAAATATAAGATAAAAAAATATTTTAATAAAATACATGCAAAAACAGTCGTTGTGTGTACATCAATCACACTTCTCTTCCAGTCTGAAAGCTCTTCAAGTTATCGTTATTAAACATGTTTTTGGGTTTCACTTTTTTTTTCTTCATGAAATGATTTTAAAGTTATTTCTTAATTACTGTTTTTGTCTAAGTTACGGTAAGGTAAGGTTACGAAATGACCAGATACCTTTCCGACTCCCCACTTCCCCAGTTGACCTCTACCTGCCCTAAAAATACCCTAAAAAACCAAAACAAAAATTGCTATGTACACAAGACCAGCATGCTGGTACATAGAAACAAAATTGCTACCCACTCCATACCTCTCGCAAGGGTAACAATTTAACCCCATATATTTAACGTAACACATGGAAGAGTGATTTTTGTAATCGGTTATCCGGCGTTTTTGATATGTTAGCGATGTAAAACTGTCAAAGCTGTATCAATATAGTATTAATAAAGAACATACACATGCAGAAATTAGTTATTTTACCGTGTCAAGCTTAAGGTATGTATCTGATATTTGCATGTATATCTTGTAAATTTGAAAGCTTCATTTCATTATGTTGAATGTTGAACAAGAACAAGAGAAAAGATGGCTTCCATTGGAAAATGATTTCCCTGTTCTATTATGTTGGCAATTTACTAGTTCTACATCAAAGATTATTTATTTAGCGATATAAAATATCCAGTTTACTAAATGTTTACCGAAATGCAACAGGTTTGGGTATGCACTTCGGTTGCTCACATTTTTTGAATGGGACAAATTGTAGCCGTATATAACTTATCGGAGGCGAATTATTGTAGCTAGCTGGTACAGAGACAATCAGGCGGCCGCTGCTTGTTGTTCGTGTTGAGAAAACCAAGAGTACCGTGGGGAAAACTACAGTGAGCTTGCACAGGACCAAAATGCAACAAAATGATTCTGATATAACTTTATAACTGTAAAAGTAGAGTGATTGGTCATTGACCACAACAGGCAAGATGACCACCAACAGTATGTGACTCTGAATCATCAGCAATCCAGCTGCATCATCAAGTGGAGTGACACTACGTTTTGCAGCGCCATCTTTCTTTGTTTCTTTCTTCGATCCACTCAATGTTGAGTAACCTCTTGCAGAGTAGAAATGCTCCTTCACCACAATGCAACTGCAATCAGTATTTACATTATATATTACACTTGAAGCTTATTGTTTTCTATCTTTTGTTAACGTCGTGTGCCACGACGACTGCGCTTCATGTTACTGGTCTTTGTTAAGTATTTCTGTCACTCACTGTGAAGAGTGTAGCACAGTTGTCGTATATGATGTTCTAGTTTAGACATGGAGTATGCGTTGAGTTGCGTTGTAGTGGGTACAAGTTAGTCTAAAAGTTTGAGTCGAGTAGTATCTGGATTTTCGCTGATTGTTCAAAGTTTTGAAGTTGTGTGTTACACCTACCGCTCAATGTTTCATTGGCCGGGTATCAAGGAACATATTTTCTTTTACTCTATCTAGTATTGCACAGTTCAGTAGGAAATTCTCAAGTGTTTCACCTGTTGTATTCCAAGGTAGGCATGTCTCGTTACTTCGGACTGGTCGAACTTCATCCTATTTGTTTGTAGCATATGTTATCCGCATTTTAGTTTGATTTTAACTGACATTCTTCTGGTTTCTCTAACACATGCGTCATGCGCACATGCAATATGGTGCAGTAAGCCATATGTATATGAAAATTGAGATTCGACAACTGTGTGTATAGTTCAGCTTTTATGATTACATGGGTTCGCCAGTATAGAGTTCACAGCGGTATGTACGGTATGCTTCCATTTAATATATATATATCTCTCTCTCTCTCTCTCTCTCTCTCTCTCTCTCTCTCTCTCTCTCTCTCTCTCTCTCTCTCTCTCTCTCTCTCTCTCTCATTTGTGCAGCACACCACCAGTATGATTAGACGGTTTAACAAATATATATACTTTTTTTTTCTCAAAAAGTGGGTATAACAATGTTCATAATGGCAATTTATATACATGTATAGTATGCATACTGGTACATGTACATCAATAATGATGGAACTTGATTAATTGCAAAATATCGCTTCTGTTTATCAATCTATAATGTTATAGTTATATAAGAGAGTAGAGCAACTTAAATAGTGCAACCATCATAACAATACATAGTTAAGTGATCCACGATAATCGCCGAAAACGACTACCATAAATGGTACACATGGCAAACGCGTATTTAATTGTTTGTCTTAGAGGTGGATAGAATGATGGAATATGGATGGATGGATTTTGTGTGGGTGGATGGATGGATTGGTAGGTAGGTATGTGGGTAGGTGGGTAGTTGTGTTGCGTAGGAACGTAGATATGTAGGTAGGCGGGTAGGCAGGCAGACAGGCAGGCAGGTAGGTATAGGTATATAGGTCGGTATGTAGGTATATAGGTAGCCGAAAAGTCAGCGCCTGGAATTCGTATGAACAATGCAATACAACAACAATCACGTCTTTGGTTTCGTATTACAACTAGTTTTTCGTTTAGATCTTTTTTGGGTTAATTGTTATAAACATAGATAATTATGTTGTAGATAGTTTGAACATAATTTTTTATATCAACTTTATCTAACTCTACACACATAGCTTTAGAACGGTCAATTCGTATTTCTATCATTCGGAATAGTTCCATGCTCATCGTTAACAGAACAGCTGTCAAACCAGGTGACAATGAGTGATACGTTGACGCTGGCGAATGATCGACAACAACAATTGACATCGTATGACGCTTGAAGCTAATGATGAATAATTACTCCTCTCCTGGTGATGGGATTGATTATGAGTTTAACCGATCCTCCAGTCCGTTAAGTGGTCGTGTATATCCGTCCATTGATGACCTCGCCACAAACTCTGACTCGTTTGATGAAATTGACAGTGACACCACATCTGTAACAAATGCACCGTGTACCAACCGGCCCTTTGATACAAAATACCTATATCCTAGAAAAGAGTTTGTTGACCATTTGCAACCAGAAGAGGTTCGATGGTTCTATAAGCGTGAAACCGACAAAAAATGGACAGCTTTCATTGGTTATGATTCTTTACGGATAGAGTGCCGATACAGGGTTCAGCTTTCGGTTGATGCATCTGAATTAAAGAATGCTGATTTAGATTTTATCCTTGTTCGTGGTGGTCTGTATGAAGTGGATGTTCCAGAACAGACGTGTAGACCTGTGTATTGGTCAGGTAATTCCCATACGATTTTGTAAACCATTATACATGTCATATTCGTCCCTGTGACTGGAGAAATGGGGCTTATGTTTATGCGACCAGTGTAGCCCAAGATCAGCCTGCACGTCAACACAGTTTGATCAGGGTCTACACTGTTTACCATTGATCATTCACTGAAAATCCATCATGCATACATATTCACTGTTCTCATGGATTCGTGCCCCTAAGCACATACATTCATATTGTCTGTTATATTCTGATTAATTCCTGAAAATGTATACATAAAGTTCAACATAAAGTTCAAACACTTGACTACGAGTGCGCATAAGGAATTCGCTAAAATTGTTGTTTATGCAAGTATTAAAGTCCCCAGAAATAACCCACCCAAGTCACCTAATTGATCTTGAAACTTCTCATCAGATTCGTGCCCTACAACCTTTTGCACATTTGAGTGACATTCCTTGATCACTTGTACAATAAAGAAATGTTGCTGCCTAGTAGATGCATCAAATTTAAATATGATGAAGTCCAGATTCACCTAGAAATTAACATACATGTATATCACATTTTATGAATAATTTGCGAACAGACCCTCTTCAGATCAAGGAAATATTATAGAAAAAATCACTACATAGATGGTAAATCACAATTATCTGTAACTGTAACTTAGAAAACCGTAGGAAACAACTTAAAATACCTTTTTAAAATTATTTTCAATTAACGCTATGCTTAGAATATGCTAATTCACTTAATTGTTTTCTAGGGGCATGAATCAACGAGAAGGCACAAATCCATGAGAAGTGGCTCTATATGTCATAAAATTATACTTTCCCTGATGGGCGTTTGCTAGTGGACTGATTAAGATATAGGCTGGTCACAAAACCCATAACTTGCATTTCTCCAGTCACGGCCACATTGATTTTAATAGTAGATCTAGTTCCCTCTAATGACAACCATCCTTCCATATTTGCTGTAAAATATGTAGTAGTATATAGGGAGTCAAAATGATACCACCTACGGTGGCATCATTTCCACTCCCATATACTACTCCCACCACCCCCTAAAAATCAAAAATTGGTTAACGAGGAAATTGTCTCCCACCACCCCGAAAAATCCAAAATTGGTGTCATAAATACATCATGTTGTTTTCACGTCCAATTGAACAGATAAAACGATAGTCTTAAAAAGGATTTATTTTTGTCTCGTTGTCATAAATACATCATGTTTTTTTCGACAGTAAATTTATGAATTTCTTCTAATAAGTTTCCGATTTAAATGCGTCCTCACGCAATAGTCTATATTCCAACTCCATATTTTCCTCCTCCGATATAGCTAATTTATTCCGTAGATCAGCAACTAATTCTACCAGCTCTAGTCTACCACGTTCAGTTCACTGTAGCCACCTGACAGCGTAGTTGCTTATGTCTACAAAGAGATTTGGGCACTAACGAATTTACAAGGGCATCTGGGGCATTGAAATGCATTGGGGGACACAAGGAAAATTTTTTTTCTACGACTCACTAGATGCCTTCGTAGATAGTCTTTACGCGTAAGTAAACGTCTTACAACAAGTCTCACACTCCATTATATATGTATATGTATATGTTTATATTCAATTGGTTGTGAAAAAAACATAATGTTTTCACGACCAATTGAACAGATAAATTTCATAGGTTATATTACAGAAAATATGATAACGTCAGAAATAGAAAGTTTGAGAAGAGAAGCCGAATCTCTAGGGATTACTTATAGTACACGGTTGAGAGTTAGGGGGTTGACAAAGCTGATAATGCCACAAAGAATGAGGCGTTTATGAAGCGGTTTACCCGCGCCTATAAAAGAGGGGCATTTAAAGACCTCTCACTAGCGGAGGAAGTTGGTAACAGAATTCAAAAAGAAAGTATTGCGGAGCTAAGGGTAGTGTAATTTAATTCTTTAAAGATTACTTTCAAGCACCAATAATTTGAGACGCCCAATACAAAATTACTAAGAAAAAATCTATAGTTCGCGCGATAGTGGAAAAAGGTGAAGAAATATTGGGGGCTCACGATGAAACATTGGAAAAGGTAGAAAATGGAAGACGGGTAGTTACATTATCCTTTCGTAAAAACATTAACATTAACGAGTCTGAACGCATGTCCGATAAACTCGCTCCGTATCTAACAACCAATTTTTATTTGAGATATTCATATTCTTACAAGCTAGAACATATGGAGGAAACTAAAAATGGAAAACCTAAAACTATAATATTTCACAAAAATCTCGGTGGTAGCGAACCACTATCATCAATGAAAACCGTTAAAAAATGGCTGTCAGATAAGGAGCAAACACGAATAATGTCCGATAAAATAGACAGACCAAATACAAAGTGGAAGTTTGTAAGATGGGTAGAGGTTTTTGTAAAGCTAATACAGGGTAGTAGGGGAAAAGATTTGGGACTACAATCCAAAGAAGCAGCAGGAGGAGAACTTCCAGAATGGTTGAGGAATAGAAAAGGTATAGTAAAGCTAAAACAAGGTAGTAGGGAGAAAAGATTTGGACTACAATCCAAGACGCACAGGGAGGGGGAAAAAAATAAAAAAGAACTCTCAAAATGGTATGAGGAAATAAAAAGGTATGTAATCTTTAGATAAGTATAATGACGATCTTTGTCTGTTCAGGTGTCTAGCTATGCACCTTGATAAAAAGATCAGACCTGACAGATGTACAGAAAAAGCGGAAGAACTTAGTAAGCAATATTTCGGGGTAGTAATGTGGTTTCACCAATTCCTTTTTCAGATCTGAAAAAAGTTGAAGAGTTTTTTAAAATCAGTATAGAAGTATATCAACCCACCGAATGTAATGTATGGTGGTTGAAAAAGGTACCAGCACACTATAATGAACAAATAGGTAATAAACCAATGACAATAGGACTGTTTAATAATCACGCATTCTGATAAAAAACCTTAAAAACCTATCTAAAATTTACGCCTGCAATAATTGCAAACAGAAATTCACGAAAGCGAGTAATATGAAGAGACACGGACCAACATGTATGAGAGGTGAGACAAAAGTAATATGCGATGGTAATTATTTAGAGCGCCCGCGTTCGTCGTTCGAGAAAGCGTTTTACCCAAAAGGTTCTAACAGTTATGGCGCGATCGATTGGATGTACTCTGTGGAAAAGCGGGAGGGAATTCACATTCACCACGAACAGTGTGGACACGGAGGTGAAAGATGGATTTTAGGAGCTCCGGTAGATGGATACTGTCCAGAAAACAATACCGTATATCAATATCACGGCTGTTACTGGCACGGGTGTGAGATTCATGCAAAGCATAAAAAAGAAGAACGCGCATCCACAATGAGAAGAGATAAAGTTATTAGAAAAAGCAAAGAATTCAACCTAGTAGTTATGTGGGAATGCGAATTTCAAAGAACTGGTAAAGACATAAAGATCGGTTGCGACACTAACTCTTTATCCATATCAGATAGTATACGATTTTGAGGCGTATCTCCAGTCAGAAGTTGAAACTACCGGTAATAGTTTAGAGTACGAAGCTGAGCACGTTCCGGTAAGCGTTAGTATAGGAGATAATTTATCAGGAACAGTAACTCATATTTGTGATAAAGATCCCGCAAAACTTATAGAAAAATTCGTAGAAGATTTGAAAGTCAGGGGAAAAGCTATAAGAGAAGAAGTGTGCAAGATATAAGGTTTTAATACAGAACATTTAACGTAAAACCAAATCGCCAAGATCGAACAGTGGATAGAGCAAGTACCGGTTATAGGTTTTAACAGCAGTAAGTACGATATAAACTTAATAAAGAAATACCTAGTAGGCGAACTGGCATCAACAACAAAGAAAGTAATGGTCGGAAAACGTGCAAACGCAACAATATTTCTATTTTTTACTCCAGAATTTAGATTTCTTGATGTAATACTTTATCTAGGACCTGGTGTAAGTTACGATAGTTGGATAAAAGCCTACGAATGCAAAGGACAGAAATCTTTCTTTCCTTATGAGTGGTTCGATTCTCCAGACAAAACTGGATTACCCAGGACTACCGGATATAGAGAATTGGTATTCCAAACTATCTGGGAAAATGTTAATAGATGAAACAGAATTAAGTAAATGTCGTAGAATTTTCGAAGAAAATAAAATAATTTGAAAACTTTCAGAGATTGGTTGAAATATTATAACGATTTAGATGTAGCACCGTTCCTAGAAGCGGTGGAAAAAATGTGTGAATTTTATAAACACAGAGGTGTGGATATTTTCAAAGATGCGGTAACACTACCTGGAGTAGCTATACAATATTTATTGAGAGGAACCATTAAAGAACAAAAATCTTCAAAGACGATTATACCGGAGGATGCTCTATATGCACCAAAGAAGAAAACATACAAAATGATGAAAGGACGCTCTAGTTGGTGGTCCATCAATAGTATTTACACGATATGCAGAAGCTGGTGTTTCAAATATTAGATCTAATTCCTCATTTGGATTCAAATGAAATTAACAAACCTTGCAAGGCTGTTTTGGGGTACGATGCAAACGCGTTATATTTATCTACGTTAAATAAAGAGATGCCGTGTGGGAGAGAAAACTATACACCATATAGATACCCCACATAACCCTAAATTTATTAAAAAGTTTTGTAAAAGAGTTTTATCTGGAGACTGGTTTGGGTTTGCGGAGGTGGATATAGAAGTTCCACACAACTTAAAACATAAGTTTTCTGAAATGTCCCCAATATTTATAAACAGAGAAGTAGAGGTTGATGAAGTTCCCACACACATGTTAAAATATTTCGAAGATACTGGAAGAACTAGAGGAAATGGAAGAAAATTGGTGGGATCTATGACCGCCACTAAAGTATTGCTGTACGCGCCACTGTTGAAATGGTATTTAAAACACGGCCTAGAAATAACGGGAGTTCATCGTGTTATAGATTATATTAGTGGTAAACCCTTCGAATGGTTCGCAAAAGAAGTTACAGCCGCAAGACGAACAGCGATGTAGAAACCAAATAAGAAACCAGTAGCCGACATAATGAAATTATTAGGAAACTCGTGTTGTGGAAAAATGATAGAGGCAACGGAGAGACATTTAAATACGACATATACACAAAACGAAACCTGTGTTGACAAAGCATTAAGATCTGCATTCTTTGACGATTTGGAAGAGATAGGAGATGCGTACGAAATATCTTCAAGAAAACCCAGGTGTGCGGTAAAGAGACCATTCCATTGTGGAATAGCGGTTTATCAACTAGCTAAATTGAGAATATTGGAATTTTACTACGAATTTCTAGATAAATACGTAAAAAGAGAAGACTTTGAATTAATACAGATGGATACAGATAGTATGTATATAGGAGTTAGTGGAAAAACGATAGAGGAATTGATTAGACCTAACTTACATAGACGAGTTTGAAAAAGAAAAAAATAAATGGTTGGCTTGGGTGGGATAAATGGAGCGAAAGAGAGCCCGGACTTTTCAAAATGGAATTTAGCGGGGATAGGGCGATAGCGTTATCTAGTAAGTGTTATTTTGTAGAAAAAATAAAAATTAATTTCACTAAAGATAATTTGGAACAAAAATTAAAATAATAAAAAACTCTGCGAAAGGAATGTCCAAGAGAACTAACAATTTAAATTGGGATATATATAAAACGAGTACTAAGTGAAACTACAGAAGATGGAAAAACACATTATAGAGATGTAGCACAAAATAGAGGATTTAAAATGAAAGACGGGGTTATGAAAACGTACTGTCAACAAAAATTAGGACTTTCGGCATACTACTTACATAAAAGACGCGTGTTACCAGACGGAATACATACAGAACATCTCTAACGATCCGGTGGTAGCTGGGTGTCAGAAGGCACTATAAAAGAAAAGTTCTTCGCGAACAAACCCTCGAGATGGCCCATCATCCAAATAGTAGAGCACGGGCTCATCGGGTTTGGTAATAGATCGATCTAGATGATATACATTGAGAGACCACACTGGATCAGTCGCGCGGCGGCTGCCACCTTCGAGCTCTCCCGGTTGATAGAGGTACCGGACGTCAATATCTGATGGAAGCCGCTGCTCCTCTAAACCAACCGGTCGCCCGCGCGAGACGGCAGAGGGCTCGCTTGTCACCCTTTTAAACTTGATAGCATCTACAGGCTTCTTACCTATCAATCTGGTCACCTCTCCGTTCAGTGCGGAGACCACGGCGGGCAGTCTGGCCACCCACTCGGTCGATCGCGAATGAGGGTTTACAAGTTCTTTGGCATATTGGTGTCCGAACAGTCTCTCAGCCAGGGTTCGATTGAAGCGTTCCACGATCCCCTGGTCCCGGTGGATGTTGACGCGGCCGCGTCTGATAGAAACTTTATGCTTAGACAATAGATGAGAGATCGCGCCCATGAACTCGCGGCCGGGATCGACCTGGAGAAGATTCGGCCATTTGAGAGGACTCCTCTTATATATTTGGGTAAGAGCCTCAGCCACCTCCTTAGACTCTTTAGTGGGCCAACGGCTCAGCCCCCTTATAACGACTCGCGACGTCAACGATTGTCAGTGCGTACTTGTACGTCTTGCGACCGACGCGATCGTGAGGGAGAAACAGGAGATCCGCTTGGTGAACTTGGTTCGGCACCGGCACGTCGAATTTCGGGCGCGGAATATTGTGAGGCGCGGGTAAATAGATCTGCCAGATGGCCTGCTTCTTGAGCCATTCCTTGACAGCGTTTTCTGAAACCTTGGTCGCTGCCGCGAGGTTCTTGATGGCCGCTAGTCCCTTCCAGTAGCCGCGTGGGCTATAGTATGTATTTGACAGCTTGCGCGTTAGTTTGGTATCAAGTTTGCGCGTGTTCATCGTATGCGAAGTATTCTAATATATCGGACAATCTCCAACATGCCCTCGCCAGTTCGTCCGGTAACTGCGTCGTTAATAATAAACCTTTGTTGCAGCCGCAATCGCGTTTGGGTTGGAACAGGAGAGGGGAATCTAATTCAACATTGTTGATGGAGGAATCTAACATCCGCTTTGCGAAAAGGATGGCCGCTTTTTTGTTCTCGCGCCACGTCTCGAGACAATCTCGGGCCAGACGAATCATACTCTTTGCACCAGGTAAACGATGTTTTTGGGCAGTGTAGCCTACATCGATCATAGCGTCATAAAGTTCGTCAACTAACATCGTTCTATATATATATTTTTATAAAAAAAAATTGTTTTAATTAATTAATTAATTTAAAATCTCGATTGGATATAGTAGCCGACGAGACCCACCACACCCATTCCCACGACGATGAACGCGATCTCGCGGTCTTTTTGGGCCTCTGATGGTACATAGAAATCTGAAAGTTGGGGCTCGGGATCCATTGGATCGAGACTTTTGTGCGGATATGCCAGCGCGTACTCGCGGTTGGCTTCTTCAACGTTCTGAAATGTTTGCGCGGCGTGATTTCGCGGCGAAGCTCTTCATTGACCCAGTCCAGATGGGCGGTTCGTTTTTTCGACCACGCTTCCTTTGCACTATTGAGTTGTTCTACAGCTAAATCATGACGCTTACGCTCCTCATTCCACATTCGAGCTTTTCATTTTAGAGAATATTGCTACCGCTGACTGCGAACGCAATGCGTTTACAAGCGCACCACTACTATTACTGCGATTGAAGCCATTTATTTCCATATATTAACTGGTAGAATTCCAGCTTTAACTAGATAATCTCGGGTCCTCTCACAGTAAAGTCCAATTTGGGAGCGGTTCCTCCTAGGGCCATCTTTGATAGTCGAGCATACCCGATACTGAAACCCGATATCACCACGGCGTGATAAAGCGCATTCACTAACATTTTACCATCTTGTTCAGCCATTGTTATAATTATTGCATATAAAAGGGGTCGCGATCAATGTTTAAATGGGGCGCATCCAAATTCAACATTGTTGATGATTGGTGTTTCTTCTGAACACTGGCTGGTTGTTTTTTCGGGTATTTCCACACGCACAGGGCACCAACAACTGCCAGACCACCACCAACAACCCAACTCCAATTCACGAATTTGGGTTCAATCGGATTCGCCCAACCTCGATTGGGTGTTGAGTGTGCTTCCAATTCGTGAATTGGGGGTGTACTCAACTCTGTCTTCAGATGTTTTGCTGTCTCCGTCCCCGATTGCAACGACTGTTTAGCCTCTCGAAGCTCGGCGAGTATTTTATCTTGTTTAATTTTTTCGGGTGGCAGCCGCCGCCCGCCCAGCTGCCTGTCTTTTGGGATTTTTATATGCGGTATGTCATCCAGTGGCGGATCAATCTGGTTCGATTGTGTTGGAGCAATCTGGTTCAACTCCGTCACTCTCGTGGGTGTGTCTTGTGTCATCATTTTCAGGGCTTATAGTTCGTGGGGATATATGTCCAAATTGACAGTGTTTACCCGTGGTCAACGCGGTTGTTAGTGGAGCTAAGTACATTCCAAACTTGTGATAAATTGAGCAGCATGCCGTTCTAAGAGTGTGTCCTATAAAAGGGTCAGTCTCTAGATCGTGAATCAACCCTTCGGTGTTTGGTATAGGGAGAAGTCTACTAACGGCGGTAGCGTACAAATGAATAGCCGCCGATCCAAGAGTTTTTGTCATCTCTGCTCCCAATTTGGACATCTTATCCACCTGACAAACTGAGAGACGCCTACCTAGATAATGCTCCGATTGTCCCCCAGCAACCAGCGCAGCTAGACGCTCGCGTCATTTTCATTTTCATTTTCATTCGGAGTCGTTGCACTCAACCCAATACCAACTGCCGTTGGAGTTGGAGTTGATCCCGATTGCTCTGTCGGAGTTGATGTTTCATTATCTTTCAGAATGTTGGCAGTCGGAGTTGAGGTTTCTTCCATTAGCTGATCGCGAAGTTCGTTGCAGTTCATTTTTTTCAAAATTAGTAATTTAACTATTCTAACAAGTCTCATCACTTTAACATATTGCCAAGCGCACCACCCGATACTTATGATCACTGTTCAGCAATTGCTAAGCATTGTTCAGCAATTGCTAAGCATTGTTAAGCGTTGCAATAGCTTATTACTTTGTAATTTTTCTAATTTTTTCAAAATTATTAATTAATTGATAACTTTATAAGCAGTTGGTTGATCAGTCTTTAGTAGAAGCTTGGCGTGCTTAGTTTCGGAAAGCATCTGTCGAACCTGCAGGCGCTCCTCGCGCGTTGGGATAACGTCATTCTCTCGAAGACAGTCATCGAATGAGTCTCGTCCTTGCAGTGAAAGAGGGCGACCCATTTCGTTTGCTCGCGCAGATCCTTGAGGACGGCGTTGTATTTTTGAGTGGAGATCCATACGCTTTGCCTCGCATGGCGGCCAGAAAATGTGAGCTCGGAGAGCATGTCCTTCTTTTGGTCATCGCGCCTTGGCCGAGCAATCGTCAATCACATATAGGGTGGGCTCACCCTGGAATCTTTGGTATAAACCACGCAACCAATCGTGAAGCCTATCACCCGGGTCAATAACGTATACCTCAGGGTCGGTCATATCCACGGGCGCCGCTGATAAGTATCGTTGTGCGCACAGTGGGACACAGGATCACAATATGACGAAAGGCATCGCGGTAGGAGCCCTCGAGCAAGTCGAGGATGAAAACCGTTTTTCCACATCCTGTCTGCCCACATATTATGGCAGAGTGGGCATCTCCAATCGTGAATTGGTATTGATTGCTAATTTTCTTAATTTTTTCAAATTATTAATTAATAAAACGTTAGATGATTTTTTATTAAATCAGTAGAGTGCTGAGACGTATCGGCCATCTTCGATGTTGAGTTGTGCGTCTGTAATTATATATAAGTACACGTTCAATGGCCCGGCTCCGTCCGCCTCTTTGGTTATCTGGATCGTCACACCCTCGCTAGCGTCTCAACTTGGCGTCCGCTGCCGTGTATTTGGTCATCGTCGCTGGCTCGCATGTCTAGCCATAACGCGTATTTGGTATTCAGGAACTCTGCGAGGGAGACGGCCGAGAGATGTAGGTCTTTGGCAACTGCTGCAACCTCCGGAGAGCGCTTAGAGCCGGCAGCAAACTGCTTTCTTACTTCGTCCCACTGCTGGTGCGCGCGAAGACCCGCGCTGTAGAGTTTGTTATTGGGGACTCCCTCGATCGTCACCTCTACCTTCGTGATTTTGGGGTTATAGAATCTGTCAGTTTTCTAACACCGAGCGCTAACCCGAGCCTCCTCGAACAGCATCAGTATACCCTTTCATCGAGCGGGGGGCGGGGTACGTTGACGTTAATATTCCACAAGTGTCGCCTTTGCCTTCTTTCGTCATCTTACGATGGCGAAGAACTCGGTCGTAAGTATGGCAACGCGCCCGGCGTACTGGGTTCTGATCAATCGCGCGAGTTCGGGCATCGTGACCATGTCGTACTCCAGCGAAACATTATCGATCGTATACGTCGATAACATGTCGCTGGCTATGATAACTCGGCCGTAGTCGTTGAACGTTAGTTCGTATTCGAGGCGGTCAGCCAAAGCGCTCTGATAGTAGGGCATGTGACTCTCCAGCAACTCAAAGTCGAGCGGGATGTAGAAGCGTTTGCCATAAGCGCGACCCGCGTTGTCACTAGCGTTGTTATCTACCTTGTTATCAGCCCCGATTCTAAGTTTGATTACGTTCTTATTTTTGCTGGTGTCAATACCTTGATAGACAGCGTTTTCACGCTCGTGTGACGTCTTCCACAGGTCCTGATAGCAATGGTAGACGTCGCTGTCGTCGATCGACATCACCTCATTACCAGAAATCTTTATCATGGTCTTCTTGACGATGGCGCGACCCAGGTTCTGAACGACGGTTCGGTCCGCGTCCGTCGACGTTAGCGAAATAGTGAAAGCGAGGCGAACAGTCCCACCCGGCACAATGACGTCGTCGCTCCGAGGTTGGGGAAGCGGACTAAGACTGCTGGTTCATGGTCGATCGTCGATGGGTTGTTCGTAATAACGACACTCTGTCTCACGCCTTTTGCCCCGAGGGGCTCACGCAGTCTGCGGTATGGATTGAGTTTGCGACCGTATTGACTCGAAGACATAATTAATTTTATTGAAACTATTAAACCTGTATTGTTTTGTCTTTAATATAATAATAATTATTAAAGATGGCTGGTCTCGATATTGGCATGGACGAATTCGATCGCACTACGGGCGACCGAGACGATTACCTCGATGATTATGATGATGATTATGTTGATGATACCTATCCATATAGCCGCGGAGAGGGTTTGGACGGTGATGACTACTTCGATGATGAGGACAAAACGGCCTTCATAGAGCACCGGCCCGAGGCGAGTAGACATTTCGAAACGTGGGAGGCCAAATCCAAAACTCCGGCATGGGCGGGCGGTGCCAAGATTCCTGAGGGGATCTCCAAGAATGAGCTGGCGTCTATCGATGAAACGGATACTCTGGTGAAACGGTGGGAGAGTATAGTGTCTAAACGCGGCATCGAGGCCACGTTGGAGTTTCGCAGCACTAAAAGAGGAGACCTGGGTGGGAAATAAATGGGGTAATACCTGGAAGTTGCTGACGTACAAGAACAACCCAAACAAGTTCCTCAAACCCTCTTCATTGAAGCGATATGGAGTAATCTTCGCTCGAGCTCTCGGAGTGCTCGACGACATTCACAGCGCCGCTGCCTACAAAAATGGTAAAAACCCTACAGTCTACCGACGAAACGCTGGAGAAGACGGCCGCCACTATAGAAACGATCGAGGCTCAGCGAGATCCCTCGCGTAGCCACCGACGTTATTAACACGATTGAAACCACGGTCAACGAAATAAAAACGGCACGAAGTTTGACCCAACCGTTACCTCTTCGCGAACCCCTCTCCGGGGACTCGATAAGGTTCTGCAAACAACTCGGGGCGAACTAGTCAATAACCTCTCCAAACTCTCAGCGCTGAACAAACATATCGCTCTAGAAGAAAGAAAAATAAAGCAAGCACGGGGCGATAGAGAATTTACCGAGCGGATCAACAAACTCCTGCGGTCGTTGCGGGACAAAAGAGAAGCTCGATTGGAGGCTGCCTCAACTAACCGTGAGACGCTTTCCGGTCAATTAAGTCGGAGCCGCGAAACAATCTCGAGGGTCCTGCACGAGGACACTACACTCGGTGCGCGTATTCGCACTCTGTTCAGGGAGAAGGGCGTCACGATAATAACCGTCATCGCGGCTTTCAGCATGATTATATCGACCCTAATTTTATCTATATCGTCTCTATTTGTAGCTGTCAATGCTGGTTCTGCACCAGCACCAGCTCCAACTCCAGCTCCAGCACCAGCACCATCCGGTGGGGTAAACGAATGGATAAAAAAACAACTAAAAGCCCTCGCCAATCTCCTGGCTAAATTAGCAGGAAAGTTGGCTGCCGCACTACCTGGACTGATCGGAAGTATCGTTTCTTACTTGCTATCTATATCAAAAACGGTCGGATGGCTCGCCAATAATACTTGGGCTTTAATCGTGGCAATCGCCGGTCTCCTATTATTCTCTGTCAGAGAGTTCCTACAACCAAAGCGTAAATAATCCGATCGCCACGAGGGCGATGACGAGCCCTAATTTCTCCTCCTCGTGTGTTGTGCTTCCAATTTCACCCAATTTGTAATTGATTGGTGTTTCTCCAATCGCGATTGGTCTGTTGATGGATCTCGATGGTTCATCCAATTTACGAATTGGGGGTACTGGGTTCGATTTACGAATTGGTGGAGGTGTATCCATTTTGTGTTTTATGAAATCGGTTCCACTGTTGAACCCGATCATGTTGGGGTGCGCTTGATGATATCCGTGTTTCACGTTACCGTTGTGGCCTATTTTTTGATTGGCGGTGGCGATTACGATCTGATTATTGTAACCGTCAACCGGTCGTCTCGTAGTATCATATTGCTCGGCGCCATATAAAGACCTATTCCAAATACATAGTCTACTGGGGTGCTGGCATTCTGCAAAACGTCTTGATATTCTGGATCGCCTTCTCCAGGTCCACCCTAGCTGAGATGGCGTCCTCTACAAGTGCCAAGAATTGTTTTTGTGCATCAAACGCTGTTCCCATGCCCAGTATAGAACTGCGAGTTTGCTTCTGTGCGCCGAGGATGGCCCAGACGTACGTGCGAATGGAGTCGTTGACGCGAGTAACCCCGGCCTGCGTGAACCCTAGACCCGTATCTAACATAAATGTACCCCACGCGTTCTGAACCTCAGCAGCCTGCTGTATGTAATCGACGTGAGCCAGTTTCGGAGGTAACATTTTACAAGAAACACGCCACAGTGCCGACCTCCAGACACTTCCGGCCCGAAAGTCATAGTCGCGGGGTCAAAATTCCCGGCGTTCCGACTGACGATGTGGTCACCGGAGTGATCGTGTCTAAAGTCAGTCTGCGTCCAATTCCCGGACTGGCCGTGAATGAGAACGTCCCCGAGGCCGGTGCTGGTAGGAAATGCTTTCTGTCTCCAGTCCGCGTCTTTTGAAACGTTAAATTCGTTACACAGTCTTTCAAACGCCATAACGGTCGTATGCGTTGGAAATGGGATCCCAGGCGTCGTCTTGAAGGTAGTGAAATACCTAGTTCTTTGAAGAATCCTCCTAATAGTATAATACACGTGAAAGTTGTAGACACTTCGGAGCATGACATTCTTGGATGTCAGATGGTCTTTATGTGAAACTCCACACCCGGCTGTTGCGCACCATACAGTGAAATTTATTTGGTTCTGCCAAAACTGCATCGGTGTTGCTTTCCACCCGTTTACCACCTCCATCGTAGTAATCTTGGGCAGCCTATATTGTTCAAAGATGTTAGGGAAGTTGGTGGCAAAGCCGCTGTCCGGTCTAACCGTTACGGTTGTGTGTACAAGGCGGTTAACAACGTCTTTTTGTGTGTATTTACCTCCGACCGCGTACTTTACATTAGAGTTAAAGCTAAATGCTTTGGTATCCATTGAAAGATATTATTATGTTTTCTACTATAACTAATGTTCAAAAAGGGAGTTGTGAACTTCAAAAATTAATTGACAACTGCTGCGGAAAACACCGGGTAGGCCTTAGATCAATCACCTTCATGGTTGGGTGGAAAAACATTGAAATGTACAAGGATATCCAAGGAATAGAACGGATAGAGGGTATCATGCCCGTAGCTTTTGGGGAATCAGCTGCCGCATTACTTCCTGGCCTTTGGGGTTTCAGAGATGTCCAAGCTTTAATCGCAAGGAATATACCTAGTAGTGTCACTCTCGGAATCTCAAAAGCCACGGGGATTGCGACATTGGACGTTGATAAAAAATTAGAGATCACTCCGGGGTTGGCCTCAATGTTAGGATTTAAATATCAACCCCCTTACAACGAGGATGAAGAGCGACTGGTCCAGGGGACCTTTGTCTTCCCCGTGAATTATCACAGCGTGATACCCCAGTAAACTTCGCCTTCACGAAGACTCTCGGGGTGCACCTTGATCGGGTGAACACATCGTACAACACGGTAGACGGATCCCCCAGCACATTACTGAAAACTGTGCCCGCCAGCGACTGTTTCTATGGCGAGACTGTAACCTTAGACTTCCCACACCCCGAGATGAAAGTTTTGGAATCGGGACACATCCACGAGTTGAAGATTTCTATTCTTGATGATAAAGGGCGAGAGTTGAAGAACGATTACCCGATTTCGGTCGTCCTAGAAATTTCAAATTAATTAATTTTAAGAAAATTTATAATTATTAATTAAGAATTATAAAATTAAGAAAATTATTTAGAATTAAACGCATGTTCGTAATATATATTATCAACATTATGAGTATATACGGACCAGGTAGTTCTTCCGATTGGGTGACAAATTCAAAGAATTTGGAACCGGCAGAAGGGGGATTCATCCCGACAGAGGGCGACTTTTTAACTACCCAAAAAACAAAGGCCTTGATCAATAGAACTATATCGATGGGCCACGGACGAGATTCACAAAAGTCTACTATCACAACTTAGAGATATGCCCTGGCTGTGAATACACAAAGTCGTGAAGAAACGCATACGGAACTAAACGAACTAGGTAAAAAAATAACCAAATTTCGAAAAGAGGCCCGGTTGGGGATTGATAAAGCCCGAGAAGACCGCCAGGTTGACATTACGGAGGTTTATGATGCGTTGCGCTTAGAAGACTCTCGCAGCAAAGAAGCTACACTTGCTGAATTAGACGGGAAAATAATCGATTTTCGAAAAGAGGCCACGCGGGTATGAGAAAGCACGAGAAGACCACCACCAGGCGGACCTTACGAAGGCTTATGAGGTGTTGCGCTCAGAAGACTCTCTCATCAGAGAAGCGGCACTTACTGAACTAGATAAAAAAATAACCAAATTTCGAAAAGAGACCCGGTCGGGTATTGATAAAGTCCGAGAAGACCACCAGTCGAACCTTGAGGAGGCCATTGCGGAGGCTTATGATGCGTTGCGCTTAGAGAACTCTCATAGTAAAGAAGCGACACTTACCGAACTAGACGGTAAAATAGCCGAATTTCTGAAAGAGACCAGGTTGGGGGTTGAGGGGGTCCGAGAAGACCACAAAGAGGCCATTGCGGAGGCTTATGGGGCGTTACGCACAGAGGACTCTCTCAACAGAGAAGCGGCACTTACTGACATATACGAAAAAATAACCGAATTTCAAAAAGAGTTTGATCTTGATGGAGTCCGAACGGGTATTGAGAAAGCCCGAGAAGACCACCAGGCGGATATTACGGAAGCTTATAGGGTGTTGCTCTTAGAGGACTCTATGAACAGAGAAGCGACACTTACTGAACTAGATGGGAAAATAACCAAATTTCGAAAAGAGGCCCGGTCGGGTGTTGAGAAAGCCCGAGAAGACCACAAGGCAGCCCTTGCGAAGGCTTATGAGGTGTTGCGCTCAGAGGACTCTCTCATCAGAGAAGCGGCGGTTGCTGAACTAGATGGAAAAATAACCGAATTTCAAAAAGAGACCCGGTCGGGTATTGATAAAGCCTTAGAAGGCCACCAGGCGACCATTACGGAGGCTTATGATGCGTTGCGCTTAGAGGACTCTCTCAGCAGAGAAGCGGCACTTACCGAACTAGATGGAAAAATAACCGAAGTTTCCGATAAACTGAAACATGATCGTATAGCCGCGACCAAAGCTCTTGAGGAGGCCTCTTATAAGATTCGTACTGAGGCATATAACGCAAACAGGGCGCTTGCCGGAATAGTGAAAACAATGAAAACACCAAAACGTGTCATAACAGTTTGGGCTGAGAAGCGGGGCCCATTGGTTGAGGGGCACTATGAATATTCGTTCGGTGCCAAAGCGAGTAATAAATATGGGGATACACTATGACAGCTGCAGGTGAAGTTATCCAAATGGCGGTCTGCTCGGTTAATGCTAATGGTAAACCTGTGGGCGCGGTCGCGATAAATATTGTAGTAGATGGGGAAGAACGGGGGGTTGGAGTCATAAAACTCTGGAGATAGTTCGACGATTGTTTCGTTCGCCGGTAATGATCGAATTAGACTTTCCCAAAGTAGTGTTATTAACTTTGTTACGAAAATCGGTGACTCAGAGAGTTCTTCCACTGTTGTCTCATTGTTAATTGAACTTATTGTGTAAATACTAATATATTGAAATAAATTTAACTATGAACGAATCACCATATCCAACTCTCAATACCACTCCACCAACACTGTATCCAACTCTCAATACCACTCCCCCAACACTATATCCAATTAACGAAAGAAGTTCAGATTTTAGGTTGAATAATATCGTCGCTATGCAGGATATTTTAGTTAGAGAATGTGCAAATAGAAAAAGACACGCTAAAAAATATAAGCGCGCGGCAAACATAGCTGAAGCATCTAGTACGGTTCTGGCAAGTGTTTCTGTGTTGTGTGGGGCGGGGACTGCTGCAACGCTAGGCCAGTT
This sequence comes from Conchocele bisecta, assembly GCA_029237695.1. Lineage (NCBI taxonomy): Eukaryota > Metazoa > Mollusca > Bivalvia > Lucinida > Thyasiridae > Conchocele > Conchocele bisecta. The sequence goes on along the minus strand of CM055269.1, from coordinate 35,582,852 downwards.
TTTTTTTATTTGTTGGTTTACGGATTTTTTTTCCGCGAGATCGGGTCGGTCGGTCGGAAAAAAATAAAAATAAAAAAAAGTTTTTTCAATTTTTTTATTCTTCTTGGCACAGGGTTGGGTCGGTCGGGGAAATAAAAAAAAAAAAAATTAAAAAAAAAGTCTGTCAAACGCGGATGCCACCGGCGGCATATTGAAGAAACTGACAAACGGGTGAACCAAAAGTGTTAAGTCAAAGGGTGAAGGTCATATGTAGTATGGCAAGGCAGGTGTAGCATACATGCAAATGAATGAAGTATGGAAATATTGAAGCAGTTAAGCAACTTATGTAGATGCTATGGCCAGTTTGAGAAACTGTGACAAACTGGTTAACCGAAATTACTAAGTCCTTTCAGCAGCCCTGTGAAGGTCAAAATGTCAAGGTAATATAAAGTATGACAAGGCAGGTATAGCACACATACCAATGAATGATGTGTTGAAATATTGAAGAACTTGAGCAACTTATGTAGAAGATATGGCCGGTTTGAGAAACTGTTACGAAGTGGTTAACCGAACGTGTGACGGACCGACGGACGGTCCGAACACCATAAAAATCACCTTTTTAAGGCACATGGTTGGGTCGGTTCACCTTTTTAAGGCTCATGGTTGGGTCGGTTTGTGGTCGGTAAAAAACAAAAAGGCCAGTGATTGTGATAGAGTGAAACTTGTGTTAACCGGCATCGTCTCGGACCAAGAGTTTGTCGGTTAACGTAGGGAGTCGGTTCAGCAAGTTTCTTTATATTCTACATAGCAACTCAGTTTCATATTCACATACTGTTGAATGTTGATCACTGTGAATGGGTTGCGTAATGCGTACATATTAATACCGTATCTGGTATAATTAAATACAAGACAACGAAGCGGCGATATAGTTGAAACGAATATCAGTGGGGGTGGCACGAGTGTGGATTTGTGGCAGGGCGGTAGAGGACCCTAGGAAGAACGCATACATGAAATATGAAGCACATCGGAGCAAGAAAACAGAAAATATAGGCCATTTACCCGAGCGTTAAGGTTTTGAATTTTTGCATTCAATCTGAAACGGAGATATATCAAATCATATTGGAGATATATCAAATCATATCGAATAGTCCATTCGCAGGTTTTTGTTGTTGTCGATGCTGCTAAGATCTGGTTTCCGCCACTTACTTTTCTCGGCACAGCAAAAAAAAGATTTTTTTTTTTTTTTGTTTTTTTTTTTTTTGGATCGGAGGTAAAAAAATCTAAAAAAAAATCGGAAATTAAAATTTTTATTTTTTTCCACATTGTCAAAAAATCGGGTCGGCGGATCTGTAAACCAACTAATAAAAAAAAACTGGCCCTATCTACAATTGTAACGGTTCCACTTGCAGGGGTTTTGAGTGGAATTACCGTTTTATCTGGAATACTTTGTATGGTAATTAGGGCGGCGGGTGGAAAACTCGAGAAAAAAAGTAGAAAACATGATAGAATATCCGTTCTCGCTAGGTCTAAGAAAAATAGCATCGACGTTATGGTGTCCAAAGCGTTGGCCGATAAGAAAATATCAAATTTAGAGTTTGAATCCGTGGTGGAAGAAATGGGGAGATATGAAGAATTAAAAAATGATATAAGAATCAAGGCGCGCGCCACCATGCCCAAAATTGAGTGTACTGATTGGGATAAATTTAGGGTAAAACTTGGAAATAAAGTCGGAGGAAATGTTACAGCACCATTATAAAATAATTAAAAAAAAAAAAATTATTTATTATATTGGTGCAGTAAACTAATTTACATACCTATACAACATGTGTTTTTCACTGAGAATTACAAATTCAGTCGAGGATTACACTGTACACACCGTCTGTGTAATTGATACACTCGGCTCTGTTTACCTTGGCTATCAATTTACGCATGGTTCATAACCCGTGTAATTGAAACATTGTCGTAATTGATAATTGTTCAACACTAGGTAATGTTTATCATAACAGCCTACATGGTCGTGTGGGTTAAGGCGATACTCTATAGAGACGAGGGTCGTGGGTTCGCGCCGCGGTTGGAGCTAAACATTTTTATTTATTTATTTCTATCCCTACAAATGTGGTCGCTATGGTAAACAACTGCATGACAACGGCGTTCGGAGTCCGACCGCTTGAAATGGGCAGACAACTCCGGCTGTCATGACACGATCTTTGACCTTAGCAGGTTCATGGGGATAAATGGACACGCGGTTTCAGGGAGATGTTATTTGTCTTAGCATCAACATTGTTGTTCAATAATAATTTTTTTTTCAATTTCTTTATAAGCGATGTCGTAGAAATGTATATTCGTAAACGAATCGTTGGGTTTTAACAATTTTATATAATACACCTTAGTTTCATATCCGATACGCATTATCCGTCTTACTGTTTGTATTTGCCTCTTGTATAGTTGACATAATTGCCGGTATAATATTGTAAATGCAACGTTTTTATCGGAGCGTAATAAATTACGCTGGTATTTCATGTATTCGATATCGCCTAGTGTTCTCATTTTATAGAATTTATATATAGGACTATAACCCCCGTATTCTTCATAAATTTCTTCAACACAGTTATTAAAAACTTTCAATTCCAATTGTATTGTATTATCCATTTTCTCTAATAGTTGTTTTTTTTTCTGTTCAATAATTTCCAATTTCTTCTAATAATTTTCCAATTTCTTCGTTAAAAGTGATATCGTAGAAACGCATATCCGTCAACGAATCTTTGATTTTAAACTGTTTTATAAAATTAGTTTGATAATATTTCGGTAGTGTTTCTCCGATCTAATTGATCCTATTTAGTCGCTTCATTACACAAATTTGATCCTTATACCGGCGACATAATTGCCGGTTTAATATTGTAAATGCAACGTTTTTATCGCAGCGTAATAAATTACGCTGATATTTCATGTATTCGATACAACATAGTATTTTTATTTTACCGTGTTTTAATACTGTAGAAACAGCGTAAAATTCTCCATAAAAGTCATTACAAAATTCCAATTCGTTGGTGTATTTTATTATCCAGTTTGTTATAATATTTTATTATAACCTATGGGATTTATATGTTCAATTGGACGTGAAAAAAACATGATGTATTTATGACAACGAGACAAAAATAAAAATAAATCCTTTTTAAGACTATCGTTTTATCTGTTCAATTGGACGTGAAAACAACATGATGTATTTATGACACCAATTTTGGATTTTTCGGGGTGGTGGGAGACAATTTCCTTGTTAACCAATTTTTGATTTTTAGGGGGTGGTGGGAGTAGTATATGGGAGTGGAAATGATGCCACCGTAGGTGGTATCATTTTGACTCCCTATATACTACTTATGTGAACCCTTAGACCGCTACTCACAACAATTGTCGTCTGCTGTTGCTTTTATATCTTGCCTTATTTTTCAATAAAAACATGGTTTGACAGCACTTCAGAATCATTTCCAATGGAAATGATTCTGAAGTGCTGTCAAAGCATGTTGTACATTATTCTTAAGCATGTTTTTCATGATAAAAATGAAAAAATAAACAGCAGATGACAAAAAACTAAGGGTTAATGTGACTGTGTCTCAGATGGTACAACTTATCCATGGTCATATACATGCATAGTCACCTACTGTCTGTTTCACGAAAGCTGCCCAAATTTTGCGGCCATATAAACAATTCAAAAACAATATTTTTTTTGATAATATTAAATTAAAGGAAAATTTAAGAATGAGCCTTCTTTTTATTTCGTGAAATTTTGTCAAATATTGATTTTATTGCGAAAAAACAATTTCCCCATGTTAAATCCCCATAGACATCTTCACGGAGTGAAGATGTGTATGGGGATTTAACATGGGTTTTTTTTTTTTTTTAATTTTAGAAATACTGGACCGATTTTTAAAATTTAACTTTTGTTTTCTTAGTTCGATCATATCCAAGCTATCTAGTCAGGTTTCGGAGTCAATTTCCAAAATTTTCGTTTTTTGACTCCTCCCACACTTCCTTACCACTTGTTCCCCCATGTTAAATTCCCAGAAACAAATAAATTTTTCGTAATAAAATCAATATTTGACCGAATTTCACGAAATAAAAAGAAAGCTCATTCTTAAATTTTCCTTTAATTTCCTTTAATTTAATATTATCAAAAATAATATTGTTTTTGAATTGTCTATATGGCCGTAAAATTTGGGCAGCTTTCGTGAAACAGACAGTAATTATCACATTGGCATCGCCATGTCAACTTTCGATATCATAAACAGTAATTTGACAAAATTCCATGCTATTAAATTTAAATTGGCTGTATTGTGTCATCTATAGTATCTGGAAGACCCGCTAGTGGTAACGTGATTCATTTTACTGATTCATGGTTACCACTTCATTTGGCTTAGGGTGGGAATTGGCTCGAACACCTGCCATACTGGCTACCATTTTGTTGATATACGGCACAATGACAAGCCCACTTTATTACAAGATATTTTCTGCATTGCACACGTCTTGGCGTCTACATAATCACCATAAACACTGTAATACACGATGTATAAGCATGAATATCAAAATTAACTGCATTTAACAATGTGACACCTGAATGTAATCGTTGACGTAGTATCCAGTCAAAAAATATTTTCCACGTGACTACTAATCACGAGCCCAGCTACTGGAAATGTGCATGCTATATTTAGCAAAGCTAGTAGCTATACTACAACAGTGCATGCGTCTAGGTTTAATATATCTGGAATGCCTTTGTTAACTAGGTGATGTCTACAAAATAATGCGAGGCACGTGGTTCTATGACAACTGGCAGCCGATGGAAGACGGCTATGCCACACAGGTGGAGACAGAGCATCTGGCAACATTTCTTGGTAACAAAATAGACGAATTACCATCAGTACCTGTCAAGGGACACAAGCCAGGTATGAATTATTATCCACTCGCCAATAGGCAAGAGGGGATATAGCGCTAGTCCATGTACGTATGTACATACGTGCGCACGTACCTTAGTAACACCTTTCATTTTTATGAACCGCTTCACAGATTTTTATAATATTTGGTCACAATGTATGTCTAGGGATAGTGCTTTGCTATGCAAATGACCCATGTCCGACGCCCAAGATCAAGGTCACGGAGGACCTTTGTTCGCCTTGTTTTTATTTTGTAAGGCAAAAATGTTATTTTTTTTTATTTTTTTCTTTTTTTTAGCTCACCTGAGCGAAGCTCATGTGAGCTATTGTTACCGCAATGTGTCCGTCGTCCGTCGTCGTCCGTCGTCGTCCGTCGTCCGTGAACATTTTCAAACGTCTTCTCCTCGGTAACCATTGGGTCTATAGTCACCAAACTTCATGGTCATGGTCCTTATATAGGGGGTTTACAAAATTGTTAATATGACGTCATTGCGTAATCCAAGATGGCCGCCGTCTAAAAATAGCCGTCAAATTTTAATTTTGACCGAATATGGTCATGTCATATATCAAATTGAAGGTATCAATGAGGCGATCACTCTGGTGCATTTTCTGTCGAAATCGGATTGTTATGTCATCCAAGATGGCCACCGAAAGGTCAAAAGGTCGTTCTTTTATTAGAGATTTCAAAATTCTTCTTCACATGAACCGCTTGGCCCATGGTAGCCAAACTTAAAAGTTATGGTCCATGGGTGAAGCCTTTTCAGATTTGTTAAAATGGTGGTCATCGCTAATCCAAGATGGCCGCCGTCTAAAAATAGCATAAATTCTTAAAAAATCTTCCTCTCATGAACCGCTTGCCGGATTTCGATGAAACTTGGTAGGAATGATCGATGTACATTGCTCTTTCAAAGTTGTTAAAATGGTGACCCCGGGGTCAAAAATGGGCGTGGCCCATGGGGTCATATTGGGGTCAAATTTTATTTTTGACCGAATATGGTCATGTCATATATCAAATTGAAGGTATCAATGAGGCGATCACTCTGGTGCATTTTCTGTCGAAATCGGATTGTTATGTCATCCAAGATGACCGCCGAAAGGTCAAAAGGTCGTTCTTTTATTAGAGATTTCAAAATTCTTCTTCACATGAACCGCTTGGCCCATGGTAGCCAAACTTAAAAGTTTGGTCCATGTGTGAAGCCTTTTCAGATTTGTTAAAATGGAGGTCATCGCTAATCCAAGATGGCCGCCATCTAAAAATAGCATAAATTCTTAAAAAATCTTCTTCTCATGAACCGCTAGCCGGATTTCGACGAAACTTGGTAGGAATGATCGATGTACAATGCTCTTTCAAAGTTGTTAAAATGGTTACCCCGGGGTCAAAAATGGGCGTGGCCCGTGGGGTCAAATTTTATTTTTGACCGAATATGGTCATGTTATATATCAAATCGAAGGTATCAATGAGGCGATCACTCTGGTACATTTTTTGTCCAAATCGGATTGTTATGTCATCCAAGATGGCCACCAAAATGTCAATAGGTCGTTCTTTTATTAGAGATTTCAAAATTCTTCTTCACATGAACCGCTTGCCCCATGGTAGCCAAACTTAAAAGTTATGGTCCATGGGTGAAGCCTTTTCAGATTTGTTAAAATGGAGGTCATCGCTAATCCAAGATGGCCACCGTTTAAAAATAGCATAAATTCTTAAAAAATCTTCTTCTCATGAACTGCTAGCCGGATTTCGACTAAACTTGGTAGGAATGATCGATGTACATTGCTCTTTGAAAGTTGTTAAAATGGTGACCCCGGGGTCAAAAATGGGCGTGGCCCGTGGGGTCAAATTGGGGTCAAATTTTATTTTTGACTGAATATGGTCATGTCATATAATCAAATTGAAGGTATCAATGAGGCGATCACTCTGGTGCAATATTTGTCGGAATCGGATGATTTTGTCATCCATGATGGCCACCAAAAGGTCCATTTATTCAAGATTTTTAACGTCTTTTTCTCAGGAACCACATGGCCGATGCTGGGTGAAGAATTTTCAGATTTTGTAAAATGAGAGTCATCGCTTAATCCAAGATGACCGCCATCTAAAAATAGCACAATTTTTTAAAACACATGAACTCATTGTCACATTCTCCTCTGGTGTTCATGGAGTCAGGTGAGCGAATTAGGGCCATCATGGCCCTCTTGTTTATTATCAAGGTTGCAAGCGAGGGGATTAGCTTAGTGATAACAATGCCCTGGTTAAGCCACAGTGTCACAAAATTGAAAGTCGGGGATATAGCGTTCTTAGTCATTCCGTATGTCACATGTTATGTTTCCCTTCATGATTAGCCAGGTTTTTAAAAAAAAAAAACAGGCTATTGGATTGGAGAAAGCCGGGCGGGCGGCGTCCACAATCAATGTTAAGTTTTCGTGTTTGAGTCCATTTCTTTGTTACTGTACCACCTAGGACCACCAAACTTTCACAGCTTCATAATCAAGGGGTGCCCACCACATATCACTATCCAACATGTTACTTTTTTTTTTTTAACTTGACCCATTTTTTCCGCGCTGTCGACTTGGCTATTTTCAATGTTAACTTTTCGCGTTTTCAATGTTAAGTTTTCGTGTTTAAGTCCATTTCTTTGGTACTGTACCACCTAGGACCACGAAACTTTCACAACTTCATAATCAAGGGGTGCCCACCACATATCACTATCCAACATGTTACTTTTTTTTTAACTTGACCCATTTTTTCCGCGCAGTCGACTTAGCCATTTTCAACCTTAAGTTTTCGCGTTTACAATGTTAAGTTTTTGTGTTTAAGTCCATTTCTTTGGTACTGTACCACCTAGGACCACCAAACTTTCACAGCTTCATAACCAAGGGGTGCCTACCACATACAACTATCCAACATGTGACCATTTTTTTTTACCTTCACCTATTATTTCTACGTAATTGACTTTAAACGTTAACTTTTTAACGTACGTCTGGTTAAATTTTTTGGTTAAAACATTTTCGTTATACTATATCTCTGCAACTGCTTCGCCCATTACCTTGAAACTTCACATGGGTGCTTATCATCATCCATATTTTCATTCTAACCCCCAACCGTGCGGCCCCTGTGCCCAATGTCAAGGTCAATTTACTTTGAATTTTTTTGTTAAAGTTTTTTCGTGTACTATATCTCTGCAACTGCTTCACCCATTACCTTGATACTTCACATGGGTGTTTATCATCATTGTCGCACCCGCTTGCAGAAAGCGCGATATCGTCGGCATTTTGGCATACGTCCGACCGTCCGTACGTCCGTGCGTCAGGTTAAAGTTTTTCCATCTACTATATCTATTTTTTTAGTGTCCATGCCTCGCCCCAAGGCGCGACATGCAGGCCACGGCCATCTAGTTTACAGAAAGTGGGTATAATTATGTTATCCAAGTGTCTATGCTTGGAAAAAACCTGGCCTTCGTGGCTTTGCCTCGTTTCTTGTTAAGATTTTATATTACCCAATATTATTCTGCACAAAATGATGCACCTCAATAATACCATAGGTCTGAGTCATCTCACAGAGCTCCAGATATATTTGCTTAAATACCCAATTAAAATTGCCAAAAACCCAATTGAAATCAGAAGTAGCGAGTATCAAAAAGCAATACAAAATTTGTGATACCTTTATCATGCTGCAGAAGACAATAAACAGACCACAAATATAGCATATTTTTCTTATTTTCCATGGAAACATATCTTGGTATTTCATTAGAATTGTCTCCAAGGAGACAATTATAATGAAATGCCAAGAAATGTTTTCATTTTGAAGCAAACTATTCAATAATTGCTGTCTGTTGATTTGTAAACAGTAGTGTGATTTTATTTTACCCAATTAAAATTTTGAAATACCCAATTGCTTCAGAAATGATGGAGTGATAATGCTCAATTACTAATTCCTTATCTGGAGCCATGATCTCATACACTTAACATTCAGGTACATCATTTCTTAATTCTATTTCTCAAAATAGAATGTTATCCTTTGTGGTCATTGATCGTGACAGTCACAGTTGTGTTTAGCTTTTTTGGTATTAATTGTGCTCTTGGTTACACTCACATATGTAGCTGTGACTGGAGAAATGGAGCTTATGGGTTTTGCGACCAGTGGAGATCCAGATTAGCCTGTGCATCTGCACAGTCTGATCTGGATCTGCACTGTTCGCTATTCCACCGATGACACTGTCATGCTTGCGTCTACTAAGTGATAATTCAAGCACAACTTTTTTACACAATTTCCTAACATTTGATTGGCCCGTAGCAAGTATCTGTCCAAAATTTATATCCCAGTAAACTCGCACGCCGAACTACTTTCCGTAACCGTGAGGCGCAGTTAAAATAATTCTTAAGAAAACGGAAAATAAACACATTTTCTCGATGAATTTATTTCAAATGCTGGAATTATAAGGAATGAATGGCCTTTTTGTGGAATTTATCGGGGATATAAACTTGGAAAAGTCGCGGGAATACTGGACGAGGCCTTCCGGCCTTCGTCCAGTATTCCCGCGACTTTTCCAAGTTTATACCCCGATAAATTCCACAACAATGCCATTCATTCCTATAATATAGATCGTTGTCATGCTACAGGAGTGTGCTATTTGACCAGGAGCTACACAAATCAAATCACACAAGCCCCATTTCTCCAGTCGCAGGCACATATATTTCCAGTTGTTCACCACATGAAGTTTGTTGATTTCTACATTGACTGGAACTCCGCGTCGCAGGTGTACACGTTCAGCGAGTCGACGTCATCGAGGCTGTTCCGAGCTGTCGGCACCAAATTTGGCGTACAAAAATGTAGGTACACGCTCGTATGATGGCCAACAACACAGGGGCCTGTTTCACTATATTTCCCACAACTAAAGTGTTCGTAAGTGCATTATCCCACCCCCTCCCCCCCCACCCCCGGACATTATTCCCCCATATATTATAGACAGGTAGGATATTATCCCCCTGGTGGCCGGATTAGCTCAGTAGGGAGAGTGTCACACTGCAGATCGGGAGACCCCGAGTTCAATTCCCACCTCGACCACTGCGAATGGCTATCCGGCGTGTCCTTGGGCAAGACAACTTCGTGCTAGCCTAGTGCTATCGGATGGGGACTTAAATAGTCGGTCTCGACATGCAAGGTCATCGAGCCAGTGCCGTCGTCATATCTGTGATTTTCAATGGGGGGGATATTGTCCTCATGTGTTAAAATATATAGGGGGGTATAATGTCCGTTCCCGCTACATCCTACGCTCAATAAATGTAAATCCAATAATTGTTTACAAGAAAACAGTGTTAATGTTATATTTACAGACTAGCATAATTTTGCACTTACAAACATATTAGTCATACAAAGCTTAGTGAAGTGGCCCCCAGGTGAATAACACACATACAAGTGTTAGTAAAACGGACACAATTTACCTACTTTGTTTAGAGTCCAACAGAAAATCAGAGGAATAAAATTGTAATGCAAGCCAAAAACTTCAACTAAAGGCCTGTTTCTGCTGTTTGCTGCACACAATTAGAGATCAATTTCAGCCGTTTTATCACCCCTGCTACATGTTATTCACCTGTAGCCATTCGTTGGGCTGTATAATCAATTTTAGCACAATTCTGTTATGGATTTTACATCATCATTCATTTCTAAATAAAAAGGGTCAGTGAGGGGTATTCGTTTTCCACATTCCATTCAGTTGTCCATCAATTTCAGCTGGTACATGGCAACATCAGGACTAAGCTGTCATATATTTCAGCTGGTTCATGCTATCGGACTAAGTTATATATTTAGCTGGTTCATGGTCTCAGGACTAAGCTGTCATATATTTTTCAGCTGGTTTCATGGCTACTCAGGACTAAAGTGTTCATATATTTTCAGCTGGTTCATGGCACATCAGGTTAGCTGTCATATTTCACTGGTTCTGGCTACATCGAGGACTATGGGAAGTCATATATTTCAGTTGGTTCATGGTACTCAGGATAAGTGTTCTTATATTCAGCGGAATTTTCATGGCTGCACATTCAGGACTAAAGCTATCGTGCATGTCTTTTTTACTCTGATATTTTCAGCTGGTTCATGGCTACATCAGGACATCAGCTGGAACATCAGGACATGCTGCTACATCAGGAACTAGAGCTGTGGCATATATCAGCTGGACATTGGCATGGCTACATCAGGACTAAGCTGTCATATATTTCAGCTGGTTCATGGCTACATCAGGGCTAAGCTGTCATATATTTCAGCTGGTTCATGGCTACACCAGGACTAAGCTGTTGTATATTTGAGCTGGTTCATGGCTACATCAGGACTAAGCTGTCATATATTTCAGTTGGTTCATGGCTACATCAGGACTAAGATGTCATATATTTCAGCTGGTTCATGGCTACATCAGGACTAAGCTGTCATATATTTCAGCTGTTCATGACTGCATCAGGACTAAGCTGTTGTATATTTCAGCTGGTTCATGGCTACATCAGGGACTACGCTGACATTATATTTCAGCTGTTCATGACTGCATCAGGACTAAGCTGTTGTATATTTCAGCTGGTTCATGGCTACATCAGGACTAAGCTGTCATATATTTCAGCTGGTTCATGGCTACATCAGGACTAAGCTGTCATATATTTCAGCTGGTTCATGGCTACATCAGGAATAAGCTGTCATATACGTCAGCTGGTTCACGGAAACATCAGAACTAAGCTGTCGTATATTTCAGCTGGTTCATGGCGACATTAGGGCTAAGCTGTCATATATTTCAGCTGTTTCATGGCGACATCAGGGCTAAGTTGTCATATATTTCAGCTGGTTCATGGCAACATCAGGATTAAGTTGTCATATATTTCAACTGGTACATGGCAACATCAGGACTAAGCTGTCATATATTGCAGCTGGTACATGGCAACATCAGGACTAAGCTGACATCTATTTCAGTGGTTCTGGCGACATACAGGATTAAGTTGTCATATATTTCAGCTGGTACATGGCAACATCAGGACTAAGCTGTCATATATTTCAGCTGGTACATGGCAACATCAGGACTAAGCTGTCATATATTTCAGCTGGTTCATGGCGACATCAGGACTAAGTTGTCATATATTTCAGCTGGTTCATGTCTACTTCAGGACTAAGCTGTCATATATTTGAGCTGGTTCATGGCTACATCAGGACTAAGCTGTCATATATTTCAGCTGGTACATGGCTACATCAGGACTAAGATGTCATATATTTCAGCTGGTTCATGGCTACATCAGGACTAAGCTGTCATATATTTCAGCTGGTTCATGGCTACATCAGGACTAAGCTGTCATATATTTCAGCTGGTTCATGGCTACATCAGGACTAAGCTGTCATATATTTCAGCTCGGTCATGCTACATCAGGTTAAGCTGTCTATATTTCAGCTGGTTCATGGCTACACCAGGACTAAGCTGTTGTATATTTGAGCTGGTTCATGGCTACATCAGGACTAAGCTGTCATATATTTCAGTTGGTTCATGGCTACATCAGGGACTAAGATGGGTTTCAATTATATTTTGCTGGTTCAGGCTACATCAGCAGGACTAAGCTGTCATATATTTCAGCTGTTCATGACTGCATCAGGACTAAGCTGTTGTATATTTCAGCTGGTTCATGGCTACATCAGGACTAAGCTGACATATATTTCAGCTGTTCATGACTGCATCAGGACTAAGCTGTTGTATATTTCAGCTGGTTCATGGCTACATCAGGACTAAGCTGTCATATATTTCAGCTGGTTCATGGCTACATCAGGACTAAGCTGTCATATATTTCAGCTGGTTCATGGCTACATCAGGAATAAGCTGTCATATACGTCAGCTGGTTCACGGGAAACCTTCAGAAACTAAAGCTGTGTATATTTCAGCTGGTCATGGGGACGACATTAGGTTAAGCTGTATATATTTCAGCTGTTTCATGGCGACATCAAGGGCTAAGTGTCTATAGTTCAGCGTTTCATGGCAACATCAGGATTAAGTTGGTCATTATTTCAACTGGTTACATGGCAACCATCAGGAACTAAGCTGTCCCAATATTGCAGCTGGTACATGCAAACATCAGGGACTAAGCTGTCATAATTTAGCTGGTTCATGGCGGAAAACAATCAGGATGAAGTTGTCATCTATTTCAAGCTGTTACATGGCAACATCAGGACTAAGATGAATATATTTCAGTGGTACATGGCAACATTCGGACTAAGGCTGTATATATTTCAGTGGTTCATTGGCGGGACATCAGAAGCAAAAGTTGTCATAATTATTTCAAAAGCTGGTTTTACATGGGACACATCAGATAAGATGTCATATATTTCAGCTGGTTCATGGGACATCCAGGGACTAAAGTTGTCATATATTTCAGCTGGTACCATGGAACATTTCAGGGATAAGATGTCATATATTTCAGCTTGGTTCATTGGCTAAACCATCAGGACTAAGCTGGTCATATATTTCAGCTGGTTCATGGCCTACATTCAGACTAAAGACTGTGTATATTTCAAGCTGGTACATGGCAACATCAGTGACTAAGAATGTCATATATGTCAGCTTTGGACAATGGCGACATCAGGACTAATATGGTATATATGTCAGCTGGTTCATGGAATTCATCAGGACTAAGCTGTTATATATTTCAAGCTGGTTCATGGCGACATTTTCAGACTAAGTGGGTCATTATATTTCAGCTGGGTACATGGAACATCAGGACTTAAGGATTGTCATTTATATTTCAGGCTGGTTCATGGCGGACATTCAGGGACTAAGTTGGTCATATAATTTCAGCGGTACATGGCAATCATTTAAGGACTAAGATGGGTCATATATTTCAAGCTGGTTCATGGCGACATCAGAGATTTAAGTGTATATATTTCAGGCTGGTAAACATGGCAACATCAGGGTACTAAGCTGTATTAATATTTCAGGCTGGTACATGGCAACATCAAAGGACTTATTTGCTGGTCATATTTTTCAGGCTGGTTCATTGGCGGGACATTCAGGACTAAGTTGTCATTATATTTCAAGCTTGGTTTTACATGGCAACATCAGGACTAAGGATGTCATAATATTTCAGCTGGGTTCCATGGCTACATCAAGGACTACGGCTTGTAATATATTTCAAGCTGGTTCCATTGGCTACATTTCAGGACTTTAAGGCTTTTGTTTTATTTAATTTCAGGCTGGTACATGGCAACATCAGGGAACTTTAGGTGTTCATAATTATGTCCAGCTTGGTTCATGGCGGACATCAGGAGGACTTTATTGGTCTTATATGTCAGCTGGTTCATGGCTACATCAGGGACTAGCTGTTATTATCAGCTGAGTACATGGGGGCAACATCAGGACTAAGATGTCATATATGTCAGCTGGTTTACGTCAACATCAGGACTAAGCTGTCATATATTTCAGCTGGTTCATGGTTGACATCAGGACTAAGATGTCATATATTTCAGCTGGTTCATGGCGACATTAGGGCTAAGCTGTCATATATTTCAGATGGTACATTGCTACTCCAAGATTAAGCTGTCATATATTTCACCTGGTTCACAGCTATTCCAGGACTAAGCTGTCATATATTTCATCTGGTTTACGACTAAAATGAGGCTACACTGTGATATATGGCGAAATGGGGCTTACAGGTTTTGCGACCAGTGTAGATCCAGATCACCCTGTGCATCAACAGTCTGATCAGAATTTGCTCTGTTTGCCATTTCATCAATGAAACACCCTTCATGCTTCTAACAAAGAATATAGATCGATCAGGCTACACGAGTGTGCTATTTGATTATGAGCTACACAGGTCAAAAATCCCACAAGCATCAGCACAGTCTGATCAGGATCTACACTGTTCGCCGTTGCATCAATGAAACATCCATCATGCTTCTAACAAGCAATATAAATCGTTATCAGGCTACTGGAGTGTGCTATTTGATCATGAGCTACACAGGTCAAAAATCCCACAAGCATCAGCACAGTCTGATCAGGATGTGCACTGTTCGCCGTTGCATCAATTAAACATCCATCATGCTTCTAACAAGCAATATAGTCCCTATTCTCATGGATCCGTGCCCCTAAGCACATACATTCATATTGTGTGTTATATTATGATTAATTCCTGAAAATGTATACATCAACATAAAGTTCAAACACTTGACTATGAGTGCACATAAGGAATTCACCAAAAGTGTTGTGTATGCAAGTCTTAGAGTCCCTAGAATTAACCCACCCAAGTCGCCTAATTGATCTTGAAACTTCTCATCAGGTTCGTGCCCTACAACTTTCTGCACATTTGAGCGACATTCCTTGATCATTCATACAATAAAGAAGTGTTGCTGCCTAGATGCATCAAATGTAAATATGGTGAAGTCCAGATTCATCTAGAAATCAACATATATCACATTGTATGCATCATTTGCGAACAGACCCCCTTCAGATTAAGGGAGTATGAAGAAAAATCACATAATAGGTGGTAAATCACAACTGTATGTAACTGTAGCTTATAAAGCCGTGGGAAACAACATGAAAAACTGTGTTAAGTTCATTTTCAATTAACACTATTCTTAGAATATGCTTATTCACTTGTTTTCTAGGGGCACGAATCAATGAGATTGCACGAATACATGAGAATTGGGGCTAAATCGTTATCAGGCTACTGGAGTGTGCTATTTGATAATGAGCTAACAGGTCAAAAATGCCATAAGCCCCATTTCTCCAGTGACAGCCACCTGTAAGTCAGCTGGGTCGCGGCTACATCCAGGCTAAGCTGTCACTTCCATGTTTTGTGACCAGCATAGATCCAGATCAGCCTGTGCATCCGCACAGTCTGATCAGGATCTGCACTGTTCGCTGTTGCATCAATGAACATCTGTCATGCTTCTAACAAGCAATATAGATTATTATCTGGCTACAGGAGTGTACTATTTGGTCATGACTTACACAGGTCATAAATCCCATTTTTCCAGTCACAGCCACGTGTATTTCAGCTGGTTTGTGGCTACATCCAGGCTAAGCTGTCACTTACATGTTTTGCGACCAGCATAGATCCAGATCAGCCTGAGTATCCGCACAGTCTGATCAGGATCTGCACTGTTCGCTGTTGCGTCACAGCCACATGTTTTTTAGCTAATTCGCAGCTACATCCGGGCTAAGCTGTCATATATTTCAGCTGGTTCGCGGCTACATCCGGGCTAAGCTGTCATATTTTTCAGCTGGTTCGCGGCTACATTCGGGCTAAGCTGTCATATATTTCAGCTGGTTCGCGGCTACACCGAAGCTACTGCTATGAAGCAATAATGGAGGATAAACCAGTGGACAGCACTCACCTTGTGTTTGTCATCCACGGAATTGGCCAGAAAATGGACACAGGGGCCATCGTCAAGTCTTGCCAGGAGTAAGTCTGATCTGTGAGCAGTGTAGACCAGTCTGTCGCCTATAAAATAAACATTTACAATTCTGATGTTACAGAGCTCTAGATAAGTTGCGTATTTGCTTAAATACCCAATTAAAAACCCAATTGAAATCAGAAGTAGCGAGTATCAAAAAGCAATACAAACTTTGTGGTACCTTTATCATACTGCAGAAGGTGGGTGGCAGGTGGGAGCATTTGATGGGTAATTTAACGATCGGGGTTCATCCTTACCGGAATCACGACTGGAGACCTGGTTTGGCCCTCACCAAGTGACTTTGGTGTGGTATGGACCTGGCACCAGGTCAGGTTATTCTCATTTCAGGGCTGAATATATTTGTTCTCGATGTAAATATTCCGTTCTGATTTTGGGATTTTCCCCCCAATGCAGCAGGTTAAAATGGGATCGAACCCGTTTGCCCGGCCTTACATGACCTTAGCTGTTGATAGGCCGTTAAACACTAATAAACAAACAAACATACTGCAGAAGACAATAAACAGACCACAAATATAGCATATTTGTCTTATTTTCCATGAAAACACATCTTTCCAAGGAGACAATTCTAATGAAATGCCAAGACATGTTTTCATTTCGAAGCAAACTATTCAATAATTGCTGTCTGTTGATGTGTAAACAGTAGTGTGATTTTATTTTACCCAATTAAAATATTGAAATACCCAATTGCTTCAGATATGATGGAGTGAAAATACTCAATTACTAATTCCTTATCTGGAGTCCTGTATGTCATGCTTCTAAACAGTATGTGTCCTTCTCCTGTTGTTGAAGAATGTTAACAGATCAGGAGCTCGACTGGTCATGATATATATGCCCTGTTAATTTGCAGTCCATAGCTTTGTGATCACATTGAAATGTATCTGTGAATGCCTGAAATGGCTTATAATGGCTTCTGTCTGGAAATTAACATTGTGTATAATTATAATATACCTTCACACCACTGTGACTACTGTCTGTTTCACGAAAGCTGCCCAAATTTTACGGCCATTTAAACAATTCAAAAACAATATTGTTTTCGATAATATTAAATTAAAGGAAAATTTAAGAATGAGCCTTCTTTTTATTTCGTGAAATTTGGTCAAATATTGGTTTTATTGCGGAAACAAAATTTCCCCATGTTAAATCCCCATAGACATCTTCACTCTGTGAAGATGTCTATGGGGATTTAACCACAGGGCTACTAAAATAATTCCATTGTATTCAATCTGTATAGATAGAGTCTGTTACTACATGAATTCAAGTGGGTGGGGGATATTCAACATTGCCTGTGGATTTAACATGGGGAATTTTTTTTGAATTTCAGTAATCCTGGACCGATTTTCAAAATTTAACTTTTGTTTTCTTAGTTAGATCATTTCCAAGCTATCTAGCTAGGTTTTGGAGTCAATTTCCAAATGTTTTCGTTTTTTGACTCCTCCGACACTCCTCTACCTATTTTCCCCCCATGTTAAATTCCCATAGAGAAATCAATTTTTCGTAATAAAATCAATATTTGACGAAATTTCACGAAATAAAAAGAAGGCTCATTCTTAAATTTTCCTTTAATTTAATATTATCAAAAAAAATATTGTTTCTGAATTGTTCATAATTATGGCCGTAAAATTTGGGCAGCTTTCGCGAAACAGACAGTAGTATAACTTTCGGTGATGAGCCTCCATTCAGGTCCTAGTTGTATCACATACAAATCCATGCTAGAGTTGTAATGGTATCAGTAGCCTATTTCACCAAAATTGCAAAGTATACTTATCTCGCTAAGTACACTTTGAGGGAGAAATGTTCAATTTAACGATAAATTTATTATTTTTTATGAAACTGAATTTATTACATTATCACAGCTATGCTGTGATAATGTAATAAATTCAGTATAATAATAGTTTAATCATCAAATATATCCAGTCGTTAGTTTATATAGCTAGTGTATACTTTATATAGCTAGATAAGTATGCTGTACGCTTTGTGTTTTATAAGTCAATCCATATTTTACTCTGGTAAATGGATTACTGATTACGAAAATACATGTACAACGGAATATTTTTGTTAGCTTTGCTAATACAATGTATATCACTTGGTTGGATAAGATATATATGTGTGTGAAATAAGTGGAATATTTTGAGCATTTTTACTCCCCATTTTGAAAGTCAATGAGTACCGTAATATATATTCGGACACAGTTTGCTTTGGGAAACCCCTATTAAATAGGGGTTTCCCAAAGCAAATTGTATCCAAATACATTGTTCTTGTGATTAAATCAGTACTGCCATACTAACCCTAAATTTTCTCACACTCATTTTTGTAGGGTTTCTGAAAATCAATGGTGTCCGAATATTTAGGGTTATTACGGTATTTTCAAATTTTTGTGCATATTTGGTACTCCCACTTTTGAAAATCGAAGCATATTCAGCTAAAATATATAAATACGTAAAACACAGCAATCCATTTGAAGCTCTGTGATTATCGCGGTATTCCAGTTTGCGGGAACGGGTGGAACACGTGATGGGTAAACTGGCACCCGACTTCCAGGTTCGCGAAAATCAGAGGGCCGAGTTCCTGCCCGTCGAGTGGAGATCTTCCCTGAAACTAGACGGAGGTAAACTGGCGCTAGAGTCAGTCCAATTGGCTGGCTGACACAATCTGAAAAAGCACTGCACATAGCAGAAATTTTAGACCTTATCTGCTTGCATGTTTATACAGTGATGTTTGCAAATGAGGTCTATTTTGTCATCCAAATTTGTCAACAATCAATAAAAATGATATAAATTTCACGTAAACATGGACCACTTTTGATAAAGCATTTTAAACTTATCAAACCAGGAAATCTTTTTTTGTTATGTCCCCAAGTTTTGTTTTTCGGGGGAGCATATAGTTACCGCTTTATCCGGCGTTCGGCATCCAAGTTTTACGTTGAAAGTTTTTCAAATTGCTATATGTCTGTGACTGCTTCGGATATCAACTTGAAACTATATACACATTGATCACCATCCATATTTTCATTGTATATCCTACCCATGCTGCCCAGGAGCCCAAGATCAAGGTCAAATGATTTAGAATTTTGTTTGTTAAAGCTTACGTTAATGTTTTTTCAAATTGCTATATGTCTGTGACCACTTGTGATATCAACTTGAAACTTCATATACACATTGATCACCATCCATATTTTCATTTATATACCTACCCATGCTGCCCAGGAGCCCAAGGTCAAATGACTTAGACTTTTTCTTTTTAAAGCTTTCGTTAAAGTTTTTCAAATTATTATACATGTATCTCTGTGACCGCTTGCGGTATCAACTGGAAACATCATATACACATTGATCACCATTTATTGTGATTAATAAGCATACTACACCAATACCCAGGGTCCAGGACTTTGAATTTCAATCCAGGCATCATCGGGGAGCATTTGTCGGATTTAACGACCTTCTCGTTAATATTGCTTTTAACCATATATCAGACGTCTTTTCTATTTCGTCAAAATGAGAAAATGTCAAAATAAAAAATATCTTGTGATTCAGCCACCTTGTGATGGTCAAAAATGTTAAGATCATGTTAATGGTGCCGTAAGTGTGTCGCATATTTCTACATTTATCAAGTGTATGAATATTAAGTCCTCTTTCAAGTTAAAAATTGAAATAGTGACATGATGAAGAAACTCTTTCAATTGTTTCTATGCAAATGACTATGGCTGTTCAGAATGATAGATGGAACCTCAAGAGCAATGCAATACAATTAAATTTGCCACAATTTTAGAGCAATATATTGTATAACTTTCAGAAAAATATCTGATTTTCAAAATCACTATAGGCAATCTTGTAAACACGAAGATGTCATAAGTGAAGAGATGTTGTCTTTGAGACGGGCCCAAATGCTGGTATTATTATTTCAGACACAGTGGAATCACTGACTCCACAGAAGATGCGTGGTATCAGGAACATTCTCAACGCCAGTGCCATGGATGTGTTGTACTACTCCAGTCCACGCTACCGCACAGAGGTGACTGTCTTGGCCATTATACTTCCACGACTCAGGGGCCCGTTTCACTAAACTTTGTACGACTAAAATGTTCGTAAGCGCAAATTTAGGATCGTCTAGAGATTTCAACTGATGGATTTACATTTATTGAGCATAGGCTGTATGCAGCCTATGCTCAATAAATGTAAATTCAATAATTGTTTAAAAGAAAACATTGTGAATGTGATATTTACAGACTATCATAATTTTGCACTTACAAACATTTTAGTCTTACACAGTTTAGTGAAATGGCCCCCAGACTCTCACATGGTGACATGCTTTATTTCAAGTTAACCCTTTCAACACCACAGACCTCTATAGAGACAACGTTTGCAAACAGTGCAGATCCAGATGAGCCGGCTCGTAACGAGCCGTCTCATCAGGATCTCCACTGTTTGTTAATACTTTTAAACGTCGTACAGATTACCCTTTTAGAAGAATGGGATAATTTGAATGAACAAAATTAATGAAATAGCGTGAAACATTGGCATGGAACATCCTATTAAGTTACTTGGTGTTGAAAGGGTTAAAGTTGATATGTTGTCCCACAACACTGGACTCGCACTGGATTTCCAATGAGTGCAGCAACTATACACCGCTGTTATAAAGTTTAATTGATTGATTTGGGTTTTATATCCTTTAATAGCAAGTCATACGGACGGGAATGCACCTGTATGTGGAGAGTATCATACATTCATCTCTGAAATTACAAGAATAAGATGCAGCACTGAAATAGACTGTCCTGATCTTGTGCCAGGCACATATAGAGCACCACATTACTTGGCCCCAGATGTGAACCCCACCCAGTTGCATTCACCGTTCAGATACGAGTCCTTAAAGATGGATTCTTTGTTAAGACGCGCATACTCTCCCATCGTCCGTATGTTATTAATTAAGAATTTTCCAATGGTTCCAATATACAGAGTCGGGGCCCGTTTCACTAAACTTCGTACAACTAAAATGTTCGTAAGTGCAAATTTAGGATGGTCTGGAAATTTCAATTGATGGATTTACATTTATTGAGCATAGGCTGCATATGCATATATTAAAATGTAAATCCAATAATTGTTTACAAGAAAACATTGTGAATGTGAGATTTACAGATAATAATTATGCACTTACAAACATTTTAGTCCTACGAAGTTTAGTGAAACGGCCCCCTGGCACAAACAAATAGTGTTGAAACATACCTAAATCTTTCTAAACCAAATGCCAAATAATCCTTGGTGTGAGGTATTTTTTTGCGTTTAGTGGCGTCCGTCAGTGATAGCGTGCGTGCATCCGTCCGTCCCAAATCTGTGTTAAAGTTTTTAAATACCTTATATCTAAGCAGTCTTAAGTCACGTTGACTTGAAACTTCATATGCTTATTAGCCATCATCCATATATTCATGTTGTATCCCACTCATGCGGCCCTTGTGCCCCAAGGTCAAGGTCAAATGACTTAGAAGTTTGTGTTAATTTTTTGTCAAAATTTGCGTTAAAGTTTTAAGGTACCTACTATCTCTGTAACCTGTAAGTCAGATTTGCTTGAAACTTCATATGCTTATTGGTCATCATCCATATATTCATTCTGTTTTGCCCCAATGTCAAGGTCAAATGACTTAGAAGTTTGCATATTATAAAATCTGCCTTAAAGTTCTTACATACATGTACCATATATCTCCACAATTGTTACTCCAATGTACTTCAAACTTCCAATACTTCCTTTTCATCATCCATATTTTCATTCTATAGCCTGCCCATGTGGTCCACATGCCCAAGGTCAAGGTCAAATGACATTGAAATTTGTGTTAAAGTTTTTACATACCTTATATCTCCACAACACTTACTCCGATTTACTTCAAATAATTATTTATTATCATCCATATTTTCATTCTAAGCTTTTACATACCTTATAGCCCTTAATTCAAACTTCAAATAAATATACTCAAATGCCTCAGCGGGCTCGACTTGCGGACTGTGGCCATCTGGTTAAACAAAATTGGCATGATAAAATTAACAGCTCTCAATGACAAAGCTGTGTCGAAGCCTTTTGGGAACTGGCTGGAAAGATCAGGAAAGTGCCAGCAGTCGAGGATGCTACATATTTTGCATGGTCTGTGTGCTTTATTTCATCAAAATTGGTGGAATTGTTATGATAAAAATAATACCCAAGTCGAGCCGAAATCACCTGCTTTTGCTGTTAAGATATCCAAAAATGCGCACACGTCAATTTCTCTTCATGTATATAGTTATTGCTGGACTGTTAAACCCTTCCACCTTTTTATGTTTCAGATCACACGTGGTTTAGAGAAGGAATTGAACCGCCTCTACCAGATGTTCTGTGAGCGACATCCGTACTTTGAACCAAATGGAGGGAAAGTCTCGTTGATTGCACATTCACTTGGTAAGAGTATGTATGGAGATGGGGTTAACCCTTAGACCGATACACAGAACAATTGTCGTCTGCTGTTGCTTTATATCCAGCCTTATATCTCAATAAAAACATGGTTTAACAGCACTTTAGAATCATTTCCATTGGAAATGATTCTAAAGTGCTGTCAAAGCATGTAGGATGATTCTAAAGTGCTGTCAAAGCATGTTGTTGGTGATAAAAATGGAAAATATAAAATAAACAGCACTCTAAATATTGGGACACCATTTGTTGTGGGAAATTCCTATCTTTAACCCTTACTACGCTGAATTAAATGTTGACGTCTGCTGGAAATGTTTTATTTTCAATATTTCTCGACAAAAACCTGGTTTTGACAGCACATGAGAATTGTCTCCAGTGGAGACGATTCTTATGTGCTGTCAAAACCATTTTTTTGTTAAAAATTAAAGCAAAAATGAAAAACAGCAGACGGAAATTTCCGTCAACAGCGTAGGAAGGGTTAAGAACTATTTGTCACAATATTTAGCTGTTGTGCCTAAATATTGAATACTAATTTGGATGTGGGAAATTAGGGATAAATTTTCCAGGAATATTTTTTACTCCATGTCATGCTGTTTAATGTCTCTCAATAAGCCTTTCATGGATTCTCTTTACATATGGTTTGTAAATGCGTTCATAATTCATAATACATGGACCAACAGCTGACAAAAGGAATTGTCCAACCTACATAACCACAGTGTAGCCCCAGATCAGCCTGCATATATATGGACTGTCTGATCTGGACATACACTGTTCGCCATTCAATCACAGCCAGTCTGTTTGTCCAGTTGAGAAGTGTGCCTGAATTTCTCCAATCTGCCACTGGGGGTATTTATGTGCATCGGGCCACATTTTATTTTATTGTATCCCCCAGACTACCGTCGGGGGATACTATGGATTTGACAGCGCGCCGCGTCCGCGTCCGCGGTCCGCGTCCGCCGTAGACACTTCTTGTCCGGAGCATAACTCGAACACCCTTTGGAATATTTTCATGAAACTTCACACATGCATAGACCACGACCCGAAGGTGTGTCGCGCACAAGAATGACAACTCTTGCATAGCTAATTTTTGAGTTATCTCCCTTTTTTGTTTCTCGCACTGATTTCGTGTCCGGAGCATAACTCCACCACCCTTTCGAATATTTTCATGAAACTTCACACATGCATAGACCACGACCCGAAGGTGTGTCGCGCACAAGAATGACAACTCTTGCATAGCTAATTTTTGCGTTATCTCCTTTTTTGTTTCGCGCACTGATTGACCATAACTCGACCACCCTTTGGAATATTTTTATGAAACTTAACACATTCAATTAGACCACGAACCGAAGGTGTGTCGTGCACAAGAATGACAACTCTTGCATAGCTAATTTTTGAGTTATCTCCCTTTTTTGTTTTCGCTCACTGATTTCCTGTCCGGAGCATAACTCGACCACCCTTTGGAATATTTTCATGAAACTTCACACATGCATTAGACACGACCCGGAGGTGTGTCGCGCACAAGAATGACAACTCTTGCGTAGCTAATTTTTCAGTTATCTCCCTTTTTTGTTTTGCGCACTCTACAAACTGGACAATAATGCATGAAGACCTGTTTTCTCGTCTGCTCTGTATACCTTTTCTCGTGTGCTCTGTACACCTTACCTGTAGAGAGAACAATAGAAAACTGGGAGAACCATGTGCTAAGCATGGGCTAGCATGTGCAGATGTCCACTGCTTGACCACTGCTTGACCACTGCTGACCAGGTAATTTATACAGGTAAATCACTACATTGGGTACTGTGTTGAAAATATTGTGGCATTATGTGGACCTCTGCAGATATATGTAGATAAATATAGGACTATTAAAAAAAAATCTGGTCTCCAATAGCAAGCATTATTATTTTTAAACTTTTTTTTGTCATTTTTTTTTTTTTTTTTTCATTATTTTTTGTCATTTTTTTTTTCAAATTATTTTTCAATTTGACTGGAAAAAAAATCTGGGCTCCAGTAGCAAACATTATTATTTTTAAACTTTTTTTTTCCATTTTTTTTTTTTCATTTTTTTTTTCAAATTATTTTTCAATTTTTGTCCAGTAGCAGAAGGTCGTAAGTGCTATATACAGACTATTCACCTGTACATGTGCTAGCATGTGCAACTGACCACTGACCACTTACAGGTAATTTATACAGGTAAATGATTATATTACATTTCCGTAAACTGTCTTGAAAATATTGTGGCATTATGTGGACCTGTGCAGATATATGTAGATAAATATAGGACTATTAAAAAAAATTCTGGGCTCCAGTAGCGAGCATTATTATTTTTAATTTTTAAACTTTTTTTCCATTTTTTTTTTTCATTTTTTTTTTCAAATTCTTTTTCAATTTTTGTCTAGTAGCATAAGGTCGTAAGTGCTATATACAGACTATTATCATATAATAAAACAATTATTGACTAGTGAGCCATAGAATATAATCTGATATTCTATGGTTCACTAGTCAATAATTGTATAATATGTTCGGGCCAGTGAAAATTGCTTTCGGGCCCAGGCTCGAGGTCAAGGCGGGACAAGGCGAGGCATCTGATTTCCGCGGAATTCTTGTTTACTTATCTCCCTTTGTTGTTTCGTGCTCTGATTTTGTATCCAAAGCATAACTCGAAACACGCATATACGCATTGCTCTAATGGTCCTCTACCGCCCTGTGCCAAATCCACGTTCGTTCTGCCGCCGTCAAGCCCAGGGTCAAGGTCACATACTTAGTGCTTCAAAAACATTAACGCTTGGGTAAATATCTTATACTTTCTGTTTTCTTTCATGGATCATGGATCATCTTCATATTTCATATACGCATTGCTCTAATGGTCCTCTACCGCCCTGTGCCAAATCCACGTTCGTCCTGCCCCACCAATCCCAGGGTCAAGGTCACATACTTGGTGCTTCAAAAACTTTAACGCTCAGGTAAATATCTTATAATTTTTATTTCCATTCACGGATCAACTTCATATTTCATATACGCGTTGCTCTAATGGTCGTCTACCGCCCTGTGCCAAATCCACGTTCGTCCTGCCCCCGCAAGCCCAGGGTCAAGGTCACATACTTAGTGCTTCAAAAACTTTAACGCTCGGGTAAATATCTTATAATTTCTGTTTTCTTTCATGGATCATCTTCATATTTCATATACGCATTGCTCTAATGGTCCATCTCCGCCCTGCCATGCCCAAATTCCACGTTTCGTCCTGCCCCGCCAATCCCAGTCAGGGTCAAGGTCACATACTTGGTGCTTCAAAAACTTTATGCTCAGGTAAATATCTTATAATTTTTCTTTCCATTACAGGATCAACTTCATATTTCATATATGCGTTGCTCTAATGGTCCTCTACCGCCCTGTGCCAAAAATCCACGTTCGTCCCGCCCCCGCCAAGCCCAGGGTTAACATCATATATTTAGTGCTTCAAAAACTTTAATGCTCAGGTAAATATCTTATAATTTCTGTTTTCTTTCACGGATCAGCTTCATATTTCATATATGCATT
Source organism: Conchocele bisecta (assembly GCA_029237695.1). Classification (NCBI taxonomy): domain Eukaryota; kingdom Metazoa; phylum Mollusca; class Bivalvia; order Lucinida; family Thyasiridae; genus Conchocele; species Conchocele bisecta. Next base: position 35,556,575 of record CM055269.1, on the reverse strand, counting down.
GCTCTAATGGTCCTCTACCGCCCTGTGCCAAATCCACGTTTGTCCTGCCCCCGCCAAGCCCAGGGTGAAGGTCACATACTTGGTGCTTCAAAAACTTTAACGCTCAGGTAAAAGAAAATTTTGACTTGCAATTTGGCCTCATTTATTATCAAAGCGATATGTGGGACATCCGTGTTCTATGAACACATTTTCTAGTTTATTAAACTTCACACATGCATAGAAGACGACCCAAAGGTGTGTCGCACGTAAGAATGACAACTCTTGCGTCGTTTTAATTTCTTAGTTATCTCCCTTTGTTGTTTCGTGCACTGATTTCGTGTCTGGAGCATAACTCGAACACCCTTTGGAATATTTTCATGAAACTTCACACATGCATAGACCACGACCCTAAAGGTGTGTCCCGCAAGAATGACAACTCTTGCATCACTAATTCTTTAGTTATCTCCCTTTGTTTTTCCGTCACTGATTTTGTCTCCGGAGCATAACTCGAACACCCTTTTTTCAAACTACTTGTGTATCTGGGGAGGGGGATACACATGCGCTTGTCGACAAGCGTCCATTTCTAGTTAAAAATTAACTAGAAAAAGTCGATGGCGCGCCATCGCAATATACCCACTTTCCCCAAATGCTAAGTCCGAAAGGGGGAGGTAATCCATGATGGAGGGTCGGATAAAAAATCCGAATTCACTTTGCGCATCAGCACATCAAAACGAAGCTACGAACCAAATATCAGACACGTAGGTATTAAGGTGAAAAAGTTTTTCGACCTACGAGGAAAAATAGTGAAATTCTAAGTCCGAAAGGGGGAGATAATCCATGATGGAAGGTCCGATCAAAAATCCGAATTCACTTTGCACATCATAGCGAAGCTACATATCAAATATCAGAAATGTAGGTATTAAGGTGAAAAATAAAAAGTTTTTCGACTTTACAATGAAAAATAGGGAAATTCTGAGTACGAAAAGGGGAGATAATCCATGATGGAGGGTCGGATAAAAAATCCGAATTCACTATGCGCATCCGCACATCATAACGAAGCTACATACCAAATATAGGCAGCGTAGGAGGTATGAAGATGAAAAAGTTTTTCGAGTTACAAGGAAAAATAGGGAAATTCTGAGTCCGAAAGGGGGAGATATCCATGATGGAGGGTCGGATCAAAAATCCGAATTCACTTTGGCGATCTGCACATCATAACGAAGCTACATACCAAATATCAGGCGCGTAGGTATGAAGGTGAAAGGTTTTTGGTTTTTTTTTCGAGTTACAAGGAAAAAAATGGGAAATTGTGAGTCCGAAAGGGGGAGATAATCCATGATGGAGGGTCGGATCCAAAATCCGAATTCACTTTGCGCATCTGCACATTGATAACGAAGCTACAAACCAAATATCAGGCAGCGTAGGTATGAAGGTGAAAAAGTTTTTCGGGAGTTACAAGGAAAAAAATGGGAAATTGTGAGTCCGAAGAAAGGGGGAGATAATCTATGATGGAGGGTCGGATCAAAAATCCGAATTCACTTTGCGCATCTGCACATGATAACGAAGCTACATACCAAATATCAGGCGCGTAGGTATGAAGGTGAAAATAAAAAAGTTTTTCGAGTTACAAGGAAAAAATGGGAAATTGTGAGTGCGAAAGGGGGAGATAATCCATGATGGAGGGTCGGATCAAAAATCGAAATTCACTTTGCGCATCTGCACATGATAACGAAGGTACATACCTAATATCAGGCGCGTAGGTATGAAGGTGAAAAAGTTTTTCGAGTTACAAGAAACGTGACGGACGTACGGACGGACGGACGGACGGACACCCGTGACGAAAACAATATACGAATTTTTTTTTCCTAAAAAAGTGGGTATAATTAACAATTCCATAAATTATTATGAACCAGTCTATGCCAGTTATTCAGGGGTGAAGTGGTTAATCTGAGGAAACGGATTTTGAGGGAGAAATTTTCAATTATTATTTTTTATTATACTGAATTTATTACATTATCACAGCCATTTTGGCTGTGATAATGTAATAAATTCAGTATAATAATTCTGCATACTTTTAATCATCAAATATATGCAGTCGTTAGTTCTATATGAAATAATGTATTTCGTGAAAATATAAATGATTACTCGCTCAAAGTACACTTTTATAGATAAATATGCTTTGCAAGTTTTGGTGAGATAGGCTACAGATGTATGACATGTGCGGTTGGTGTTCCTATTACAGTATAACCTGCCTAAGTAACAAACCAGGGGCCTGTTTCACTACTAAAACTTTGTACGACTAATATGTTCGTAAGTGCAAAATTATGATAGTATGTAAATTTCGCATTAACAATATTTTCTTGTAAACAATTATTGGATTTACATTTATTGAGCATAGGCTGCATATGCAGCCGATGCTCAATAAATGTAAATCCATCAATTGAAATTTCCAGACGATCCTAAATTTGCACATACAAACATTTTAGTCGTAGGAAGTTTAGTGAAACGGAGACAGCACTGTGTTCAATTTGACAGGTGTCATAGAATTAGACATGTGTAGCTATATTTAGTTTGTGAATATTAATAGATGTTGTATTAATTTCTGTTGTGACATGTGATGAAGGACTGGGGCTTGCGGAGTCCTTTGCACTCTTTCACCATGGAAGATCTATACTGTTTGTTACAAGTATCAGGTATGTTTCAGTGACAGACCGCATAAACCCTGACCATTCCTTAAGATGCAGGGCAGTTGTTTCTGCCCCCCTCCCCCCTCTTTATTTGTCATTATGTGTCACATGTAGTTTTATGTACTGTTTGTAACAGGAACAGCATACACACACGTAAGCATATATACATGTGTATGTATGCTTCTACAGATGCGTATGTTTATGTTGGTGTGTGCTTTGAATGATTGTTTATAAGTGTGTATGTTTATATGCATTTCGTCATGTTTGTACATCTTGTAAATAATAGAGGGCCTCATGGAAGATTAGTTTTGTACTAAATGTGTAACGTAATGTCTGCTCATGATTGCATACTGCAAAACTTGTCATGTTGGGTTCTTATTCTTTAACCGTTAGACCACTATCTTTATTTTCTATTTTCCATTTATCATCAAAAACATGCTTTGACAGCACTTTAGAAGAATTTACAACATGCTTTGACAGCTCTCATCATTTCCATTGGAAATGATTCTGAAGTGCTGTCAAAACATGTTTTTATTGACAAAAAAAGGCAAGATATAAAAGCAACAGCAGACGACACTTGTTGTGAGTAGTGGTCTACGGGTTAAGGGTTAATTACATTGGAATCTTTCTAAACTGGACATAACGGGAACATCCCACAGTTTTGAGACATTCCACTGTACATATATCATGATCTATTGGCAGGTGCTGTTATTGCCTATGACATAATTACTGGCTGGAGTCCTATGAGCCTGTATGATCAATACGTCTCGTCTGTGATAGTAAGTATTATCCACTCTCAATATTTTCCTGTTTTTAGCAGGTCCACGGGGCCGTTTCTCTAAACTTTGTACGACTAAAATCTTCGTAAGTGCAAATTTATGATCGTCTCGAAATTTCAATTAATGGATTTACATTTATCGAACATAGGCTGCATGTTCAATAAATGTAAATCCAATAATTGTTTACAAGAAAACATTGTTAATGTGAAATTTACAGACTATCATAATTTTGCACTTACGAACATTTTAGTCGTACGGTTTAGTTTAGTGAAACGGCCCCCAGGTTTGGGAAGTTCTTTGTACATTTATCATGTTTATATAACATTAGCCTACTGTCCTGGCTGTAGCAGAATTTTTTTTGTTATCTTGAGCATATTGTTCCTGCAATTTCGTAACTACGCCAAACAATGTAGATTTGAACGTGCAGATTGCAAATTCTACAGCATGCTTAATATTCTTGACTAGCACAAAGAATTTGGTCAAACTATTTTTGTCCCAAATCAGCCTGTTCATACATGCAATCTGATCAGCGATTATATTTCACAATGTAGTCGGTAGTGGATGTTTACTGGGATTCACACCTGGTGCCAAGTGGTGTGATGGCAGTAAAGGTAAATGACATCAGTAGCTGATTTCATCAACATTACAAAGTTTACTTATCTAGGAAAGTGTACTTTGAGGGAGTAATCATTTATTTTTCCTGAAATGCATGATTAAAAGTATGCAGAATTATTATACTGAAATTATTACATTATCACAGCCATTTTGGCTGTGATAATGTAATACATTCAGTATAATAAAAATTAATAAATTTATTCTAAAATTGAAAATTTCTCGCTAAAAGTATGCTTTGCTAGATAAGTATACTTTGCAATTTTGGCTACTGGTCCGTATATTGTCTTATGAACTTTTAGTGCTGAAAATGTATTGCTCTCTCACACTTGTGCATTTCTGTCTATATATAGCCTTGTTGTTGAACAGACATACAGCTACAGTCAATCAACCAATCAATCATTCAATCAATCAATAAATGTGGCTATAACTGGAGAAATGGGCCCTATGGCTTTTGTGACCAGTGTAGATCCAAATCAGACTGTGCATTCGCACTGTCTGATCAGGATCTGCACTTTCACCATTCCATCAATGAACCATCCGTCATGCTTCTCACACTCAATATAGATCATTACCAGGCTACAGGAGTGTGCTATTTGATCTAGATTGACGATGGGCACAAATCTTGTAAGCCCCATTTTCTCCAGTCACAGCTACACGCTAACAAAGCATAGTTCCGTGTTTTACAATCACAACTCTGACTCGGTAATATGTAAATATTTTATTTAAATGATGTCTAAACCTGGAGAACGTTTTCTTTTTGGTTAGCAGCTACACTGGTCACTAATCACATAAGCCTCATTTCCCAGGCTACATGAGTGTGCTTTTTGCCCAGGATCTACACTGGCCACTAATCCCATAAGCCCCATTATCCAGTCATCAATCAATCGATCATTTGGTCTATATAGTAAATGTAAATGCTTTGATTTAATGACGGCACTGGCTCGATGACCTTGCATGTCGGGACCGACTATTTAAGTGCCCATAGGACTAGGCTAGCACGAAGTTGTCTTGTCCAAGGACACGCCGGATCGACCATTCGCAGAGGTCGAGTTGGGAATCGAACCCGGGGTGTCCCGATCCGCAGTCCGACGCTCTACCTGCTGAGCTAATCCGGCCACGGTCTATATAGTTCTGGCATGTGACATTTATACTGGCTTCTACATATTACCCACAGAAAGAAGAAGAAATCCAAGCTGCTCACTCAGCAGAACTGCTAGCAGAACTCGAAAAGGCCAAGAAAAGGTAACGCTTTATTTACCAATAAACAGTAGACTTAAAATGCTCTTGCTTCCTATCACACATAGTCAAGGTGTATGATCACGTGGTTACAACAACTTCCAGAAGCCCTCCGATTCAAAGTACGTATTCTTTTATTTTGTCCTTATTATGTAACGGATTTTGATGAAATATGGCGCATCAAACGCATCTTGTTATTAAGCTGCATTTGGTGGTCTCGGTACTTTGGCCCAAACCTCTGTCTTTTTTGCGAAGAAACGATTTCCGTGTCTACTGACACGGAAATCGATTCTTCGCAAAAACGACATAAGTATGTGCCGAACTCCCGGGACGACTAAATGCAGCTCACGAAGATGCGTTTGCTGCGCCCAATATTTAATCAAAATGCGTTTCCTATTAAGGAAAATATCAAATAAAACTTAATTTGGAATGGGCGCGCTGTCAACACTTTCAGCCATTGTTGTTGTTGTTGTAACCACGTGATCATGCACCTTGATACTCATTTATCAGGTAATCAGATATTCCTGAGTGACCAATACGAAAATGCTGTAACGGGCATTGGTGCTGAGACAATTCATCATTGTAAATCCAGAGTTACATTACATACATTTACTGATGTTTCATTGGTTGAACAACATCACATGATTGCTGTTACCAAATGTGGCTGTGACTGGAGAAATGGGGCTTATGGGATTTATGTCGCTTCTGATCAAATAGCACACTGCCGTTGCCTGATAATGATGTGTATTGCTTGCTAGATCAAATAGCACACTGCCGTTGCCTGATAATGATGTGTATTGCTTGCTAGATCAAATAGCACACTCCTGTAGCCTGGTAATGATCTATATTGATTGTGAGAAGCATGACGGATGTTTCATTGATGGAATGGCGAACAGTGCAGATCCTGATCAGACTGTGCGGATGCACAGTCTGATCTGGATCTACACTGGTCGCAAAACTCATAAGCCCCATTTCTCCAGCCACACATATAGTCGGTCTTATGATGCATTGTAAATAAGTACCCGTAAGGTCTTATAGCCATAAAACATTACCTGATAAATATACAGTGAAATCGCGATGGCTCAAAATGCGATGGCTTGTAATGTTGGGCTCGCTCGAAATAGATAATTTTCCTTATATCTTTAATGTATTTTACATGCGATGGTTCAAAATGCAACTCATCGAAAAATGCTATCCCTCAAAACATTTTTCAAGTCCCGCGGACACATTTCTCGCTATTTTGCTATACGATGACTCGAAAGTTTGTGTTTGGCTAATTTTCACACTTCCGCGTCCGATTTAGTACGATCAAAGGCCAAGCCGCCCTCTATCTGTCTATGAAATGTGAATTTTCTTTTCAAGTGCAGTTAATTGCCTAAAGTGGTGCAATTTGATCGTTAACGTCGTTGATTGCGATCAACGACATACGGCGATTTATTAAATATTCTGGGCTTCGGCCACTCAGCGCATTTAATAGTGTCTGTCGTAAGTCATTGGTTGTTTTTCGTGGTAACTCCCGGGTTATACTCGAGTAACCCGAGTAGCACAGGAACAACCAGAGTCGTTGCTCGGGTTCAAGTCGAGTTGGAACTCGAGTAACCCACCACCCGGCATGGGTTCGATTATAGTTACTCGAGTAAGGTGCAAAGGTCAACACTTCTTTAACTCGAGTTGGAACTCTGCTTGTTCCAGTGGTCCTCATGTTATTCAAGTGGCTACCCGGGAGTTACAATGAAAAACGCCCATTAATAATACTGCACTTCCTAGTTAGGCATAGGTGACTGGTCATGACAAAAAGGATTTGCTCTACTGAATGTCCGATCAGTGCAGCATTAAATCGGCCTGCATATTCAGTTCATGACCTGAAATGTTTGAAATAGTAAACCCATATCAAGTTGCATGAGTCTGCAAGTTGATCAGCGTTTACACTGGTCACATGCTAAGTAAAGTACCTTTTGTTGCGTTCGCAACATTTTACGATTCATGACTGATTTCTGATTTTTTATGGGCGGTATGACAACATCGTTTGAGCTGGGCCCATACACCACTGTTTCGAGTGACGTGTCAACCAGCTGCAACATTAATTATGTGCGCCGCTATTTATAGTATTTAAATACTGGCACGTTTCTCCTTTGATAATAATTGAAATAAAGACAGTTTTGTAAATACATTTAAATACAGTTTATTTAATTTCACATGATAACTTTAATCTGCGAATAAATACTATTATCATCTAAAAGATGGATACACTCTATTATGCTTCGTTATTTCCTAAATCCGACGGGTACAGTAGTCAACAAATATACCACCATCGCAAGATGCGATGGCTCGAAAGATGCGATCACTCAAAACTAATGTGCAGGCCCGTATGCTTTTGAGCCATCGCGATTTCACTGTAATTCCGCACGTGTGTGTTTGGTTTTCAAAATTTCTTAAGTATTTTGGTTAGTGTATCAAATGTCTTATCATAACTCTGTGTTTCACGGATTCAGAAAAAATATTAGTGTGAGATCAGGGAATTTTGTAAACTTTTGACATCATTTTATACGAAAGATATTACAGATATCAAAAGCAATTCATGTGCGCTGCATCAGAAAATCTCAGACACTGACCAATATAGCATGTAGTGTGTTTCGCCTATTTTATTGACTGATGCCATTGTATATTTACTTTGCTTGCCATTATATTTCATATATACTTGCCATGATAAATTATAACTGATCGAGTTTAAAGGTAAATGCCCACTCAGTAGGCACAAAATGTTCTTTATATCATCTGAGACATGTTCTGGCAAAATAAACATTCATTCACCATTACCCCACTTATTGCTTGGCATTATTATACATTTTATATCAGACGTACATTTCCACACTTACATCAGGGGAGATACCGGTAACCTTGTTTCTTAAAATGTTACCGGACATTACTATTTATTATCTGTATTTATTTTTTGATATGCAATGATCATACTTAATAATCTGTCGAAAATATTATTTTTTCAGGTGACACATTTAATTTCTATAAATAATTAAAAAATATCATGCCTCATTTGCATATGAATATAGCCTGAAACCACCGCGAGTCACTATCACTGTGTTGTGCCTAGAGCGAGCCCGGGGGACATTTTCCCACCTAAAATTTCAAAATCTCCCTATTATTTTAATACAAAAAGGGCCCAAAATCTTAAATTGTCCCTCTGAAAGTGAGACCTAGGCACAACCCTGTATAATAATAATCAGTATAATCAATATTACTTAATGATTATATTTGTATAGCGGGCATTCGTAATGTTTAGAACTGGTTTAAAACTGGTGGAATAGTGACACAATTATACACTTATTTAATTCTTATAAAGAATATGTTGTGCCTACTGAGTGGGCACATACCTTTAACCCTTACTACGCTGAATTAAATGTTGTCGTCTGCTGGAAATATTTTATTTTCAATATTTCTCGACAAAAACCTGGTTTTGACAGCACAAGAGAATCGTCTCCAGTGGAGACAATTCTAATGTGCTGTCAAAACCAGTTTTTTGTTAAGAATTAAAGCAAAAATGAAAAACAGCAGATGGCAATTTCCGTCAACAGCGTAGAAAGAGTTAATTGCTGACTGTTGCAGACTAATTATTTGTTCACTAGATACACAGTTGATATTTCTTTTGAGCAAATACTGATCAGTGAGGACAGTGATCAGTAGCAGATTTCACAAAAATTGCAAAGTATACTTATCTTGCTAAGTACACTTTGAGGGAGACTTTTTTCAATTTAATGATAAGTTTATTAATTTTTATTACTGAATTTATGACATTATCACAGCCATTTTTGTCGCGCCTGCTTTAGCAGAGGCGCGACTATAGTCGGCGCTTTTTCCATCGTCCGCGTCATCCGCGTCGTCTCCGCGTCGTCCGGTTTTTTTGTAAGGCAAATGCGTTAAAAGTTATTGTTTTTTCACAATATTTCTTTAACCCCTTGCCAGACATTGATCATATTTCACATCAATATTTGTCTAGGGATGATGCTTCATTATGCACACCCCCACATCCAAATTTTGAAGGTCAAGGTCATTTATTTCCTTGTAATGTTCACCGGTTTTGTAACAGAAATGCGTTAAAGTTATTGTTTTTTCACAATATCTCTTTAACCCCTTGCCAGACATTGATAATATTTCATATCAATGTTTGTCTAGGGATGATGCTTCATTACGCACACCCCCACATCCAAAGTCTGAAGGTGAAGGTCATTTATTTACTTGTAATGTTCACCGGTTTTGTAACAGAAATACGTTAAAGTTATTGTTTTTTCACAATATCTCTTTAACCCCTTGCCAGACTTTGATAATATTTCACATCAATGTTTGTCTAGGAATGATGTTTTATTACGCACACCCCCACATCCAAATTTTGAAGGTCAAGGTCATTTATTTACTTGTAATGTTCACCAGATTTGTAACAGAAATGTGTTAAAGTTATTGTTTTTTCACAATATCTCTTTAACCCCTTTCCAGACAATGATAATATTTCACATCAATGTTTGTCTACGGATGCTGCTTCATTATGCACACCCCCACATCCAAATTCTGAAGGTCAAGGTAATTTATTTACTTGTAATGTTCACGGTCAAATGCCTCGGCAGGCGCGACACCGCTTCCGTGGCGGAATTCTTGTGTAATAAATTCAGTATAATAAGTCTGCATACTTTAGGTATAGGTATAGAGTTTATTTATAGTGCAACCTGTTATACATATATATATTACACGAAGTTACAACTGATGATAACAGACAGCCTACAGAGGCTCATGATGCACTAGCATATACCGTGCATATTCATTGTTTCGTAATAATGTTGATATCCAATACTTCACGTTCTAAAGTAATGGTTTTGGTGTTCATTTAGAATATAACGTAATATAAACGAAAGGAAGATAGCACAATGGAACATACAACGACTTCATACGCCGTGAGAATGTGATCGTGCTTGATCTGAAAACCAGAAACGATCAATTGTCAGTGCGACACATAGTAGCATTCAATATTGATTGAAAACAAGTCTTCATTATGCAAACTGATTTGACAACGTGTTAAATATTAGATTGACAAGCGACACTGTTTGATCCGGAAACCAATCGCCATCACTTGACAATGTGATACTGAATACCCAATAACATATTGAATATACCACTTACATTACGATAACGGATGCATTATTTACTGTTCAGTATAGCACTGGCAAGCGACATTGATTGATCCGGAAACCAATCACCATCACTTGACAGCGCGATACTGAACATACAATACTCGATTAACACCTGAATACACATTAGCCGATTGAATATACCATTTATATTATATTAACGGATGCATTATTTACTGTTCAGTATAGCACTGGCAAGCGACAATGATTGATCCTGACCCCAATAACCATCACTTGACAGCGCGATACTGAATACCCAATAACATATTGGATATTAACACTTACATTACAATAACGGATGCATTATTTACTGTTCAGTATAGCACTGGCAAGCGACATTGATTGATCCGGAAACCAATCACCATCGCTTGACAGTGCGATACTGAACCCACCTTGACAGACACTATTGACTGAATATTCCACTGACATTGTAAACATCGATTGTAAACATCTGTACTGGATCGATTATGTTCGCCCAACCCGACGAGTGGAGATTTACGGATGCATTGCTTACGGTTCAAATATATGCAGTCGTTAGTTCTACGTGTATATGAAATAATGCATTTCAGAAAAGATAAATGATTACTTCCTCAAAGTATACTTAGCTAGATAAGTATACTTAGCAATTTTTTGTGAAATCTGCTACAGACTACACAGATGCACAGTCTGGTTGTAGTTGCTGCAACTGAATTTCCTATGATGAAACAACTGTCTGTTTAACGAAAGCTGCCCAAATATTACAGCTGTATAAACAATGCAAAAACAATATTTTTTTTTGATAATAAAATTTAAGAATGTGCCTTCTTTTTATTTTGTGAAATTTGGTCAAATATTGATTTTATTGCGAAAAAACAAAGAGTGACCGATTTTCAAACTTTAACTTTTATTTTCTTAGATCATTTCCAAGCTATCTAGCCAGGTTTCGGAGTCAATTTGTTTTTCTTTCCTCCACCTCCTTTTCCCCCATTTTAAATTTCCTGTGACAAATCAATTTTTCGTAATAAAACCAATATTTGACCAAATTTTCCACCTCCTTTTCCCCCATTTTAAATTCCCATAGACAAATAAATTTTCGTAATAAAATCAGTATTTGACCAAATTTCACGAAATAAAAAGAAGGCTAATTTGAAAAAATTTAATATTTATCGAAAAAAATACTTTTTTTGCATTGTGTATATGGCCGTAAAATTTGGGCAGATTTCATGAAACAGACAGTAGGTCAGTTGTTGTAGACCATAGCACTGCTACCGTTACTATCCCTGTCACTGTTAGTTGGATTGACTTGAAACTTCATATGCTTATTTGTCATCATGCACAGGCAACTCTGGGACTGCTGGTTACAAAGATAATTGTGTTTTAGCTTTTGTCAGCCAAGCACCAATTTATGCGAAATGTCACCATTATTTGATGTCAAGAGATAAACCATACAGATCCCTGCTATGACATAGTAGTCGATGTGTCTATATTTTTTATCATTCCGTCCATATGTCATTCTGTTTGTACCATTAGTGTTAAAGTTTTCAAGTTCATTCTTTGGCAGTGGCTGGAGGTATCCACGAGTCCCCAGGTCCGTACGCAGAAATTAATTTAGGGGGGTGCGTTATCGACGGCGCAAAGGGCTAAACACTTTTTTGCACATTCACGGACAGACCTCGGCAGATTAACCATTTCATCCCTAAGTAACTGGAATGGATTTTGATATGTTAATTTTGCAACCCAATCCAATCATCACAAATGATTTTCACATGGGGTGTTTTTGTTCTCAAAATTATGAAAAATACTTGCAAAAAGTGCAGATCCAGATGAGACGGCTCGTCACGAGCTGGCTCATCTGGATCTACACTTTTTGCCAATACCACTATACAGACCGGTGGTGTTTAAATTGTAAAGGGGGGGGGCGTACGCACCTGTCGCACCCCCTCTGCGTACGGGCCTGGTCCCTGCTTACTTTCTGTACTACTAGTTCTATTTAACCCTTTATGTTATGCACTATGGCACTGACTTGACTAACCATTCACGGCATGCTACTAACTATATAGTTGTTCTGTGTATGTATCCAGAGTCGGGGAGTTGGAGATGTTGCTCACTGCGATACATGAGAAACAGCATACACGGTTGTCTGCCCTCCAGTTTCAGGTATTGCCTATCCACTGATATACTGTCTTGCCTGTTTTCTGAGAGCTTGACATAATTATCAGAATGACATCCGGATGTCGTAGTTCTAAGTACATACCTCTACTGACAACACAAGAGTTATGATGTGCACCTGTTTAATAACTTGAGTTTTACGTTCGTCTCATTTTTCGCATATTTTTAGATAGAATGTCGTGCTAAAGCTTTGTTACGGAATATGTTAATAATACAGAGTTGATAATTGCTAAAAACGCTACCACCGTGCCCTATCCAATAAAAATGCGGGAAAGTCATTCATATGTGAGGTCAGTTCATGAGTTTTAAAATACTGGTATGCCATTGATGACACAACACAGGTTGATGAAACAGTTCCTAGTAGATGTCAGATAGACACTGGACTCCAGTGTCTATCTGACATCTACTAGGAACCGTTTCATCGCCACAGACCATGCTACTGATGCTGGCAGACCGTCTACTCTATATCCAGATTGGCCAGCTCTTAATTTGACACATTCTGATTAACTGTTGCAAAATTAACTGTTTAATTCCCGGCTCTCAGAATTAAATCTATGTCTAATTAAGTGCATTTAAAAACCCTTAGACTGTTACTCACAACAATTGTCGTTTGCTGTTGGTTTTATATCTTGCCTTATTTCTCAATAAAAACATGGTTTGACAGCACTTCAGAATCATTTCCAATGGAAATGATTCTGAAGTGCTGTCAAAGCATGTTGTAAATTATTCTAAAGTGCTGTTAAAGTATGTTTTTGATGATAAAAATGGAAAATAGAAAATAAACAGCAGACGACAAAAAAAATAAGATAGCGGTCTAAGGGTTAAGCAGCAGTTTCTCATATGACAGCATGGGCATATTTGTGTCATCTAATATCCCGTAGCGAGTAATTATTTGGCTGTTTATTCTGTCTGCCTAGCCCATGCTAGGTAATGGTTATAGTTCACATATTATTTTTAATAAATTAATTTTAACATACTTATCGTTTACCCAGCCCAGTCACAAAGCTCCGCCACTAACAGTGATTTCGAATCGCTATATATATTGGCGGTGTGACACGAAGTGAGCGTGTGTGTGTTGGCGGTAATATGATTTGCATCTCGTGAACTGATGACAACAAGGCATACAATCAGTTCTAAATATAGTGCTGAACATTTATTGATTAATTGAGACAAAATTCCGTTCTTTCATTGGTCGAGAAAGTAGGGTAAAGGATAATTCTACTACAAGTGTGGTAGTAATCACAGTAGCTTAGGAGTAGTTTCATATACAGTAGAGCTTCTTTAAACCAGACACCCAGAATAGATCAGTATTTTCCATGTTGATGTGTTCCACACCTGTTTGTGATTGCAAAGCAGGCACACCTGTCTTGGAGTACTCATATATTTCTGTATTACAGTAGAACCTATCTAAACTGGACACCCTGGGGACATCCCAGGGTGTCCAGTTTAGATAGGTTCTACTTTGCATATATTCACAACTATTAACCTTCATTTTATTTTATGAGTACATTTTAGCCTTACTGATTCTGTTTTTATTATATTTTCACTGTTTCTTCAATATTGTGTCACTTAATTTTAGATAAAATTATTTTTATTATCTTCCGTGTTTGAATTGCAATCTGATTTTGTTATGCTGTGGGCGGCATAAGACTTTGCTCTGTCCATTGATCTAAACATAGTACAGCTTGTGTACTGGTATTTAGCAACGTGTATAGTCCGCAGAGTAAGTAATGCGTTTTGTGAGGTTCGAACAGTCGACCAGATAGAATGAACAAAAGTTCTGGAAACGTATGGATATTCTCCCGCTTCGATACCACTGAGCCACACTATATGTCTATTTTTGAGCACCAAGATACACTATTATAGTGACATGCATGCACATGCACTCTATGATGTATTTATTATACACGATCATAATACACCTGGTGTACCTATTTTTGGACTCGTCGATTGACCTCCAGCAACTTATTATCGTCTGTCATTTATACAACAAAAATTCTAGTCTGCATATGCTCAATAAATGTAAATCCATCAATTGAAATTTCCAGACAATCCCAAATTTGCACTTACGAACATTTGAGTTGTACAAAGTTTAGTGAAACAGGCCCCTGTTTGTTTTCAATGTAAGCCATGTCTAGCAACACGGCATATTCTCCCATTTTACAAACAAGACTTTGCTTATTTAGTAAATTGTAATGCTGTTCTGTAACACCGTAAAACATTAACAACTGTAATCTAAGGCCATACCATATCTGTTCTATGTTAAATCTTAACCTGCTGAATGAAATATTGTCGTCTGCTGTTTATGTTTTATTTTCGATTTTTCTCATCAAAAACATGCTTTGACAGCACTTTAGAATCATTTCCATTGGAAATGATTCTAAAGTGCTGTCAAACCATGTTTTTATTGCAAGAAATAAAGCAACAGCAGACAACAGTTTTCGCGATCAGCAGGCTAAGGGTTAAGCATCCACCCAGTTGACCAAAACCTACCTACGTATCCGGTAAAAACGAAGGTAAATTTATGTTAAAAACTTCCTCAATCCTGCAAAGGAAGTTTTTAGCATAGATTTAAGTTTCAGCCAGAAAACTTTAGAAAAAAGAAGAAAATACTCTTATTAAACTTATTAAGTGGACATTCATGAACGGTTTTAATACTTAAACAAGTCCCCCAATCAGTTTTCATATTACTTCACCAGTACATAGTGTAAAATAGCATACACATTGTGTTTGTTTCTTCACAGAAGCACTTTGAAAATCTACCCGCACGCGGATGCTTAACAGAGAAAGAACTTGCTATGGCCTTATATATATATATATATATATATATATATATATATATTATAGCTAACAGAAATGCACAAAATAACTCCTGAAAAATCAAATTAATAATCTTAACCCTTAGACCACTATCTTATTTTTGTTGTTGTCTGCTGTTTATTTTCTATTTTCCATGTTTTGACAGCACTTTAGAATAATTTACAACATGCTTTGACAGGACTTCAGGATCATTTCCATTGGAAATGATTCTGAAGTGCTGTCAAGCCATGTTTTTATTGAGAAATAAGGCAAGATATACAAGCAACAGCAGACGACAATTGTTATGAGTAACGGTCTAAGGGTTATTGTTACATGGTTTCCGTTGTTTGCACATATGTGCAAACAAATAGCGCGTGCTGTTTGCACATGGCTTTAGGCAATGCTCATTCCGGGGCCGCGCGTAATGGAAGTGCCTTCATGACGTCACTACGCGGAAGTGCCTTCATGACGTCACTACTTCATGACGTTCATGACGCGGCCCCGGAATATGCATACCGAAAATTATCTATGTGAATGGGACGATTTTATAAAAGTACTGAAAATACTGAATATAATGCTCAAATTACATCAGTTTTTTTGTTGGAAATGTAACAATAACGTTTGATCATGTCCAGCCGTAGGCAAACGTTTGCTGTGGCCCTCGGGAACTGTTTGAACTCGCGGCCTGCGGCCTTGGGGTTCAAAAAGTTCCCGAGGGCCACAGCAAACGTTTGTACACGGCTGGACATGATCAAACCTTATAATAGCATATAAACATTAAAGTTCAAATATGATTCATTGATTATTTTTGTCTCGACCCCTAGTAGAATCCTGAGCCATTTCCATCAGTTTTCGATTGTAATCAACAACTATTTGGCACTAAAAACGTTCACCATGTTTGTAGCTGGAGAACCTGTTCTGCCTGGGATCACCCCTGGGCGTGTTTCTGGCCCTGCGAGGCCTTCGACCCCAGGCCAAAGGTTCCCTGGACCACATCATACCGGGCGGTGCCTGTAAACGACTGTTCAATGTCTATCACCCGGCAGATCCCGTTGTAAGTTCATTCTCTGTAACTGTGTACAGCTGAACACTTATGAGACAAGAACAGGTGTGATTTTTCATGAAATATATTTACAGAAACTGCGATGTTTTCTGTAAATGATTTTGAAGGTTGACAAAACGTTCATAGAAAATGGCGAATTCTATTCCACATTTGCTCTCAACATTTCGTCAACTTTCAACGATATTACAGAAAATGTCGTAAATTTTGTAAATATATTTCATGAAATATTGCATATCTTCTGAGGTACAAAATCACATGACTTGCCTCATATGTAACTGTAGAATGGGGCTTATGGAATTTGTGACCAGCATAACACCTGTAGCCGATTTCATCAAAATTGCAAAGTATACTTATCTAGCAAGTAGGGAGTAATCATTTATTTTTCCTGAAATGCATTATTTCATATAGAACTAACCACTGCATATATTTGATGATTAAAAGTATGCAGAATTATTATACTGAATTTATTACATTATCACAGCCAATATGGCTGTGATAATGTAATAAATTCAGTATAATAAAAATTAATAAATTTATCCTAAAATTGACAATTTCTCCCTCACAGTATACTTTGCTAGATAAGTATACTTTGCAATGTTGGTGAAATAGGCTACTGATCAAATAGAACACACCCCTAGCCTGATACCGATCTGTATTGCTTGTTATCCCCTCACTGATAGGCAAGAGGGGATATAGCGTTAGTCCATGTTTATGTAGTACATGCGTTCGTTCGTCCATCCGTTCGTTTGTCCCGAAACCTTAATGCTCGGGTAAATGTGTTATAATTTCTGTTTCCTTACACGGATCTGCTTGATATTTCAAACACGCATTGCTCTAATGGTCCTCTACCACCCTGCAATAAATCCACAATCATCTCACCCATGCTAAGCCCAGGATCAAGGTCACATACTTGGTTAAGTTGAAACCTTAATGCTCGGGTAAATATGTTATAATTTCTGTTTCCTTGCACAGATCTGTTTGATATTGCATTGTTCTAATGGTCCTCTATCGCCCTGTGTCAAATCCAAAATCGTCCTGCCCTCATTAAGCCCAGGGTCAAGGTCACATACTTTCATGCTGTGACAAATCCATGCTTATCTGGCCCTCTGTGTTTTCACATGTGCCTCGATTTCTTTGGCTGCCAGCAGGGATATTCGTGTGTCGATAGGCCAACTTTTTAGTTCAATAACTTATGAACTGTCTATGGATGGTGCTTTGTTTTGCATATGACCCACGTCCGATCACCCAAGGTTTTATTTTCACATTGTTTGTAAGGCTTTGTAAGGCAAATGTGTTAAGTTATTTTTATTATTGAGGCCGCCAGTGAGATGATTAGCTTCATAATAATGATGCCCTTGTTAGAAGGGTAATGGTGTTGCATTGTGGAATGGCGAACAGTACAGATCCTGATCAGACTGTCCAGATCTACACTAGTCACAAAACTCCTGAACTTGCATGCAGTCTGATCAGGGTTTACAGTGTTCACCATTCGGTAAACCAAATGTTGTGCATTCAGTGTTAATTAAGTCGGACTGTGTAAGTTTTTTTTAAGTGTTCTTCCCACATGAGTTGTCATTATAAAACATTCTCGAATTGCTACTCGAAATCATGCAGTTATATTGGCTGAAACTGAGCACAGCCCAGCCTCAGCCATACAAACCCTGATTCCTGCTCTAAAATTGTTCGCCCACCTTCTTGAAATTTGTACCTCAACCAATCAAACACTGATTTCCAGCACTAAAATTGTAAATGTAAATGCTTTGCTTTAACGACGGCACTGGCTCGATGGCCTTGCATGTCGGGACGACTATTTAAGTCGCCATCCGACAGGACTAAGCTAGCACAAAGTTGTCTTGCCCAAGGACACGCCGAATCAGCCATTCGGCCTGGGTGGATGTGGGAATCGATCCAGTAGCCCATTTCATCAACATTGCAAAGTATACTTTACTAGCAAAGTATACTTTGAGGGAGTAATCATTTATTTTTCCTGAAATGAATTATTTCATATAGAACTAACAAATGCATATATTTCATGATTAAAAGTATGCAGAATTATTATACTGAATTTATTACATTATCACAGCCATTAAATGGCTGTGATAATGTAATAAATTCAGTATAATAAAAATTAATAAATGTTTCAAAAAATTGAAAATTTCTCCCTCAAAGTATACTTTGCTACTAAAGTATACTTTGCAATGTTGATGAAATAGGCTACAGGGGTCTCCCGATCCGCAGTCCGACGCTCTACCTACTGTGCTAATCCGGCCACCTTAATTGCTGGATCACCTTCTATTTGTACCAAAAATCAGGCACAGCTCAGTCTCGGCCAATCAAACTGCCTGATTATGAGCATAATATCTAACTAAGTTAACAAGTCTAATACAATCACCCCAGGCATACAGACTGGAACCACTGATCCTGAAGCACTACTCGACAGTGAAGCCACTGGTCATCCACAGCCACGACACGCCCAACAAGCTTCCATACACCAAGATGGACTCTCTCGCCTACGCTGCCTTCCACGGATCGTCCGAGCTACTGGACACTGACCGGTCAGACCTGTCCGACAAGGACAGTGTGGACAGTGCAGGCTCGTCCAGCCTTGCGTCATCCTCGGCGAATTCGCCTTCACGGAAGAAAAAGATTGCGTTTAAAGGCGAGTTATGTGTTGTGATGAAAAAATTGGATTTTTAATGTTTTGTGTGCTGATGTGGTTGGTTATCTGTCAACATGTGGGGCCTCATTTTGCATAAATGCTAGTAGTGACTTGTCTTTTGAAAAAAGATTCAACTGATGTGGAAGCCACACTTTAATTTATGAATTTCGTACTTACAGTAGCTATTGTGCAATAACAATGTCGGAAATTAATTTCCTCTGCTGTTTGAAAAACAAAATTGTATCAGCTTGCAGTCATTGAATTTGGCAGAAGCCTTTTGTATGTATATGTGTCCATGTATTACTATGTCAATGTTTGCCTTATTACCTAATGCCGACAGCTAGTAATTTTGTGTACGGAAGGCGTTCTAGACCTGGGGGCCGTTTCACTAAACTTTGTACGACTAAAATGTTTGTAAGTGAAAAATTATGATAGTCTGTAAATTTCACATTAACAACGTTTTCTTATAAACAATTATTGGATTTACATTTATTGAACATGTGTAGCCTATGTTCAATAAATGTAAATCCACCAATTGAAATTTCCAGACGATCCTAAATTTGCACTTACGAACATTTGAGTCGTACAAAGTTTTCTTATAAACAATTATTGGATTTACATTTATTGAACATAAGCTGTCAATAAATGTAAATCCACCAATTGAATTTTCCAGACGATCCTAAATTTGCACTTACGAACATTTGAGTCGTACAAAGTTTTCTTATAAACAATTATTGGATTTACATTTATTGAACATATGCTGTCAATAAATGTAAATCCACCAATAGAAATTTCCAGACGATCCTAAATTTGCACTTACGAACAAGTTTAGTGAAACTGGAATTACTATCAGGGTATTACTGTCATGAGAATTGATGAAGTTTCAACATGACATCAAACCAACAAATTCCACCAGTTCTAATGTCAAGGATGCGCCGGAAATTTACTTGTGATTTTCCAAGTTCGGCAACATATTTAACCCTTTCCCCCCTAAGTAACTGTAATGGATTTTTATATGTTAATTCCGGACCAATCCAATTGTCACAAAATGATGTTTCCATTTATGAAAAGGGGGTGTTTTTGTTTTCAAAAATGTGAAAATCACTTGCAAAAAGTGCAGATCCTGATGAGACGGCTCGTCACGAGCCGGCTCATCTTGATCTACACTATTTGCCAATACCCCTATGCAGGCCTGTGGTGTTGAAAGGGTTAATTACAGAGGAACCTCTCCAAACCGGACACCCTGGGAGGTCCCCAGGGTGTTTGATTTGGAGATGTTCCTCTGTAAAGCAGACACGTTAGCCCTTTATGGCAGATTCTATTGTTTTGCATTCATGAAAAGTCATTGTTACAGAGATACATAACAGCGAAACACATCTAAGTTAAACATCCATATTTTCCCGAGTGTCGGGTTTGGAGGGGTTCCACTATATACAACTTGCTTATTATTGTTGTTTGATGCATGTTTCAGTGAGCAACTCGGTGGGTGGCTGGTTCTCTGGTATTGCCAAGAGCATCAACATTGATGATGACCGGATGGCTGCCGAGCTGAAGATGTTCAACAAGATGAAGAAAGAGGCGGAGAAGAGTATGGTGAAGTCTTCCCTCACCAAACAGCCCTCAACGTCCATGGATACAATTGAGTACACTGGTACGTATCGGGTGTGTTTAATACGTTAATAACCATTTCAACACTGAATAATAATGGAATGTTATATGTTAATTTTCCGACCAATCCAATTGTCACAAAATGCTTTTCATACTACAGTAGAACCCCTTTAAATCAGACACCAAGAAAAAACCTGTGATGTTATTTGTTATGAGTTTCTTGGTAATTGTATCCCCCGGACTCCGTCGGGGGATACTATGGATTTGACAGCGCGCCACTGATTGACCATAACTCGACCACCCTTTGGAATATTTTTATGAAACTTAACACATTCAATTAGACCACGAACCGAAGGTGTGTCGTGCAAGAATGAAAACTCTTGCATAGCTAATTTTTGAGTTATCTCCCTTTTTTGTTTTCGCTCACTGATTTCCTGTCCGGAGCATAACTCGACCACCCTTTGGAATATTTTCATGAAACTTCACACATGCATAGACCACGACCCGGAGGTGTGTCGCGCACAAGAATGACAACTCTTGCATAGCTAATTTTTCAGTTATCTCCCTTTTTTGTTTTGCGCACTCTACAAACTGGACAATAATGCATGAAGACCTGTTTTCTCGTCTGCTCTGTACACCTTTTCTGGTGTGCTCTGTACACCTTACTGTAGAGAGAACAATAGAACTGGGAGAACCATGTGCTAGCATGGGCTAGCATGTGCAGATGTCCAGTGCTTGACCACTACTGACCAGGTAATTTATACAGGTAAATCACTACATTGGGTACTGTGTTGAAAATATTGTGGCATTATGTGGACCTGTGCAGATATTTGTAGATAAATATAGGACTATTAAAAAAAAATCTGGTCTCCAATAGCAAGCATTATTATTTTTAAACTTTTTTTTTTTTTTTTTTTTTTCATTTTTTTTTATTTTTTTTTTTTATTTTTTTTTTCTTCAAATTATTTTTCAATTTTTGTCTAGTAGCATAAGGTTGTAGTAAGTGCTTTATACAGACTATTCACCTGTGCATGTGCTAGCATGTGCAACTGACCACTGACCACTTACAGGTAATTTATACAGGTAAATGATTATATTACATTTCCGTAAACTGTGTTGAAAATATTGTGGCATTATGTGGACCTGTGCAGATATATGTAGATAAATATAGGACTATTAAAAAAAAATTCTGTGCTCCAGTAGCAAGCATTATTATTTTTAAACTTTTTTTTTCCATTTTTTTTTTTCATTTTTTTTTCAAATTATTTTTCAATTTTTGTCTAGTAGCATAAGGTGGTAAGTGCTATATACAGACTATTCACCTGTGCATGTGCTAGCATGTGCAACTGACCACTGACAACTTACAGGTAATTTATACAGGTAAATGATTATATTACATTTCCGTAAACTGTGTTGAAAATATTGTGGGAATATTTGGACCTGTGTATATGATATGTAGATAAATATAGACTATTAAAAAACATTCTGGGCTCCAGTAGGGAGCATTATTCTTTTTCTTTTTTTAATTTAATTTTTTTTTACATTTTTTATTTTACATTCTTTTTCAATTTTTTAACTGACCACTAACTTATTACAGGTAATTTATACAGGTACATTATTACATTTCCGTAAAACTGTGTTGACAATATTGTGGCAGTATGTGGACCTGTGCAGATATATGTAGATAAATATAGGACTATTAACAAAATTCTGGGCTCCAGTAGCGAGCATTATTTAAAAAAAAAAAAATTGAAAAAAAAAAAAAATATACATGTATTACATTTCCGTAAACTGTGTTGAAAATATTGTGGCATTATGTGGACCTGTGCAGATATATGTAGATAAATATAGGACTATTAAAAAAAAATTCTGGGCTCCAGTAGCAAGTATTATTATTTTTATTTTTCAACTTTTTTTTTCAAATTTTTTTTAATTTTTTTTTTTTACATTCTTTTTAAATTTTTTAACTGACCACTAACTTATTACAGGTAATTTATACAGCTAAATTATTACATTTACCTAAACTGCGTTGACAATATTGTGGCAGTATGTGGACCTGTGCAGATATATGTAGATAAATATAGGACTATTAAAAAAAATTCTCGGCTCCAGTAGCGAGCATTATTTTTTTTATTTACATATATTACATTTCCGTCAACTATGTTGAAAATATTGTGGCATTATGTGCACCTGTGCAGATATATGTAGATAAATATAGGACTATTAACAAATAATTCTGCGCTCCAGTAGCTTTACACATGCATAGACCCTAAAGGTGTGTCGCGCAAGAATGACAACTCTTGCATCACTAATTGTTTAGTTATCTCCCTTTGTCCATCACCGATTTTGTCTCCGGAGCATAACTCGATCACCCTTTTTTCAAACTACTTGTGTATCTGGGGAGGGGGATACACATGCGCTTGTCGACAAGCGTCCATTTCTAGTTTATCTCTGGTGATAATGTCTGTTCGTGATCGCATAGCACACAACTGTGACCCAGAATTATCAAATGCCTGATTTACAGTGGAACATCTCTAAGCCGGACACCCTGGGGACATCCCAGGGTGTCCGGTTTAGAGAGGTTTCACTGTAGTCTGTTTATAATAAGGGTGTGTGTTTTTTTTCCTTAAAAATAACTTGCAAAATGTATAGGTCCCAGTGAGCTGGCTCTTCACGAGCCGGCTTGTCTGGACCCACCACACAGTTTGCTGTAGAGGTCTGCAGTGTTGAAAGTGTTGAATGTGCGTTTCTGAGAAACAGGAATAGACTCTTCAATGTTAATTATCACACATCATTAATCAGATGCTGCATAATTTTGTAAAATATTGTTTTAATGCCTCTGGTGATTTTGGTGTGTCCATGGCTAAGATACATTTACCCAACTCAGATTACATATAGATTTTCCAACATAGGAAACGACACTTGAGACCATATCCGGTATTAAATAGTAATGGCAAAGTTTTGTAGTTTCAATGCTGCATTTGCAATGTGCCTCACCCCCACATCCACATCTCATACACATGTATTCACATCTTGACCTGTCGCCTATTTCACCAACATTGCAAAGTATACTTGTCTAGCAAAGTATACTTTGAGGGAGAAATTTTCAATTTTAGGATAAATTTATTAATTTTTATTATACTGAATTTATTACATTATCACAGCCATATTGGCTGTGATAATGTAATAAAGTCAGTATAATAATTCTGCATACTTTTAATCATCAAATATATGCAGTGGGTAGTTCTATATGACATAATTGCATTTCGGGAAAAATAAATGATTACTCCCTCAAAGTATACTTTGCTAGATAAGTATACTTTGCAATTTTGATGAAATCGGCTACTGGATGTTGATCAGGCATAGACTGCTGTTTCTCGACACCGCTCACAGTCGTTGTCAAATGTACCATGTATACAGCGAGTGCTGTTTGACCATGGCTGTAGACAATGCTCATTCTGGGGCCAAGCCAACACCTACGTAATGCATATGTCTACTGACGTTACTAGATCGCGTCATTACGTCACCAGACCAGTTCACAGCGGTCGCACTGAAATTTTGAAATTGATGCGGCTGCATAACGCGACGTGTAATGCGGCCCCGGAATATGTCTACGTAAATCAGCTGTTTGAATAAAACGGGTTATCAATATACCGAAAGTAACAGTGAAATCATGATGGCTCAAAATGCGATGGCTTGTAATGTCGGGCTCGCTCGAAATAGCATCGCGGTCCCGATAGTTTTCCCTATATGTTTAATGTAATTTACATACGATGGCTCAAAATGCAACTACTCAAAAAATGCGATCCCTCGAATCATTTTTCAAGTCCAGCGGACTCATTTCTTGCTATTTTGCTATACGATGACTCGAAAGTCATGTCGAAGTTTGTGTTTGGCTAATTTTCACACCTCCGCGTCAGACTTAATACGATCAAAGGCCAAGCTGTGCTCTACCTGTCTTTTCAAGTGCAGTTAATTGCCGAAAGTGGTGCAATTTGATCGTTAACGTTGTTGATTGCGATTAACGATATATGGCGATTTATTAAATATTCTGGGCTTCAGCCACTCGGCGCATTTAAAAGAGTCTGTCGTAAGTCATTGGTCGTTTTTCATTGTAAGTCATGGGTTATACTCGAATAACCCGAGTATCACAGGAACAACCAGAGTCGTTACTCGGATTCAAGTCGAGTTGGAACCCTAGTAACAAACCGCCCGGCATGGGTTTGATTAAGTTTCAAAGGTCAAAATTCTATAACTCGAGTTGGAACTCTGCTTGTTCTAGTGGTCTTCATGTTATTCGTGTGGCTATACCCGGGAGTTACAAGGAAAAACGCCCATAAATAATACCGCACTTCCTAGTTAGGCAGAGGAGTCTGCAAGTTCAACTGTTGATCAGCGTTTACACTGGTCACAAACTAAGTAAAGCACGTTTTGTTGCGTCGCAACATTTTACGATTCATGACTGATTCCCAATTTTGTATGGGCGCCGTATAACAAAATCGTTTGAGGTGGGCCCATAAACCACTGTTTTGAGTGACATCACAACCACCTGCGACGTTAATTATGTTCGCCGCTATTTAAAGTAAACACTTGAGCTTTTCTCCTTTGATTATAATTGAAATAAAGACAGTTTTGTAAATACATTTAAAGACAGTTTATTTAATTTCACATGATAACTTTAATCTGCGAATAAATACTATTATCATCTAAAACATGGATACACTATATTATGCTTCGTTATTTCCTAAATCCGACGGGTACAGTAGTCGACAAATATACCAAAATCGCATGAGGCGATGGCTCGAAAGATGCGTTCACTCGATTAGCCTGTGGCATTTCGAGCCATTGCTATTTCACGGTATATGCTTAAATTACACGATATTTCGGAAATGTAACAATAACATTCGACCATGTCCAGTTGTGGGTAAACGTTTGCCATGGCACGAGGGGACTGTTTGAACCTGCGGCCTCCTCAAACAGTTCCCTCGTGCCACGGCAAACATTTACCCACGGCTGGACATTGTCGAACCGTAAATTGGACGCCACAGTGGCTACTAGTAAGTAAAGCATGTTCTGTGTGTTTTATTCAGCTGTTCATGCACATTGTTTATTCTTCTTTCTTTCCAGATCTAGAGTATCGCCTTGACTACCAGCTACAGGACCCTGGGGGGTTGACTGGTGGTTATATCTCCATGGTAACGTCACACACGGCTTATTGGACCAATAAAGACATTGCATGCTTCCTGCTTATGCATCTGCATCCACATATGCTGGCCTCCTGATGTCCTTTCATCTGCATCTCCTGGGCTCTTGATTTACTGATGTACTTCAATCCATGTTTGCTGGGCTCTTGCATGTATGTCAATCTATGTCGGCTGGACTCTTGATGTACTTCGATCCATGTCTTCTGAACACTTGATGTGCTTCAATCCATGTCTGCTGGACTCTTGATGTACTTCGATCTAAGTCAGCTGGATGCTTGATGTTCTTCAGTCTATTTCTGCTGATATTTTGATACATGTCTGCTGAAATCTTGATGTACATTGTACTTAGACCATGCCTGCTGAAGACACTGGATAATAACATGTTACTGAGCATATACTTGAAACTCATACATGTATTTAAGCTGCATGGTTGAGTGTGAGTTATTCAATCTTACCTTGATTGTGAGTCCATATTTTAAGTACAGTCGAACCTCCCTGAACGGCCACCTCTACAACAACACCCTCTCTGAAACGACCGCTATTTTATATGCCAAATGGATGATTTCCTCTATATCTAACCCTTAGACTGCTGAACACGGAAATTGTCGTCTGCTGTTGCTTTTGCCTTCTTTCTCAATAAAAACATGTTTGGACAGCACTTTAGAATCATTTCCATTGGAAATGATTCTAAAATTCTGTCAAAGCATGTATTTGATGAGAATTATGAAAGAAAATAAATAAACTCTTCCCATGAGTGGCTGTGTAGAGAGGTTGCACTGTACATGTTCAGTTTTACAATAATGATTGCTCAAAGATCATAGGCCCTGGTGTAATGTGGATCTCCTGAATTCCTTATGTAGATTGGTCTTGGTCGTCGATAAGTCTGCTGTCCATATTTCTGGGCCTTTTGATAGCTTGACACACATTTGTCTGGGTATTCTGATAGATGTTGATGAACTGATACACAGTCAAATTACAGTGAAACCTCTCTAAACCGGACACCCTCGTGCTGCCCAGGGTGTCCGGTTTAGAGACGCATCTCTGTAAATCAGGCATATGACCATTCTGAGACATGTGTGTGCTCTATGAGATCATGGACAGAAATTGTCACCTGAGAAAAACGACCAAGAAACCCATAAAAATAAGATCACATATGTTTTCTTGGTGTCTGGTTTAGAGAGGTTCCACTGTATCAGTAGCCGATTTCATCAACATTGCAAAGTATACTTTCTAGCAAAGTATACTTTGAGGGAGCAATCATTTATTTTTCCCGAAATGCATTATTTCATATAGAACTAACGACAGCATATATTTGATGATTAAATGTATGCAGATTTATTATACTGAATTAATTACATTATCACAGCCAAATTGGCTGTGATAATGTAATAAATTCAGTATAATAAAAATTAATAAATTTATCATAAAATTTAAAATTTCTTCCTCAAAGTATACTTTGCTACTAAAGTATACTTTGCAATGTTGATGAAATCGGCTACAGGTATGTACTTTGCAATGTTGATTATCTGACAAAAATGGCAGTGTTTTTACGATATTTTTCTTAAAATAGCAGGTAAGGGCATTCAATTTTCACAGAACAATCCTCGGTTATTGCTTTCTCAGTGCATGTAAATTATTTAGCAAAATGTGCCATGTTTCTCACTTAAAATTGGGTCAGATCATCAGACGTAAGATTGCCCCAAAATTAACATCGACAATCAGTTATCCTGACAAACACATAATCGTCTTATAAACTATTCTCATATTGAAATCATAAGTTTATCGCCTGTAAACCAGTGTAAACAGCATTGTCAGAAAAATCAGTCACCCTTCGCTTCTTGGAAAATACCATATTTATAGAATGTATCGTATTTATAGAACAGCTCAGCAATGACGTAATGGGTGCACTTGATTGAGCCCCCCCCCCCCCCGCTCGACTTTTGACGTCGTAAACAACTTGTGGACAGAGTTGGGGAATGTTTTCAACAAATTTTACTAAAATGTTCACCATGGCGATATTTTCTTCACACTGGCATGGAAACAGCAAGCACCTGCGTGACTTAGATGTATTCGCTGAAAAATCGGATCAAAAGAATACGCTTAATCAACAGGTGTTTTCATTTGTCCGATAAACTGATTGTCCGGATAACTGGTATGACCCCTGTACTGTCTGTTTCACGAAACCTGCACAAAATTTACAGATATATAAATACTGCAAAAACAATATATTTTTTTGATAATATTAAATTATAGCAAAGTTTAAAGTACATGCCCACTCAGTAAGCACAAAATGTTCTTTATAGGAATTAAATAAGTATATAATTGTGTCACTATTCCACCAGTTCTAAAAATTACAAGTGTCTGGAAAACAGATATAATCATTTAGTAATATTTATTTCACTGATAGTGACGCGCGTTGGTATCAGGCTATTTTCATATGCAAATGAGGCATGACATTTTTTACTTATTTATACTAATGAAATGCGTCAACTGAAAAAATTATATTTTCGACAGATTATAAATTATGATCATTGCACATCAAAAAATAAAATACAGAGAATAAATAGTAACGTCCGTTAACATTTTAAGGAAACGCGGTTATCACCCCTGATATCAGTGTGAAATTTTTTGTCTAAAATAAAATGTATAATAATGCCAATCAATACGTGGGGTAATGGTGAATGAATGTTTATTTTGCCATAAAATGTCATACGTACAGAATATACAAAAGGCCAGTTTTTTTTTATTAGTTGGTTTACAGATCCGCCGACCCGATTTTTTGACAATGTGGAAAAAAATAAAAAAAAATTAATTTCCGATTTTTTTTTAGATTTTTTTACCTCCGATCCAAAAAAAAAAAAAAAAAAATATTTTGTTTGCTGTGCCGAGAAAAGTTAGTGGCGGAAACCGGATCTTAGCAGCAGCGACAACAACAACAACCTGCGAATGGACGATTTGATATGATTTGATATATCTCCCTTTCAGCAAAAATTCAAAACCTTAACGCTCGTAAATGGCCTATATTTTCTGTTTTCTTGCTCCGATGTGCTTCATATTTCATGTATGCGTTCTTCCTAGGGTCCTCTACCGCCCTGCCACAAATCCACACTCGTGCCACCCCCACTGATATTCGTTTCAACTATATCGCCGCTTCGTTGTCTTGTATTTAATTATACCAGATACGGTATTAATATGTACGCATTACGCAACCCATTCACAGTGATCAACATTCAACAGTATGTGAATATGAAACTGAGTTGCTATGTAGAATATAAAGAAACTTGCTGAACCGACTCCCTACGTTAACCGACAAACTCTTGGTCCGAGACGATGCCGGTTAACACAAGTTTCACTCTATCACAATCACTGGCCTTTTTTTTTTTTACGACCACAAACCGACCCAACCATGAGCCTTAAAAAGGTGAACCGACCCAACCATGTGCCTTAAAAAGGTGATTTTTAGCTCGACTATTCGAAGAATAAGTAGAGCTTATGTTGTCATCCCGGCGTCGGCGTCGGCGTCGGCGTCACCGTCACGCCTTGGTTAAGGTTTTTAGTCAAGTTTGTATATGGAATACTACTGGCCCTACACCCACCATACTTGGACAACTTCATCTCCTAGTGATGTACATCAATAACCCCTGATCTATATTTGACCTTGACCTACATTACCTCTTGAATTACTTGGTTAATTCCCCTTGGTTAAGGTTTTTAGTCAAGTTTGTATATGGAATACTACTGGCCCTACACCCACCATACTTGGACAACTTCATCTCCTAGTGATGTACATCAATAACCCCTGATCTATATTTGACCTTGACCTACATTTCCTCTTGAATTACTTGGTTAATTCCCCTTGGTTAAGGTTTTTAGTCAACCTTGGTTAAGGTTTTTAGTCAAGCTTGTATATGCAATACTACTGGCCCTACACCCACCATACTTGGACAACTTCATCTCCTAGTGATGCACATCAATAACCCCTCATCTATATTTGACCTTCACCTACATTTCCTCTTGAATTACTTACTTAATTCCCCTTGGTTAAGCTTTTTAGTCCACCTTGGTTAATTTTTTTTTTCAAGCTTGTACATTGAATACTATTGTGCATCCAGACACCATACTTCACAACCTTTTCTCATAGGTATGTACATCAATAACCCCTGATCTATATTTGACCTTGACCTACATTTCCTCTTCAATTACTTACTTAATTCCTTTTGGTTAAGGTTTTTAGTCAACCTTCTATATGGAATACTACTGGCCCTACACCCACCATACTTGGACAACTTCATCTCCTAGTGATGTACATCAACAACCCCTGATCTATATTTGACCTTGACCTACATTTCCTCTTGAATTACTTACTTAATTCCCTTGGTTAACGTTTTTAGTCAAGCTTGTAGATGGAATACTCCTGGCCCTACACCAACCATACTTGGACAACTTCATCTCCTAGTGATGTACATCAACAAACCCTGACCTATATTTGACCTTGACCTACATTTAACCTTAAATTACTTACTTAATTCCCCTTGGTTAAGGTTTTTACTCAACCTTGATTAAGGTTTTTAGTCAAGCTTGTAGATGGAATACTATTGTGCATACAGACACCATACTTGGATAACTATTTCTCATAGGGATGTACATCAATAACCCCTGACCTTTATTTTACCTTCACCTACATTTAACCTTCAATCACTTGCTTAATGTTTATAGTCAAGCTTGTATATAGAATACTTCTGGGCCTACATCAACCATACTTGGACAACTTCATCTCCTAGTGATGTACATCAATAATCCCTGACCTATATTTGACATTGACCTACTTTTATCCTTGGATTACTTAGTTATCTCCCCTTGGTTACGGTTTTTTTACTCAAGCTTGTATATGGAATACTCCTGGGCCTACAGCAACCATACATGTACTTGGAAAACTTTATCTCCTAGTGATGTACATCAATAACCCCTGACCTATATCTGACATTGACCTACATTTAACCTTGAATTACTTACTTAATTTCCCTTGGTTAATGTTTTTAGTCAACCTTGGTTAAGGTTTTTATGCAGGCCGCAGCCACCTTCTTTGTCAAGCTATGTGTACATCGACAACCCTCGTAGTCGAGCTATGCTGTTCTCCTACAGCTCTTGTTATGGTGTTCGGACGTCCGTCTGTCTGTCACACGTTCGGTTAACCACTTCGTAACAGTTTCTCAAACCGGCCATATATTCTACATAAGTTGCTCAAGTTCTTCAATATTTCAACACATCATTCATTGGTATGTGTGCTATACCTGCCTTGTCATACTTTATATTACCTTGACCTTTTGACCTTCACAGGGCTGCTGAAAGGACTTAGCAATTTCGGTTAACCAGTTTGTCACAGTTTTTCAAACTGGCCATAGCATCTACATAAGTTGCTTAACTGCTTCAATATTTCCATACTTCATTCATTTGCATGTATGCTACACCTGCCTTGCCATACTACATATGACCTTCACCCTTTGACTTAACACTTTTGGTTCACCCTTTTGTCAGTTTCTTCAATATGCCGCCGGTGGCATCCGCGTTCGACACTTTTTTTTTTTTTTATTTCCCCGACCGACCCAACCCTGTGCCAAAAAGAATAAAAAAATTGAAAAAACTTTTTTTTATTTTTATTTTTTTCCGACCGACCGACCCGATCTCGCGGAAAAAAAATCCGTAAACCAACAAATAAAAAAAAACTGGCCAAAGTGTCTGTATCACTATATTATAACCTACTGCGTGGGCATGTACCTTTAAGAAGCCTACTTTTTATTTCGTGAAATTTTGTCCAATATTGATTTTATTGCGATAAAAAAATTTCCACATGTTAAATCCCCATATGTCTATGGGGATTTAACGTGGGGAGATTTTTCTAATTTCAGAAATAGTGGACAGATTTTCAAAGTGTAACTTGTTTTCTTTATAGTTTGATCATTTCCAAGCTATCTAGCTAGATTTCAGAATCAATATCCAAATTTTTTCGTTTTTCAACTCCACCTCCAGGTTCTCAACCTCTTTTTTTCCCCATGTTAAATTCCCATAGAGAACTCGTTTTTCGTAATAAAATCAATATTTGACCAAATATCATGAAATAAAAAGAAGGCTCATTCTTAAATTTTGATAAAATTTAATATTAAACAAATATTGTTTTTGCTTTGTGAATATGGCTGTAACATTTTGGCATGTTTCGTGAAACAGACCGTGGGTCACACACATTGACTGGATATCAATTGTATTCATGCAATGTCAGCAACTCTGTATTTATTTCAATAAAACCTCATCACTAAAATTGCACATTTTAATGCATAAAACCATTATTACCTGATAAGGTTCATCAGCCTTACAATTTGTAAGTGCTTATTTTTCGTTGCCATGTTGGATAAACGTGATTTGACCTCTGTAGCCTATTTCATCAACATTGCGAAGTATACTTTACTAGCAAAGTATACTTTGAGGGAGTAATCATTTATTTTTCCTGAAATGCATTATTTCATATAGAACTAACAAATGCATATATTTCATGATTAAAAGTGTGCAGAATTATTATACTGACTTTATTACATTATCACAGCCAAATTGGCTGTGATAATGTAATAAATTCAGTATAATAAAAATTAATAAATTTATCATAAAATTGAAAATTTCTCCCTCAAAGTATACTTTGCTACTAAAGTATACTTTGCAATGTTGATGAAATAGGCTACTGATAAGGTTCATCAGCCTTAGAATTTGTAAGTGCTTATTTTTCGTTGCCATGTTGGATAAACGTGATTTGACCTCTGGCTCACTCGGTGAGTGAATTCCAGGCTAGTGTATAACACTCCTGTCTGTTCCATGTTTTTCTGCAGAGGAACTTTTGGCTACTATTAAACACATTAAATGTAAAAAAATATCTAAATGTAAGTACTTTTTCACCAATAACAAAAAATCACCCTCCCTCCATGAAATTCCATCAAATATGGATTTTATAGCGAAAAACAATTTTCCTATGGGAATTTAACATGGGGGCTAAAAATATATATTTTTTTAAATATTTTTTTTATTTGGGGACCGATTTTCAAAATCTAACTTTTGTTTTCTTAGTTACATCATTTTCAAGCTATCTCGCCAGGTTTCGGAGTCAATTTTCAAAATATTTCGTTTTTTGATCCTGAAGGATCAAAAAACAAAAAATTTTGGAAATTGACTCCCCACATTAAATTCCCATAAACAATTTTCCTATGGGAATTTAACATGGGAGGAAAAGAGGTGGAAGACGTGGAGGAGGAGTATAAAAACGAAACAAAAAATGGAAATTGACTCCAAAACCTGGCTAGATAGCTTGGAAATGATGTAACTAAGAAAACAAAATTTGAAAATCGATCCACAAATGAAAAATTACTTCAAAAACATCTAATTTTAGCCCCCATGTTAAATTCCCATAGGAAAATATATTTTTTGCAATAAAATCAATATTTGACAAAATTTCATCAAATATATTTTGTTGGGAGGGTGACTTTTTATTATTGATGGAAAAGTACTTGCATTTAATGTGGGTGGCAGGTGGGAGCATGTGATGGGTAATTTAACGATCGGGGTTCATCCTTGCCGGAATCCCAACTGGAGACCTGTAGCCGATTTCATCAAAATTGCAAAGCATACTTATCTAGCAAAGTGTACTTTGAGGGAATAATCATTTATTTTTCCCGGAAATTTTTTCCTTAGCAACATAAGTATACTTTGCAATGTTGGTGAAATAGGCTACAGGTTTGGCCCTCACATATGTCTTTGGCATTTTGTATGTGACAGTTGAATCTGGTTATTCCCCTTATGTGAGCCAAGTGACTTTGGTGTGGTATGGACCTGGCACCAGGTCGGGTTATTCTACTTTCAGGCTGAATATTTGTTTTCTCGATGTAAATATTCCCCCCCAATGCAGCAGGTTAAACGAGATCAAAGCCGTTTGCCCGGCCTTACATGACCTTAGCTGTTGATAGGCTGTTGAACAACAAAAAACAAACAAACTTACATTTAAAGATTTCTTGGATTTAATGTGTTTAATGGCCAAAGGTTCGTCGGCAGCAAAACATGTAACAGACAGTAGTGAGCAAGAGGTCTGATGTGTGGTCTATTCTAATAGCTTTGTTACAACGCTGAAGTATATCAGTTTGCTTAACTCTTTTGCATGCTGGGACATTTGTGGGCTATTAATAGTTCAAAAATACCAGATGACAATTCATGATATTTCCTTTTATTTCTCCCTATAAATATCATGAATATGTCTTGGAATTTCATTAGAATTGCGTCCTCTGGACGCAATTCTAATGAAATTCCAAGACATATTCATAGACATATTCATGATATTTATAGGGAGAAATAAAAGAAAATATCATGACATATTTACAGAGAGAAATAAGAAACATACTCTAACATGCAAAGAGTTAATAGACAAATTGACACACCTAGACAAGATTATCAACATTTTCTGATGGAGTTGTTGAAGAAGTTGTGATTGTTGTGCCTTTATTAACGGGATGAGCGATCATTCCAGTTCAGTCTGCCATGCACGGCAGTGAGTGTTTCTCTTGTAAATGACTGTCTTTCCTGAAAATTGCCGATACATTCTGGAATGTTAGCAATCATAAAGCCTGGCCTATTTATTATGTTTATATATGTCCTGTTAAAATATGTTATTGTTGTTATAGACCAGGAGACCGTTTCACTAAACTTTGCACGACTAAAATGTTCGTAAGTGCAAAATTATGATAGTCTGTAAATTCCACATTAACAACGTTTTCTTGTAAACAATTATTGGATTTACATTTATTGAGCATAGGCTGCATATGCAGCCTATGCTCAATAAATGTAAATCCATAAATTGAAATTTCCAGACGATCCTAAATTTGCACTTTCACTAAACTTTGTATGACTTAAATGTTCGTAGGTGCAAATTTAGAATTGTCAGGATTTTCATTTATTGAATGTTCAATAAATGTAAAGCCAATAATTGTTTACAAGAAAACAATGGTAATGTGAAATTTACAGACTGCCATAATTTTGCACTTACAAACATTGTAGTCATACATGTACAAAGTTTAGTGAAACAGGCCCCAGTCTTATAAATATGTTATCAAACATTTGGAACCATAGTAACTTCCCTTACAACTGTCTCCATGGCATCAGTGATGATAGAATTGGCAGAATTTGTCGGTTTGATGTGATGCTGTTTAAAGTAACGTCAAACCCAGCAAACCCCGCCAATTGTAACATCACCGATGCACGGGAAGTAGTTCTAAGGGAAGTTACCTGTGATGTTCCCAGTTTGATTACGAAATCCAGATTGGTCTATATAAGCTGAAATGTTGGCCAGCAAGAAGCCTGGTCTATTTGTTTTTGTCTGTTAAATTATATTGTTGTGTATCTGGGGACCGTTTCACTAAACTTTGTAAGACTAAAATGTTCGTAAGTGCAAATTTAGGATCGTCTGTAACTGTCACATTAACACTGTTTTCTTGTAAACAATTATTATATTTACATTTATTGAGCATAGGCTGCACATGCAGCCTATGCTCAATAAATGTAAATCCATAAATTGAAATTTGTAGACGATCCTAAATTCGCACTTACAAACATTTTAGTCGTACAAAGTTTAGTGAAACGGCCCCCTGGATCTTCCAGATGTATGGTGAAGGTGCCATTGTTTCAAACTATTTCACAGTTCAAACACAGGTGGAAGACTTGGATCTGTGGCATAAAAATTGCCCATTAAAAAAATCATATTACTCCACCCACCTGGTAACGTAATGTACAGTAGACATCAGATGGGTGGGGTAATTTGATTTTTTTTTGAATGGGCATTTTTTACGTCACGGATCCGAGTCTTTCACCTGTGAGTTCAAATGGGCCTCCGGCTGAGCATATGTACATTGGGTCACTTGTATCAATTGTAGGCCTTATACCTCGTACACATTCACTTAATTATATTTCTCATGGTCAGCCCCTAAATTGTGTAATGGAATGGTGAACACTGGCCGGACAATACTCTTTTGTCAGCCTTACCGGAATCAGGACCAGCGGGCCGTTTCACTAAACTTTGTATGACTAAAATGTTTTCTTGTAAACGATTATTGGATTTACATTTATTGAGCCTATGCTCAATAAATGTAAAACCATCAATTAAAATTTCTAGATGATCTTAAATTTGCACTTATGAACAAATATAGTTGTACGAAGTTTAGTGAAACGGTCCCCAGATACCTGGTTTGACCCTCAAATACATCTTGGCTATCTTGTACTTGAGAGTTGAATCTGGTTATACCCCTTACAAGAGTAATCCTATCGGTATTTTAGGGGAAGGGTCCAAGTGACTTTGGTGTGATATGGACCTGGCACCAGGTCAGGTTATTCTAATTTCAGGGCTGAATATATATTTATTTTGATGTAAATATTCCGTTCTGATTTCGGGATCCCCCCCCCCCCAATGACGCAGATTAACGCGGGATTGAACCCCTTGGCCCGGCCGTAAATGACCTTAGCTATTGATATTTTCAGCCGGCCGCCCAAATATGTAATTTATTTATTTCACTTAAAACCATACTTTGTTACATTACTTTGTTACAGTTAAGGAAGCTGTACCATTCTGGTCGCCCCATATAATAATGAAAATCTACAAAAAAAGTTCAATTGCAATAGAACATGGCTCTGCACAAATCAACCATAATTTTGTGTTCAGTGCGTGTTTATTCTGATACTCCTCACAAACTATGAAACCCTATGCTCTAAACAGGAACTACTGTCTGTTTCACGAAAGCTGCCCAAATTTTACGGCCATATAAACAATTCAAAAACAATATTTTTTTCGATAATATTAAATTAAAGGAAAATTTAAGAATGTACCTTCTTTTTATTTCGTGAAATTCGGTCAAATATTGGTTTTATTACGAAAAATTGATTTGTCTATGGGAATTTAACATGGGGGAAAAAGTGGTAAGGAAGTGTGGGAGGAGTCAAAGAACAAAATATTTTGGAAATTGACTCCGAAACCTGGCTAGATGGCTTGTAAATGATCTAACTAAGAAAACAAAAGTTAAATTTTAAAAATCGGTCCAGTATTTCTGAAATTCTAAAATATTTCCCTGTGCCAAATTTTGTTTTTGCAATAAAATCAATATTTGACCAAATTTCACGAAATAAAAAGAAGGCTCATTCTTAAATTTTCCTTTACTTTAATATTATCGAAAAAAATATGGTTTTTGATTTGTTTATATGGCTGTAAAATTTGGACAGCTTTCGTGAAACAGACAGTACATACCGGTACTCATAATCACAGTTTGATGATGGCCTTACATGACCTGTAGGTATGTGTAGGTATCACTCGTTATTGAGAATTTCAGTTTGCATTCAATTGACTAAATTACCTGGGGCTACCAGAAACGCACAGCAACCTTAAAAGAATATGTGATATCTTGTGTATAAAAATATACATGTACTGTATTTGCTGACATAAATGCCATAATTATCATGCCCAAATATTTTGATTTAGCATCTGATGTAACTTTTAACACTTTGCCTTGAAGAAACTCATATTTCTGAACCGTTATATGTCTAGGCCTG
Source organism: Conchocele bisecta (assembly GCA_029237695.1). Classification (NCBI taxonomy): domain Eukaryota; kingdom Metazoa; phylum Mollusca; class Bivalvia; order Lucinida; family Thyasiridae; genus Conchocele; species Conchocele bisecta. The sequence continues at coordinate 35,518,993 of CM055269.1, read as the reverse complement.
GCATTTTTATGTTTATGTTTGCATTTAGATTTGATAATTATCTGGGGCACATTTTACTAAACTTTGTACGACTAAAATAATGTTTGTAAGTGCAAATTTAGGATCGTCTGGAAATTTCAATTGATGGATTTACATTTATTGAGCATACCCTATGCTCAATACATGTAAATCCAATAATTGTTTACAAGAAAACATTGTTAATGTGAAATTTACAGACTATCAACGGCCCCCTGTTTCTTTCAAATCTGATCATTGTTTGTGACTGCCATAATGACTGCCATTGATGATTAAACATATGCAGACTTATTATACTGAATTTATTACATTATCACAGCCAAAATGGCTGTGATAATGTAATAAATTAAGTATAATAAAAATTAATAAATTTATACTTAAATTGAAAATTTCTCCCTCAAAGTGTACTTAGCAAGATAAGTATACTTTGCAATTTTGGTGAAATGGGTTACTGGGGCTGCACTGGTCGCATAACCCATAAGCCCCATTTCTCCAGTCACAACCACATTTATGTCTGGATGTCTTGAATGTAATTTGGTACTCAATTCACACCTGGATGTAATTTGGTACTCAATTCACACCATTTGGTACTCAATTCACACCTGGAATGTAATTTGGTACTCAATTCACACCTGAAATGTAATTTGGTACTCAATTTACACCTGGAATGTAATTTGGTACTCAATTTACACCTGAAATGTAATTTGGTACTCAATTTACACCTGAAATGTAATTTGGTACTGAAATGTAATTTGGTACTCAATTCACACCTGGAATGGAATGTAATTTGGTACTCCAATTCACACCTGGAATGTAATTTGGTACTCAATTCACACGGAATGTAATTTGGTACTCAATTCACACCTGGAATGTAATTTGGTACTCAATTCACACCTGGAATGTAATTTGGTACTCAATTCACACCTGGAATGTAATTTGGTACTCAATTCACACCTGGAATGGAAGTTTCCATTGTTAGACTGATCATTACAGCCTTGTGTAGTAAATACTATACATAATGTCCGATGTGGGTGGTTGGTCGGGCGAAGGCGTAAATTAACGGTAGGGGTTCCTCCTTATAGGAATCACGATTTGTCTGGTTTGGCCCTCAGATACGTTTTTTATCTTTGGCTCCTTTGTTACCTGGGAGTTAAATTGGGTTATTGCCCATTATAAATGTAGTAAGATTATTACCGATCCTACTGCTTTTGGGAGGGGGCCAAGTGATTCTGGTGTGGCAAGGACCTGTCATCAGATCAGGATTATTCTTATTTCGGGGCTGAATATATTTTTTTTTTTATTGTAAATATTCAGTTCTGATTTTGGGATTTTCCCCCCATTTGTACATGTACTTGTACAGGTAATTTTATGGCATTTAGTACTGAACCCATTGACCCGGCCTTAAATGACCTTAGCTGTTGATAAGCTGTCGGACACTAAAGTGCCCAGCTGTCTCATATTGACAAGCCTGTAGTTGATTATGTGTGGCTCTGAGAAATGGGGCTTACGGTATTCATGGCAAGTCTAGCTCCTGATCAGCTAGCACACATCTAGCCTGATAAGTATATACTGTTAGTTATTGTACAGGCAGGCATGTGTGTCACTGACTGCATGGCGATCGATGTAGAGCTACACTGGTCACATCTGTAAATAAGTCCCATTTCTCAGTCACAGCATTCGTTGTTACTAACATGTACCTCTCAGTAATTTGCCAAAATCTATTTTTACCCACTGGGGTGATGATATTTTTTCATGTATTACACTTACATTTGCATGGCTGCTGTACTTCGTGCCAGCGTAAAATGTTTCATGTTGAAATTTAACAGCTGCCACTCAGCTCTACTCAGAGTTATCTCATAACGCATGTTTTATCTAGTAAACGGCACAAATATCTTGCACCGGTTACTAGATAAAAATGTGTTTCTGCGGTATCTTCTGCATATAGCGCCTATTTCGACATGAAACATTTTACTCTAGCGTGCAGTGCAGCACCAGCGATTTGCAAGCCGTGTTGACCAAACAAACCCTTCATGATTTCATCTTTATTGTTGTAAGATAGTAATCTTTCCACAATAATACAATATGCTCAACAATTCTGCAAAAAACCAGGAACCCACTTTTCCGACGTTTCAGCACAAGGCCTTTATCAAGGAATTAATTTCTACTAAACGCTAAGTGGCATCCATTTTAGATTTCACATTGTGAAATCTAAAATGGATGCCACTTAGCATTTATTAGAAATTAATTACTTGATAAAGGCCTTGTGCCGAAACGTCGGAAAAGTGGGTTCCTGGTTTTCACAGAATTGTTGTAAGATGGAAAGCATAAAAGTATCGCACCACCTTACGTAGATCTGGGTCTATCCGAGTGTCAAACGTCTATTTATGCGATTGTGCATTTGTTGATTTATCTCACCTCTATACTTCTACTTATTGCCATGTGCTGTTTATATTTGTTTTTGCAATCAAACGTGCAATTCTATGATTACTCAATTTATTCCTATTTTTGAATATATTACATCCATATCCAATTGTATTTGTGTTATTCTGCTTTCATCATGTTCATATTTATCTTACCTACCTCTGTTATTATGTACCCCGAAACCCTTTCACCCCTAAACATCAAGGTGTATGATCACGTGGTACTAACAACAACAACAAGTACTGAAATTTCCAGAATCCATCTGATTCAAAGTACGTATTCTTTTATAGTGTCCTTAATACGTAACGGATTTTGATGAAATATGGCGCATCAAACGCGTCTTGTTAAGGTGCATTTGGTGGTCTCTGTGTTTTCGCCCAAACTTCTGTGCCAAACTCCATGGACCACCAAATGCAGCTCATGAAGACGCGTTTGCTGCGCCATATTTCATCAAAATCCGTTGCATATTAAGGAAAATATCAAATAATACTTACTTTGGAGTAGGCGACGTTGTTGTTGTTGTAACCACGTGATCATGCACCTTGGCAGTGATAGTTCCATGCTCATTTCCAGACTAGTCCATTTATCAAAGGTTTTTTTTAGCTCACCTGAGCGAAGCTCATGTGAGCTATTGTTACCGCAATGTGTCCGTCGTCGTCCGTCGTCCGTGAACATTTTCAAACGTCTTCTCGTCGGTAACCATTGGGCCTATAGTCACCAAACTTCATGGTCATGGTCCTTAGGTAGGGGGATTACAAAAATGTTAAAATTACGTTATTACGTAATCCAAGATGGCCGCAGTCTAAAAATAGCATAAATTCTTAAAAAAAATTCTTCTCATGAACTGCTAGCCGTATTTTGACGAAACTTGGTAGGAATGATCGATGTACAATGCTCTTTCAAAGTTGTTAAAATGGTGACCCCGGGGTCAAAAATGGGTGTGGCCCGTGGAGTCAAATTGGGGTCAAATTTTATTTTTGACCGAATATGGTCATGTCTATATCAAATCGAAGGTATCAATGAGGCGATCACTCTGGTGCATTTTTTGTTGAAATCGGATGGTTATGTCATCCAAGATGGCCGCGCCGAAAGGTCAAAAAGTCGTTCTTTTATTAGAGATTTCAAAATTCTTCTTCACATGAACAGCATGGCCCATGGTAGCCAAACTTAAAAGTTATGGTCCATGGGTGAAGCCTTTTCAGATTTGTTAAAATGGAGGTCATCGCTAATCCAAGATGGCCGCCGTCTAAAAATAGCATAAATTGTTAAAAAATCTTCTTCTCATGAACCGCTGGCCGGATTTCGACGAAACTTGGTAGGAATGATCGATGTACAATGCTCTTTCAAAGTTGTGAAAATGGTGACCCCGGGGTCAAAAATGGGCGTGGCCCGTGGGGTCAAATTTTATTTTTGGCCGAATATGCTCATATCATATATCAAATTGAAGGTATCGATGAGGCGATTGCTCTGGTGCAATATTTATCGGAATCGGATGATTATGTCATCCATGATGGCTGCCAAAATGTCCATTTATTCGAGATTTTGAACGTCTTTTTCTCAGGAACCACATGGCCAATGCTGGCCAAACTTCATAGTAAGTTAAAATCCTTGGGTGAAGCATTTTCAGATTTGGTAAAATGAGAGTCATCGCTTAATCCAAGATAACCGCCATGTAAAAATAGCACAATTTTTTTAAAACACATATGACCTCGATGTCACATTCTCCTCTGGTGTTCATGGAGTCAGGTGAGCGAATTAGGACCATCATGGCCCTCTTGTTTAAAATATCTGAAAAGTATCGACAAATATGACACAGACTCTGATGAAACAGTTTGTTTGCACATGTTTGCTTTACGGTCCAAGGGGTTGAAAGGGTTCATGCATACATATAAAATCAGTTGGTGATTGCTATAGTTGGTGTAACCCATTTCATAAATGTGATATGTCACACGTGTAACAACACCTGGAGCGAATTTGATTGACTGGCCGCATCACCGTAATTAAGTATTCGTATTATGCGCCAATGTTATGTCAAACGAATAAAACAAAGACTTTCCAAATAACATCCCTAATGGCGCAACAAAGCAACAATGTTTTGACATTTACGTCTTCCTATTTTAAATGTCATTAGCAGCGTTGGTACTACAATTATTAAAATGGGCTCACATTTGGTCATATGAAGAGCTTTCAAAGAGCGGGAACCTATAATATATCGGGGTATAAACTTGGAAAAGTCGCGGAAATACTGGACGAAGCGATAAAAAATTACAATTTTCGAAAAAAAATCAAAAAAATAAAGATTTATTTTTTTTTATTTTTTTTTTATCGAAAATTGTCATTTTTTTAAGGCCTCGTCCAGTATTCCCGCGACTTTTCCAAGTTTATATCCCCGATCAATTCCAGAAAAAGGCCATTCATTCCTTATAATTCCAGCATTTGAAATAAATTCATCAAGAAAATGTGTTTATTTTCCGTTTTCTTAAGAATTATTTTAACTGCGCCTCACAGTTACGGAAAGTAGTTCGGCGTAGGAGTTTACTGGGATATAAACTTTGGACAGAGACTTGCTACGGGCCAATCAAATGTTAGGGAATTGTGTAAATATTTTTGTGCTGGAATTATTATGACATATTTATAACTGATTTATCAGTTGCTAAGTATTAAAACTATTTTTCTTGGTGGAAATTTTCAACTCCATGTGAAAATAGTCAATGGCGTCTTCTCACTGAAATGTATCGGATATCTCAAAGTTTTCAGCTATTTGGAGCCTAAAGTCCTGTGATAAAACAGAATCTCAAACTTGTTTTCATTTGATATGAGATTTATGAAACTCGTCAGCAATTTTATAAATTGTGCTCAACTCGTTTCATAAATCTCATATCAAATGGAAACGAGTTTGAGATCCTCTATGTATTGTTCAATGACTGAATGGTAAATAGTGTAGGTCCTCATCAACCATAGGCTGAACTGTGTCGTGAAATGTTGTTCACAAATGTTGTTCGGTCCTGTTGTAGCCGATGACCAAGTCAATGTCTGACCGGTGTAGTTCATGATTAGGCCATGCCATTGTTTTTCTCCGTTAAGCGTCCACCTGGATAGCCAAAAACCTACTTACATATCCAGTAGAAACAAACAAGGCTTTGCAAAAAATGAATGTAAATTTATGTTAAAAACTTCCTCATATTACTTCACCAATAAATAGTGTAAAATAGCATACACAGTTTGTTTGTTTTATCCTAGAACTACTCTTAAAACCTACCCACACGCGGACGCTTAACAGAGGAAGGAGGAAGAATGGGTGGTTGGTCGGGCGAACGTGATGGCGTAAATTAACGGTAGGGGTTCCTCCTTACCTGGGAGTTGAATTTGGGTTATTGGCCATTATAAAAGTAGTAAGATTAGTATGATCCTACTGCTTTTCGGAGGGGGTCAAGTGATTCTGGTGTGGCAAGGACCTGGCATCAGATCATGATTATTCTGATTTCGGGGCTGAATATATAGTTTTTTTATTGTAAATATTCAGTTCTGATTTTGGGATGCCCCCCCATCCCCCCCCCCTTTCCCCCCCCCCATTTGTACAGGTAATATATTAGATTTAGTACTAAACCCATTGACCTGGCCTTAAATAACCTTAGCTGTTGATAGGCCATTACACCCCAACAAACAAACAAACAATTAACAGAGGAAGAACTTGCTATTTCCTTACCCTGCTTGGATTGATAATGGATGATTCAGTGAGAATGGATGACACAGTAAAAGCCCTAAACAAGAGTGCTCAAACACACGCATGTATGAGCTTAAGTGGTATGGAACGTGTCCAGAAAAGTAGAAATCCTGTGATTATGTTATTATCCCCTCGCCGATAGGCAAGAGGGGATATAGCGTTAGTCCATGTATGTACGTGTGTACGTGTGTACGTTAGTAACACCTTTCTTTTTTCAATAACTCATGAACCGCTTCACCGATTTTGATAATATGTGGCCACAATGTGTGTCTAGGGATGGTGCTTTGTTTTGCATACGACCCACGTTCGACAGCCCATGGTTACTGATGACTTGTGTTCACCTTATTTGTAATGCAAAAATGTTAAGTTGATTTTTAGCCAGGTTTTTTGAAAAAAAATCCAGGCTATTGGATTGGCGAAAGCCGGGCGTGCGGGCGGGCGGCGGGCGGCATCCACAATCAATGTTAAGTTTTCGTGTTTGAGTCCATTTCTTTGTTACTGTACCACCTAGGACCACCAAACTTTCACAGCTTCATAATCAAGGGGTGCCCACCACATATCACTATCCAACATGTTACTTTTTTTTTAGCTTCACCCATTTTTTCCGCGTAGTCAACTTAGCCATTTTCAATGTTAAGTTTTCGCGTTTTCAATGTGAAGTTTTCGTGTTTAAGTCCATTTCTTTGGTACTGTACCACCTAGGACCACCAAACTTTCACAGCTTCATAATCAAGGGGTACCCACCACATATTTTACACATCCAACTGTTACTTTTTTTTAACTTCACCCATTTTTTCCGCGCAGTCGACTTAGCCATTTTCAATGTTAAGTTTTCGCGTTTTCAATGTTAAGTTTTCGTGTTTAAGTCCTCCATTTCTTTGGTACTGTACCACCTAGGACCACCAAACTTTCACAGCTTCATAATCAAGGGGTGCCCACCACATATCACTATCCAACATGTTTTGTTTTTTTTAACTTGACCCATTTTTTCCGCTCAGTCGACTTAGACATTTTCAATGTTAAGTTTTCGGGTTTTCAATGTTAAGTTTTCGTGTTTAAGTCAATTTCTTTGGTACTGTACCACCTAGGACCACCAAACTTTCACAGCTTCATAATCAAGGGGTGCCCACCACATACAACTATCCAACATGTGACAATTTTTTTACGTTCACCTATTATTTCTACGTAATTGACTTAGCCATTTTCAACGTTAACTTTTTAACGTACGTCTGGTTAAATTTTTTGGTTAAAACTTTTTTGTTATACTATATCTCTGCAACTGCTTCGCCCATTACCTTGAAACTTCACATGGGTGTTTATCATCGACCATATTTTCACGCTAACCCCCAACCGTGCGGCCCCTGTGCGCAATGTCAAGGTCAAATTACTTTGAATTTATTTGTTAAAGTTTTTTTGTGTACTATATCTCTGCAACTGCTTCACCTATTACCTTGATACTTCACATGGGTGTTTATCATCATTGTCGCACCCGCTTGCGGAAAGCGCGATATCGTCGGCATTTTGGCATACGTCCGTCCGTCCGTACGTCCATACGTCCGTGTGTCCGGTTAAAGTTTTTTCGTTAATGTTTTTCCATCTACTATATCTATTTTTTTAGTGTCCATGCCTCGCCCCAAGGTGCGACATGCAGGCCACGGCCATCTAGTCTACAAAACGTGGGTATAATTATGTTATCCAAGTGTCCATGCTTGGAAAAAACATGGCCTTCGTGGCTTTGCCTCGTTTCTTGTTCTATTTTTAGCCAGGTTAAAAAAAAAGAAAAACCAGGCTATTGGATTGGCGAAAGCCGGGTGGGCGGGCGGCGGGCGGCGGGCGGCGGGCGGCGGGCGGCGTCCACAATCAATGTTAAGTTTTCGTGTTTTCGTCCATTTCTTTATTACTGTACCACATAGGACCAACACACTTTCACAGCTTCATAACCAAGGGGTGCCCACCACATATCACTATTCAACATGTTACCTTTTTATGAACTTAACCCATTTTTTCAGCACAGTCGACTTTCAATGTTAACTTTTCGCGTTTACAATGTTAATTTTTCGTGTTTTTATGTCCATTTCTTTGGTACTGTACCACCTAGGACCACCAAACTTTCACAGCTTCATAACCAAGGGGTACCTACCAGATAAAACTATCCAACATGTGACCATTTTTTTACCTTGACCTATTATTTCTACGTAATTGACTTAGCCATTTTTAACGTACGTCTGGTTAAAGTCATTTCGTTAAAGTTTTTCGTTATACTATATCTCTGCAACTGCTCCGCCCATTACCTTGAAACTTCACATGGGTGTTTATCATCATCCATATTTTCATTCTACTCCCCAACCGTGCGGCCCCTGTGCCCAATGTCAAGGTAAAATTACTTTGAATTTTTTTGTTAAAGTTTTTTCGTGTACTATATCTCTACAACTGCTTCATCCATTACCTTGATACTTCACATGGGTGTTTATCATCATTGTCGCGCCCGCTTGCGGAAAGCGCGATATAGTCGGCATTTTGGCATACGTCCGTCTGTCCGTCCGTACATCCGTGTGTCCTATTAAGGTTTTTTGGTTAAACTTTTTCCATCTGCTATATCTCTTTTTTTAGTGTCCATGCCTCGCCCCAAGGCGCGACATGCAGGCCACGGCCATCTAGTCTACAACAAGTGGGTATAATTATGTTATCCAAGTGTCTATGCTTGGAAAAAACCTGGCCTTCGTGGCTTTGCCTCGTTTCTTGTTTTTATGCCCCACCACGATAGTGGAGGGGGCATTTAGTGTTACCCTTGTCCGTCCGTCCCGTCCGTCCATCACGAAACTTTAACGCTCGGGTAAATTTGGCCTCATTTATTATCAAAGCGATATTTGGGGCATCCGTGTTCTATGAACACATTTTCTAGTTTCTTATTATCATGTTTATCAAGGCTGCCAGCGAGGGGAAAAGCTTTGTTTATCGATTCCATTCCTTGTTGACCATTGAACCTATTGTCTATATGAACATTAGGATCTGCATTATTGGAACATGTTGCAAGGTTATATCTGTACGCCAGTGACCATTTCAAGATGACAAAAACATATTTGTATATCTGCATTCGGATATCTGTATATCTGTATATCTGTATATCTGCATTGTCCTTATACTAATGGCAGTACGTCTATGAAATGACTCAATGAAGACCAGCATATCCCCAGATCGGCCTGCGCATATGCGCAGGCTGATCTGGGGATATGCTGGTTGGAATGTCGTAAGGTCCATTTTCTCACCAGAGGGCCCATGATTTGAGCCCCTGCTCACTTGCTGTAGGTTCAATAAACATACAAAGACAAACTACTGTTGGTTTTATACTGTTTTCCCAATCTAATACATGCACATAATATCAATACATTGTATTTACATCCGCATCATAATATACATTGAAACACAATCTTTCAGCTTCTGTGATGTGTCCTGACATACATGGTAGTATTGAAATATTGGTTAACCCATTAACCCTGAGCCCGCTATCTTAATTTCTTTGTCTTTGCTGTTTATTTTCTATTTTCCATTTTTATCATCAAAAACATGCTTTGACAGCACTTTAGAATAATTTACAACATGCTTTGACTGCACTTCAGAATCATTTCCATTGGAAATGATTCTGAAGTGCTGTTAAACCATGTTTTTATTGAGAAATAAGGCAAAACATAAAAGCAACAGCAGACGACAATTGTTGTGAGATAGCGGTGTAAGGGTTAATATCAATACATCGTCTGTGACAGACCAGTTTGTGAAAATGATATATTGACCAATGACCATAGCCTGCTGTTACCAACATACATGTATGGACAGAAACATGATCACTACGAAGATTATACAGACACATATATATGGCTGTGACTGGATAAATGGGAATTATAAGATTTGTGACCAGTGTAGCTCCTGATCAAATAGCACACTCCTGTAGCCTGATAACGATCTATATTGCTCGCTAGAAGCATGTAAAGTGCAGATCCTGATCAGACTGTGCGGATACACCGGCTGATCTGGATCTACACTGGTTGCAAATCACACAAGCCTCATTACTCAATTCACAGCCACATACGAGACGAGTCCTGCGATATTATACGTAAGAAGATGTGCACATGTTTATTACAAATATTTACAGAAAGTGTGGCGTCGACATTCTATTTTACATTTCCTCTGAACACTTTTGACGTCATTTTCATGAGATACCGCACATCGTCTTAGGTACAAAATCACACGGCTTGTCTCATATATGACATAATAATATATTGGGCAACTAGCTGCACATTGGCTATGTACAATTGCTTCATCAGGCATGTCTTGGTTAGCATCATTGTATTTAAATTTCCATTACGTAATAGTTGTAGTTCATATATTGAATTTTTAATAAATTAATTTTGTAGCAAACGAGAAATTAATTTATTAAAAATTCAATATGTGAACTATAACGTACTTATTGTTTACCAGCCCACACTCGAAGCTCCGCCCCTAAACGTGATTTAGAATCGCTATAGTAGCATGTGATTGGCGGTGTGACACGAAGTGAGCGTGTGTGTGGGCGGTAATATGCTTTACGTCTCTTAAACTGATGACAACGAGGCACAACATCAGTTCTAAATATATCGGCTGAACATTTAATGATTAATTTAATACATATTGACGAAAGCGTCGCAATATACGATTAATTGATACGAAATGCCATTCCTTCATTGGTCGAGAAACTAGGGTAAACAATAAATAATGCTTGTGCTGGACAGTGTCATTATATGACGGCAAGAAATGAGCATGGCATAATGATGCAACATGATCAGGACAATATCCCATGATACCACTATTACTACTTGATCATTCTATAACATAATACATGGCGTGATAAATAGACTACCATTCAAGTTCCTTTCAATACGTTTATCAAGCTCGGAAAAATCAGGCTTATCAATTCCTCAGACTTGCCTAACCGTTATCGACATATGATAATTGGGAGTTAGCCCCCTTCTATGGAACGCCAAATCTACATAAACTCAAATATATATTGCTAGCAACAAATATTTGGAGCTAGCAATAAATATTTGGAGAGCTCTCGAAATCATTTGCAGAGCTCTCGAAATCAATTAATGATATCTCGAAATAATTTGGAGAGCTCTCGAAATAATTTGGAGCGAGCATTATATAACATTTGATTTGGAGAGCTCTCTAAATCATTTGGAGAGCTCTCGAAATCAATTAATGATATCTCGAAATCATTTAAAGAGCTCTCGAAATCATTTGTAGCGAGCATTATATAACTTTGATTTGGAGAGCTCTCTAAATAATTTTGAGCTATCTCTAAATCATTTGGAGAGCTCTCGAAATCATTTGGAGCTATCTCTAAATCATTTGGTGGAGAGCTCTCGAAATCATTTGGAGAGCTCTCGAAATCAATTAATGATATCTCTAAATCATTTAGAGAGCTCTCGAACTCATTTGTAGCGAGCATTATATAACTTGATTTGGAGAGCTCTCTAAATGATTTGGAGCTATCTCTAAATGATTTGGAGAGCTCTCGAAATCATTTGGAGAGCTCTCGAAATCAATTTAATGATATCTCGAAATCATTTAGAGAGCTCTCGAAATCATTTGTAGCGAGCATTATATAGCTTTGATTTGGAGAGCTCTCGAAATCAAGTTATATAATGCTCGCTACAAATGATTTCGAGAGCTCTCTAAATGATTTCGAGATATCATTAATTGATTTCGAGAGCTCTCCAAATGATTTCGAGAGCTCTTTAAATGATTTCGAGATATCATTAATTGATTTCGAGAGCTCTCCAAATGATTTAGAGAGCTCTCTAAATCAAATGTTATATTGCTCGCTCCAAATGATTTCGAGAGCTCTCCAAATGATTTCGAGATATCATTAATTGATTTCGAGATATCATTAATTGATTTCGAGAGCTCTCCAAATATTTATTGCTAGCTCCAAATATTTGTTGCTAGCAATATATATTTGAGTTTATGTAGATTTGGCGTTCCATACCCTTCTTCCACTGACCCTTTCAAGTATTCAAAGATACTAGCAGTGGGTGGCAGGTGGGAGAATGCGATGGGTAATTTAACAATCGGTGTTCATCCTTACTGGAATCCCGACTGGAGACCTGGGGAGGGGCCAAGTGACTTTGGTATGGTATGGACCTGGCACCAGGTCGGGTTATTCTAATTTCAGGGCTGAATATATTTGTTCTCGATGTAAATATTCCGTTCTGATTTTGGGATTTCCCATTGCAACAGGTTAAAACGGGATCGAACCTGTTTGCCCGGCCTTACATGACCTTAGCTGTTGATAGGCGTTAAACACCAATACCTTGCTCATGAGGATTTCGGCAATTTTGTTGAAAGTTGGAGTTGACAAAAGATTGAGAATTACTTGAAATTTTAATAAACTTTTGACGATATTTACGGAAATAGTTTACACTTTTCGGAATGTATATTAGCGAAATACAGAAGTGCTATAAGGGACAAAGTATCATGCACATGTTCATGTTATTATTAGTGTTGTGTTTTCATTTGAATTACTTTCGTTCATTTATTTTCCCTTGAAATAATTAATTTTCTTATGGATAAGTTTGTATAATGTGGCTGTGACTGGATAAATGGGCCTTATGTGTTTTGTGACCAGTGTAGCTCCTGTAGCCTATTTCACCAACATTGCAAAGTATACTTTTCTAGCAAAGTATACTTTGAGGGAGTAATCATTTATTTTTCATGAAATGCATTATTTCATATAGAACTAACAAATGCATATATTTCATGATTAAAAATATGTAGAATTATTATGCTGAATATATTACATTATCACAGCCAAATTGGCTGTGATAATGTAATAAATTCAGTATAATAAAAATTAATAAATTTATCCTAAAATTGAAAATTTCTCCCTCAAAGTATACTTTGCGATGTTGGTGAAATAGGCTACTGATCAGCCTGTGCATCACAAATCCCATTATCCCTGTTTCTGCAGTGGGTGGTTGATCGGGCAAAGACGACGGTGTGGGTGGTTGGTCGGGCGAAGACGACGGTGTGGGTGGTTGGTCGGGCGAAGACGATGGCGTAAATTAATGGTAGGGGTTCCTCCTTAGGAATCGCGATTTGCCTGGTTTGGCCCTCAGGTACGTTTTTATCTTTGGCTCTTGTGTTACCTGGGAGTTGAATTGGGTTATTATAAAAGTAGTAAGCTTATTACTGATCCTACTGCTTTTGGGAGGGGGTAAAATGATTCTGGTGTGGTGAGGACCTGGTATCAGATCAGGATTATTTTGATTTCAGGGCTGAATCTATATTTATTTTATTGTAACTATTCAGTTCTGAATTTGGGATTTCCCTCCACCCCATTTATACAGGCACTATATGGGATTTCGTACTAAATCCATTGACCCGGCCTTAAATAACCATAGCTGTTGATAGGCCGTTAAACCCCAACAAACAAACAAACAAACAAAGCCCTGTTTCTCCAGTCACAGCCACATATATCATAAATCAATTACACACATAATTATATATTGTGACTCCACAACAAAACCAGTATAGCCCCTGAACAGCTAGCACATATCTGTACTGTGATAAATTTTGCAATATAAACATCTACAAATGGTTGTCTCTCAAAGTCGTACACAGTATACGGCCTGATCTAATCTGAGGCTACACTGGTTGCAAACTGAATAAATGTAGGAATGAAGGCCTCGTCCAGTATTCCCGCGACTTTTCCAAGTTTATATCCCCGATAAATTCCACAAAACGGCCATTCATTCCTTATAATTCCAGCATTTGAAATAAATTCTAGTTTTGTTGTGATGTCTCACACATGTATACATGCCTTCAAAGCATGACGTGATATACTTCATTTAATTTATTTAAGGAATAAAACCATGTACTGTTGCGTTTACTGGGGTGAATAAATCATTTGGTCTGTTTAAAGTTTGCGAGGAGTCCTTCGGACTCCGCGCACTTTAAACAGACCAATTGTATTGTACACCAGTAAATGCAACAGCCCATGGTTTTATTACTTACATTTATGTGGGTGGCAGGTGGGAGAATGCGATGGGTAATTTAACGATCAGGGTTCATCATTACCAGAATTCTGACTGGAGACCTGGTTTGGCCCTCACATACGTCTTTGGCATTTTGTATGTTACAGTTGAATCTGGTTATACCCCTTATGTGAGTATTAAGATTATTTGTAATCCTATTTTAGGGAAGGGGCCAAGTGACTTAGTGTAGTATGGACCTGGCACCAGGTCAGGTTATTCTAATTTCAGGGCTGAATATATTTTTTCTCGATGTAAATATTCCGTTCTGATATTCGGATCCCATCCCCCCCCCCCCCCCCCCCCCCCCCCCCCCCCCACCCCCCCCCCCCACCCCCATGCAGCAGGTTAAAACGGGATCGAACCCGTTTACCCAGCCTTACATGACCTTAGCTGTTGATATGCCGTTAAGCACCAATAAACAAACTTATATCATGTATATGTAACCAGGGAATGTGGCTTTTATTGAAATTGTGCTTAGCTTAGACCCTGATCAGCTAGCACAAGCCTGGGGGCCGTTTCACTAAACTTTGTACGACTAAAATGTTCGTTTGTGCAACATTATGATAGGCTGTAAATTTCACATTAACAACGCTTTCTTGTACACAATTATTATATTTACATTTATTGAGCATAGGCTGCATATGCAGCCTATGCTCAATAACTGTAAATCCATTAATTGAAATTTCCAAACGATCCTAAATTTGTACTTATAAACATTTTAGTCATATGAAGTTTAGTGAAACGGCCCCCAGATCCTGATCAGGGGCGCAGTTTGATCTGGGTCTACAACTTTGCAAAGGCTCTAAGATCCTTTTCTCCAGTCATATTCACATATAAATATACTAATTTGTGACTTTAACTAACGGGATTTGTGACCAGTGTAGTTCCTGGTCAAATTTCAAACTCATGTAGCCTGATGACGATCTATATCGCTTGTTAGAAGCATGACATATTGTTTCATTGGTGGAATGGCGAACAGGGCAGATCCTGATCAGACTGTGCGGATGATCAGGCTGATCTGGATCTACACTGGTCGCAAAACCCATAAGCCCCATTTATCTAGTCACAGCCACAAATATAAACATGTCATACAGGGGATGTTGCAGATAAATAATAAATATTTAAAACATTCTTACATTTCATGTGTGATATTATTTTATTATCCTTGTATGATGCTTCAGCCTTTGACCTTATCAAGGAATTAGTTGTATACTAACAGCTTGGTGGTGTTGTGGCCCCTGCTTGAATACCACTACAGTGAAACCTCTCTAAACCGGACACCCTGGGAGGTCCCCAGGGTGTCCGGCTTAGAGAGGTCTCGCTGTAAAGCAAGCATTTGATCATTCTGAGACATTATCACCTGAGATAAATGACCAAGAAACTCATCCAAAATAAGATCACAGATGTTTTCTTGGTGTCCGGTGTGGAGAGGTTCCACCGTTATATGTTTATGATTTATTAACATCTACAAATGGTTGTCTCTCAAAGTCGTACACAGTATACGGCCTGATCTAATCTGGGGCTACACTGGTTGCAAACTGAATAAATGTAGGAATGAATGGCCTTTTTGTGGAATTTATCGGGGTATAAACTTGGAAAAGTCGCGGGAATACTGGACGAAGGCCGGAAGGCCTCGTCCAGTATTCCCGCGACTTTTCCAAGTTTATATCCCCGATAAATTCCACAAAAAGGCCATTCATTCCTTATAATTCCAGCATTGGAAATAAATTCATCAAGAAAATGTGTTTATTTTCCGTTTTCTTAAGAATTATTTTAACTGCGCCTCACGGTTACGGAAAGTAGTTCAGCGTGGGAGTTTACTGGGATATAAGTATCCAGTATTCCCGCGACGTTTCCAAGATGTATTGTGTTCACCAATAAATGCAACAGCCCATGGTTTTATTATTTATATTTATGTGGGTGGCAGGTACATGCCCACTCGGTAGGCACAAAATGTTCTTTATATCCGAGACATCATCTGAGACATTTTCTGGCAAAATAAACATGCATTCACCATTACCCCACGTATTGATTGGCATTATTATACATTTTATATCAGACGTAAATTTCCACACTGGTATCAGGGGTGATAAACCGTGTTTGCTTAACATGTTAACGGACATTACTATTTATTCTCTGCATTTATTTTTTTTTGATGTGCAATGCTCATACTTTATAAACTGTCGAAAATAAATTATTTTCAAGTGACACATTTAATTAGTATACATAATTTAAAAATACAATGCCTCATTAGCATATGATCATAGCTCGATACCACCGCGAGTCACGATCAGTAAAATACTAAATGATTATATCTGTATAGCTGGCACTCTTAGTTTGTATAACTTGTACAATAGTGACACAATTATACACTCATTTAACCCTTTCAACACCACAGACCTCTATATAGACAATGTTTGCAAACAGTGCAGATCCAGATGAGCCGGCTCGTAACGAGCCGTCTCATCAGGATCTCCACTGTTTGTTAATAATT
Source organism: Conchocele bisecta (assembly GCA_029237695.1). Lineage (NCBI taxonomy): Eukaryota > Metazoa > Mollusca > Bivalvia > Lucinida > Thyasiridae > Conchocele > Conchocele bisecta. Next base: position 35,502,270 of record CM055269.1, on the reverse strand, counting down.
TTAAACGTCGTACAGATTACCCTTTTAGAAGAATGGGATAATTTGAATGAACGAAATTAATGAAATAGCGTGAAACATTGGCATGGAACATCCTATTAAGTTACTTGGTGTTGAAAGGGTTAATCGCTATAAAGAACATTGTGTGCCCACTGAGTGGGCATGTACATGTACCTTTACATCTGGTTATACCCCTTGTATGAGTACAACGATTATTCATAATACTATTACTTTCAGGGGAAGGAGTCAAGTGACTTTGGTGTTGTATGGACCTGGCACCAGGTCAGGTTATTCTAATTTCAGGACTGAAAAAATATATATTTCGATGTAATATTCCGTTCTGATGTTGGGAATTTCTTCCCAAATGCAGCAGGTTAAATGCGTTGGCCAAATTGTGCGGATGCGCAGGCTTATCTGGATCTACACCGGTAGTTTCGCCAGTCACAGCCATTATATTCAAACTTAGTAGCTTAACCAAGTTTCAATTGTATATAATGGTAAAGCCAGGCTAGCTAATTTGACTAGGTTTACTCCTAAATTCGATGCTGCATTTTGATTGGCACATCGATACTCTATGTGCAAATCCAAATGCAGCATTGAATTTAGGAGTAAACCTAGTCAACAAATATAATTTAGGTATTTAAATAAATGTAGCATGTACAACTAGAATGCATGAAATTAAGTGTCGATTTTATTCCAGGGGGTGGGGGGGGGGGGGGGGGAGGGGGGGGGGGGGGGGTTTGGGGGGGGGGGGGTTGGGGGCAGCATGCCTTCTGACCGTCTCCCAAACTCATTCACTGTGATGCTCGACAATATCTACCCATCTCGACAAAAACACTGAGTACATCAGTGCTGGAACTTGAATCAAAGTTGGTACACGCCATTCTGGCAGAATATCATGAATGTTGACCGGCATCTGGGTCCATATCTGGGTTATCCATTCCCTCGGTCATATAGATAGTTATATAGTTGAACACCTTACGCCAGGCGTCCGCCGTGGGCTTATCATAGCGCTCCTGCAGGAATTCCCGCAGTCCGTAGTTTAGGGACGGCCACAGTTTCTGGAATATAACACGATGGGTATAATTTAATGGTCAGCCGGAGAAGGGGGCTAACTAAATTAGGGAGTTAGCCCCCTTTTTCCACTGACCCCTACAATTGACAAGGGACGGTCATCGTTTCTGGAATGCGGTACGTGATGCACTCTTGACTGGGTCAGTGGAAGAAGGGGGCTAACTCCCTAAACGTGACGCACTCTTCACTGGGTCAGTGGAAGAAGGGGGCTAACTCCCTAAGGGAGTTAGCCCCCTTCTTCCACTGACCTTATGGAGTTAGCCCCCTTCTTCCACCTACCCGTTCAATTGAGAATGTAATATTCAGTATTAGCAATGCTAGAGTCATGAGTTCACGGCGGAGAGTGATTAACTTGTATCACATGGTTACACGGTATTACTTATTTAGTGTTTAACCCTTCCTACGCTGTTGACGAAAATTGCCGTCTGCTGTTTTTCATTTTTGCTTTAATTCTTAACAAACAATTGGTTTTGACAGCCACATGAGAATCGTCACCACTGGAGACGATTCTCATGTGCTGTCAAAACCAGGTTTTTGTCGAGAAATATTGAAAATAAAACATTTCCAGCAGACGACAACATTTAATTCAGCGTAGTTAGGGTTAACGGCCTGTCTATAGCGACGGTCATTTTATGTCGAGTTAATGGGTTGAATCTCATAGTTCACCTGTCTGGATGGAGTGGTGTGACTGGCAGGTGGGAGTATGCGATGGGTAATTTGACGATCGGGGTTCATCATTACCGGAATTCCGACTGGAGACCTGGTTTGGCCCTCACATACGTCTTTGGCATTTTGTATGTGACAGTTGAATCCGGATATACCCCTTATGTTAGTATTACTTTTATTCTTAATCCTATTTTAGGGGAAGGGGCCAAGTGACTTTGGTGTGGTATGCACCTGGCACCAGGTCGGGTTATTCTATTTCAGGGCTGAATATATTTTTTCTCGACGTAAATATTCCGTTCTGATTTTGGGATTTCCCCCAATGCAGCAGGTTAAAACGGGATCGAACCCGTTTGCCCGGCCTTACATGACCTTAGCTGTTGATAGGCCGTTAAACACCAATAAACAAACAAACAAACAAACAAACTAACTAACAAACTATCCTGTCTGGATGGGGGAAATGCCAAAATCAGTACTGAATACATGTATATACAGAACAATCTTGATGGGGGTGGGAGTGAGGGGGTGGGGCATCAGTCCAGGGATATCAGGATTCCGGTAAGAAGGATGAATCGCATGCATGGTTAAAATACCTTTCACATTATGAAGACCACGCCCCACACCTCCTCCCCTCCCCTCCCCTCCCCTCCCCACACACACTATATGAAGATTAACGAAACTCTGTAAAACAATGCTGAACAGAATGCGCGCAATGGCATAGTGATCCTGGTCTACGCTGGTCACAAATATCGTAAGGTCCCTTTCTCAACCGGCCTCAATGTGTGCGATTGAAGAGAATGGTGAACAATATATAATATACATTGATCAGATGTGCCGTTATTAACCTAGGACAATGCTAACAACCGCGCGTCCGTTGGCAGGAATGGATTTCAAGACAAATCAGTTTCTCTAAATGTCATCGAACTGTTATTTTTAACGCGTGGAGTCCAAACATTTAATTCCGCGATTTTGTAGTTTTATACCCGCGAGTTCAATACCTCCGTTGCTAGAAAGACATATGGCTGCGCGTTGTGTGTGTCCATTTTGCTCGTCTGTCGTGCGCTATCTCATTGGCATCTCCAATAATCATGATAATGGTTTCGTATTACTGAAATATCTGTAGATGATAGCAGCACTATTACATCCGATGGCAGTGCCATTAATGGATTTGTGAAAGCGATAATATGCTGTGTGAGGATCAGCATGCAATTTCGTTTTAAAAATAACAACAATTCTAATAACATGTGACTGTGACTAGAGAAATGGGGCTTACGGTAGTTGTGCAGGCGCGGATCCAGGATTTCGGGTTGGGGGGGGGGGCGTAACTATTTTGCAATACTTGACTATATTATCGAACGAGCTAAGCTCGTTCGATAATATAGTCAAGTATTGCAAAATAGTCGAGATAGCGCTAGGGGGGTCCGGGGGCATTCCCACCGGGAAAATTTTTCAAATCTACATCGCATTTTTGGAGCAAAAATATTGACACTGCCACAGTATGTTTAGACATGATTTTTGTTTGAAAACGTTTACATTTTGAAACAATAAGAAAACGACCGAAAAATGCATGGAATACATGGCATTTGGCATGGAACGTGCCTTGTAACTTGTAAAAAATCTTTACTCGGCGAATTTTAGTGGAGGGGGGGGGGGGGCGTGCGCCGGGTCCGCCCCCGCCCCTGAATCCGCCCATGGTTGTGGCCAGTGTATCCACTGATAGCACACTCATGCACAGGTGGAAGACTCGGACCTAGGACCCAATACCTGGCTCATTTGGAAAACGTTACCCACCCATTTCCATACATTACACCTTACAGCCTTTTCCAAAAGGCTGTAAGGTATAGTGTATGGAAATGGGTGGGTGGGGTAACGTTTTCCAAATGAGCCCAGTATTGGGTCCTAGGTCCGAGTCTTCCACCTGTGCACTCATGTAGCCGGTGATGATACATATTGCTTGTTAGAAACACGACAGGCGTTTCATTGATGTAATGACGAACAGTGCAGATGTTGACTGTCAGCCTGTGCGGATGTACAGGCTAATCTGGATCTACACTGGTCGCAAATGCCGAACCCAACTTTTCCAGTCACATCCATATGTAAATACGCGTACAGTGAAACCTCTCTAAACCGGACACCCTTGGAGCCCCAGGGTGTCCGGTTTAGAGATGTTCCACTGTAAGTATGGTATTTGAGCTCCGCAAGATATGTTTGTGTACTGTGCAATCACGAACAGACAATAATATCAGATACAATTGTCAGAAAAAACGACCAAATCAGGAAAACAAATGTTTTCTCGTTGTCCGTTTTAAAGAGTTTCCACTTGCCAAAGCAAACCCTGCAAACTCAAGGTGCATGATAACGTGGCTACAACAACAACAACAACGTCGCCCACTCCAAAGTAAGTATTATTTGATATTTTCCTTAATATGAAACGGATTTTGATGAAATATGGCGCACCAAACGCGTCTTCGTGAGCTGCATTTGGTGGTCTATGGAGTTTGGCACAGACTTATGTCGTTTTTGCAAAGAATCGATTTCCGTGTCGGAGACACGGAAATCGATGCGATTCTTATCAAGACGCGTTTGATGCGCCATATTTCATCAAAATCCATTACGTAATAAGGACAATATAAAAGAATACGTACTTTCAATCGGATTGGATTCTGGAAGTTTCAGTACTTGTTGTTGTAAGTACCACGTGATCATACACCTTGAAACTGTGTCATACGTAACATTATAATATTACAGAAACAATTCTGCGAATGGTGTACTGTGGCACCATATGTATTCAGTATCATCCTATGAACACACTAAACCGGACACAGAGGAAAGTTAGTTGAGCTTAATTTAGATATGTTACATTGCCATTTACTTCCGATAATAATGTCTGTCCATGATCGCTAAGCAGCCGCGCGTGTCTTGACGTATTCATATGTCTGTTTTACAGTGGAACCTCCTGTCCGGTGTAGAAGGGTTCCACTGTACTGGGGACCTCCCAGCGTGTCCGGTGTAGAGAGGTCCACTGTACTGGGGACCTCCCATGGTGTCCGGTGTAGAAGGGTTCCACTGTACTGGGGACCTCCCATGGTGTCCGGTGTAGAAGGGTTCCACTGTACTGGGGACCTCTCAGAGTGTCCGGTGTAGAAGGGTTCCACTGTACTGGGGACCTCCCATGGTGTCCGGTGTAGAAGGGTTCCACTGTACTGGGGACCTCCCATGGTGTCCGGTGTAGAGAGGTTCCACTGTACTGGGGGACCTCCACTGGTGTCCGGTGTGGAGGGGTTCCACTGTACTGGGGACCTCCCATGGTGTCCGGTGTAGAGGGGTTCCACTGTACTGCGGACCTCCCATGGTGTCCCGGTGTAGAAGGGTTCCACTGTACTGCGGACCTCCCATGGTGTCCGGTGTAGAAGGGTTCCACTGTACTGGGGACCTCCCATGGTGTCCGGTGTAGAAGGGTTCCACTGTACTGGGGACCTCCCATGGTGTCCGGTGTAGAAGGGTTCCACTGTACTGGGGACCTCCCATGGTGTCCAGGTGTAGAAGGGTTCCACTGTACTGGGGAACTCCCATGGTGTCCCGGTGTAGAAGGGTTCCACTGTACTGGGGACCTCCCATGTCCGTGTAGAAGGGTTCCACTGTTACTGGGGACCTCCCATGGTGTCCGGTGTAGAGGGTTCCACTGTACTGGGACTCCATGGTGTCCGGTGTAGAGGAGGTCCACTGTTACTGACCTCCCAATGTCGGTGTAGAAGGGTTCCACTGTACTGGGGACCTCCCATGGTGTCCGGTGTAGAGAGGTTCCACTGTACTGGGGACCTCCCATGGTGTTCGGTGTAGAGAGGTTCCACTGTACTGGGGACCTCCCAGGGTGTCCCGGTGTAGAGGGGTTCCACTGTACTGGGGACCTCCCAGGGTGTCCGGTGTAGAGGGGTTCCACTGTACTGGGGACCTCCCATGGTGTCCGGTGTAGAGAGGTTCCACTGTACTGGGGACCTCCCATGTCCGGTGCGAGAGGTACCATGTATGGGGACCTCCATGGTGTCGGTGTAGATGAGGGTTCCACTGTACTGGGAACCTCCCAGGGTGTCCGGTGTAGAGGGGTTCCACTGTATGGGGACCTCCCAGGTGTCCGGTGTAGAGGGGTTTACACTGTACTGCGGACCTCCATGGTGTCCGGTGTGTGGTTCCACTGTACTGGGGACCTTCCCAGTGTCCCGGTGTAGAGAGGTTCCACTGTACTGCGGACCTCCCATGGTGTCCGGTGTAGATGGGTTCCACTGTACTGGGGACCTCCCATGGTGTCCGGTGTAGAGAGGTTCCACTGTACTGGGGACCTCCCAGGGTGTCCCGGTGTAGAGAGGTTACACTGTACTGGCGACCTCACAGGTTATCCGGTGTACAGCGGTTCCACTGTACTGCGGACCTCCCATAGTGTCCGGTGTAGAAGGGTTCCACTGTACTGGGGACCTCCCATGGTGTCCGGTGTATCAAGGATTCCCACTGTACTGGGAGGGGACCATCCCATGGGGTAGGTGTACGGTGTAGAGAGGTTCCACTGTACTGGGGACCTCCCATGGTGTCCGGTGTAGAAGGGTTCCACTGTACTGGGGACCTCCCATGGTGTCCGGTGTGAAGGGTATCCAGGGTTCAATGTACTGGGGACCTCCCATGGTGTACGGTTTGTTGTAGAGAGGTTCCACTGTACTGGGGACCTCCCATGGTGTCCGGTGTAGAAGGGTTCCACTGTACTGGGGACCTCCCATGGTGTCCGGTGTAGAAGGGTTCCACTGTACTGGGGACCTCCCATGGTGTCCGGTGTAGAAGGGTTCCACTGTACTGCGGACCTCCCATAGTGTCCGGTGTATAAAAAAGGGAAAAGGGTTCCACTGTACTGGGGACCTCCCAGAGTGTCCGGTGTAGGGAGAAGGGTTTAACACTGCTACTGGGTGGGGACCAATCCCATGGTGTCCGGAAGGTGTATAATCCGGGTTCCACTGTACAGGGGACATTCCCATGGTGTACCGTGGTATAAAAGGGTTCCACTGTACTGGGGACCTCCCATGGTGTCCGGTGTATAAGGGTTCCACTGGACTGGGGACCTCCCAGGGTGTCCGGTGTAGAAGGGTTCCACTGTACTGGGGAAATCCCATGGTGTCCGGTGTAGAAGGGTTCCACTGTACTGGGGACATCCCATGGTGTCCCGGTGTATAAGGGTTCCACTGTACTGGGGACCTCCCATGGTGTCCGGTGTATAAGGGTTCCACTGTACTGGGGACCTCCCATGGTGTCCGGTGTAGAGAGGTTCCACTGTACTGGGGACCTCCATGGTGTCCGGTGTAGAGGAGGTTCCACTGTACTGGGAACTCCCATGGTGTCCGGTGTAGAATGGGTTAGAGGGGTTCCCACTGTACTGGGGACATCCCATGGTGTCCGGTGTATAAGGGTTCCACTGGACTGGGGACCTCCCAGGGTGTCCGGTGTAGAAGGGTTCCACTGTACTGGGGAAATCCCATGGTGTCCGGTGTAGAAGGGTTCCACTGTACTGGGGACATCCCATGGTGGGGGATGTCCCGGTTGTATAAGGGTATTCCACTGTACTGGGGACATCCCATGGTGTCCGGTGTATAAGGGTTCCACTGTACTGGGGACCTCCCAGGGTGTCCGGTGTAGAGAGGTTCCACTGTACTGGGGACATCCCATGGTGTCCCGGTGTATAAGGGTTCCACTGTACTGGGGACCTCCCATGGGGTCCGGTGTATAAGGGTTCCACTGTACTGGGGACCTCCCATGGTGTCCGGTGTAGAAGGGTTCCACTGTACTGGGGACCTCCCAGAGTGTCCGGTGTACAAGGGTTCCACTGTACTGGGGACCCCCAGGGTCCGGTGAAGGGTTCCACGTACTGGACCTCCCATGTTCGGTGTAAAGGGCTTACTGGGACCCCCAATGTCCGGTAAAGGGTTCCACTGTACTGGGGACCTCCCAGTGTCCGGGGGTGTAGAGTTCCCACTGTACTGGGACCTCCCAGGGTCCGGTGTAAGGGGTTTCCACTGTATGGGACCTCCCATGGTGTCCGGTGTAAGGTTTCCACTGACTGGGGACCTCCATGTGTCCGGTGAGAGGGTTCCACGTACTGGGACCTCCATGTCCCGGTAGGGGTCCACTGTACTGGGGACCTCCCATGTGTCCGTGATAAGGGTTCCACTGTACTGGGGACCTCCCGTGTCCGGTGTGAAAAGTTCCACTGTACTGGGACTCCCATGGTGTCCGGTGTAAGAAGGGTTCCACTGTACTGGGGACCTCCCTGGGTCCGTAGGGGTTCCTTACTGGGACCTATGGTGTCCGGTGTAGTTCCACTTACGGGGAACTCCCATGTTGTCCGTAAAGGGTTCCACGTACTGGGACCTCCCAGTGTCCGGTGTAGAAGTTCCACTGTAACTGGGACCTCCGTCCGTAAGAAGATGTACTGGGGATTCCCCTGGTGTCCGGTGTAGAAGGTTTTCCACTGTACTGGGGACCTCCCATGTTGTAGAAGGGTCCACTCTGCGGACCTCCCCAGTGTCCGTGTAGAGTTTTCCACTACTGGGGGACCTCCCAGGTGTCCGTGGGGGTTCCACTGTACTGGGGACCTCCCATGGTGCCCGTGTAGAAGGGGTTTTCCACGTACAGGGGGACCTCCCATGGTGTCCGTGTAATGCACTGTACTGGGGGACATCCATGGTGTCCGGTGTAAAGGTTCCATGTACTGGGTCCCATGGTGTCCGTGAAAGGGTCCACTGTACTGGGGACACCCATGGTGTCCGGTGTAAAGGTTCCACTGTACTGGGGGACCTCCCATGGTGTCCGGTGTAGAGTTCCACTGTACGGGGGACCTCCCATGGTGTCCGGTTTAGAAGGGTTCCCACTGAACGGGGACCTCCCATGGTGTCCGTGTAGAAGGGTTCCACGTATGGCGACCCACCCATGGTGTCCGTGTAGAAGGGGTCCACTGTACCGGACCCTCCCAGGTGTCCCCGTGTAGAAGGTTCCACTGTACTGCGGACTGCGGGTCCGGTGTAGAAAGGGTTTCCACTGTACTGGGGACCCATGTGTCCGGTGTAGAAGGTTCCACTGTACTGGGGACCTCCCGGGTGTCCGTGCAGAGAGGAAACCACGTATGGGACCTCCCATGTCCGGTGTAGAGGTTCCACTGTCTGGGAACCCCCAGGTGTCCCGTAAAGGGGTTCCACTGTACTGGACCTCCCAGGGTGTGTAAGAGGGTTACACTACAGCGGGGACCTCCATGTGTCCGTGTAGAGAGGTTTCCACTACTGGGGACCTCCCAGGGTGGTGGTGAAGAGGTTCACTGTACGCGGACCTCCATGTCCGGTGTAAAGGGTTCCACTTACGGGACCTCCCATGTCCGGTGTAGAGAGGTTCCACTGTATGGGGACCTCCCAGGGTGTCCCGGTGTAGAGGGTTACACTGACTGGGATTCACAGGTTACCGTACCGCGGTTCCCATACGCGACCCTCCCATAGTCCGTAGAAGGTCCACTGTACTGGGGAAGGTGTCCGGTGTATAAGGATTCTGTACTGGGGACTTCCCATGTGACGTAGAGGTTCCACTGTACTGGGGACCTCCCATGTCCGGTGTAGGGTTCCACGTACGGGACCTCCCATGGTGTCCGGTAGAAGGGTTCCACTGTACTGGGGACCTCCCAGGTGTACGGGTAGAGAGGTTCCACTACTGGGGACCTCCATGGTGTCCGGTGTAGAGGGTTCCACTAAGGGGACCTCCCATGGTGTCCGTAAAGGGTTCCACTGTACTGGGGACCTCCCATGGTGCCGTAAGGGTTCCACTGTACTGCGGGGACCTCCCATAGCCGTGTATAAGGGTCCACAGTACTGGGGACCTCCCGAGTGTGTAGAAGGGTTTCCACTGTACTGGGGACCTCCCATGGTGTCCTGTATAAGGTTCCACTACTGGGACATCCCTGGTGTACCGGTGTATAAGTTCCACTGTACTGACCTCCCATGGTGTCCGTTAATGGGTTTCCACTGGACTGGGGGACCTCCCAGGGTGCCGTAGTCCACTGACTGGGGAAATCCCATGGTGTCGGTGTAAGGGTTCCACGTACTGGGGACATCCCATGGTGGGTCCCGGTGATAAGGGTTTCACTGTGGGGACCTCCCATGGTGTCCGGTGTTAAGGTTCCACTGTACTGGGGACCCCCATGGGTGTCCGGGTGTAGAGAGGTTCCCACTGTACTGGGGACCTCCCATGGTGTCCGGTGTAGAGAGTTCCACTGTACTGGGGACCTCCCAGTGGGGTCCCGGTCCGGTGTAAAAGGGAGGAGGGGTCCCACCTGTTACTGACAAATCCCATGGTGTCCGTGTATAAGGGTTCCACCCTGGGTTTTACTGGGGACCTCCCAGGTGTCCTGTAAAGGTTTCCACTGTACTGGGGATCCCAGGGTGTCCGGTGTAGAGGGTTCCACTGTACTGGGGACATCCCATGGTGTTCGGTGTAGAAGGGTTCCACTGTACCTGACCTCCCAGGGGAGTGTCCGGTGTACAAGGGTTCCACTGTACTGGGGACCTCCCATGGTGTCCGGTGTAGAGAGGTTCCACTGTACTGGGGACCTCCCATGGTGTCCGGTGTAGAGGGTTCCACTGTACTGGGGACCTCCCATGGTGTCCGTGTATAAGGGTTTCCACTGTACTGGGGGACCTCCCATGGTGTCCGTGTTAGAGGTTCCACTGTACTGGGGGACCTCCCAGTGTCCGGTGTATAGGGTTCCACTGTACTGGGGACCTCCCCCATGGTGTCCGGTGTAGAGAGGTTCCACTGTAATGGGGACCTCACCCAGGTTGTCCGGTGTAGAGGGGTTCCACTGTACTGGGGACCTCCCATGGTGTCCGGTGTATAAGGGTTCCACTGTACTGGGGACCTCCCATGGTGTCCGGTGTAGAGAGGTTCCACTGTACTGGGGACCTCCCATGGTGTCCGGTGTAGAGAGGTTCCACTGTACTGGGGACCTCCCATGGTGTCCGGTGTAGAGGGTTCCACTGTACTGGGACCCATCCAAAACCATGTGTCCGGTGTGAGAAGGTTCCACTGTACTGGGGACCTCCCATGGTGTCCGGTTGTAGAGAGGTTCCACTGTACTGGGGACCTCCCATGGTGTCCGGTGTAGAGAGGTTCCACTGTACTGGGGATCTCCCATGGTGTCCGGTGGGTTTAGAAGGGTATCCACTGTACTGACCTCCTCCCCCCATGGTGTCCGGTGTAGAGGGTTCCACTGTACTGGGACCTCCCAATGGTGTCCGGTGTAGAAGGGTTCCTACTGTATGGTGACCTGACCATGGTGTCCGGTGGTGTAGAGGTTCCACTGTACTGGGGACTCCCATGGTGTCCGGTGTAGAAGGGTTCCACTGTACTGGGGACATCCCATGGTGTCCGGTGTAGAAGGGTTCCACTGTACTGGGGACCTCCCATGGTGTCCGTGGGTGTAGATGGGCTTCCACTGTACTGGGACATCCCATGGTGTCCGGTGTAGAAGGGTTTTCCACTGTACTGGGGACATCCCATGTGTCCGTGTAGAGAAGGGTTCCACTGTACTGGGGACCTCCCATGGTGTCCGGTGTAGAAGGGTTCCACTGTACTGGGGACCTCCCATGGTGTCCGGTGTAGAAGGGTTCCACTGTACTGGCGACCACCCATGGTGTCCGGTGTAGAAGGGTTCCACTGTACTGCGGACCTCCCATGGTGTCCCGTTGTAGAAGGTTCCACTGTACTGCGGACCTCCATGGTGTCCGGTGTAGAGAGGTTCCACTGTACTGGGGACCTCCCATAGTGTCCGGTGTATAAGGGTTCCACTGTACTGGGGACCTCCCAGGGTGTCCGGTGTAGAGGGGTTCCACTGTACTGGGGACCTCCCATGGTGTCCGTGTAGAGAGGTTCCACTGTGGGGACTACGGACTCCCAGGGTGTCCGGTGTAGAGAGGTTCCACTGTACTGGGGACCTCTCAGGTGTCCCCGGTGTAGAGAGGTTCACTGTACGGGACCACTCAGATCCGGTGTAGACGGTCCCACTGTACTGCGACCTCCCATTGTCCGGTAGAGAGGTTCCACTGTACTGGGGACCTCCCAGGGTGTGTCCGTGTTGAAGGGTTCACCTAGTTACTGGGGACTCCCAGGGTGTCCGGTGTAGAGGGGTTATACTGTACTGGGGATCTCCCAGGGTGTCCGGTGTAGAGGGGTTCTACTGTACTGGGGACATCCCATGGTGTCCCGGTGTATAAGGGTTCCACTGTACTGGGGACCTCCCATGGTGTCCGGTGTATAAGGGTTCCACTGTACTGGGGACCTCCCAGGGTGTCCGGTGTAGAGAGGTTCCACTGTACTGGGGACATCCCATGGTGTCCCGGTGTATAAGGGTTCCACTGTACTGGGGACCTCCCATGGGGTCCGGTGTATAAGGGTTCCACTGTACTGGGGACCTCCCATGGTGTCCGGTGTAGAAGGGTTCCACTGTACTGGGGACCTCCCAGAGTGTCCGGTGTACAAGGGTTCCACTGTACTGGGGACCTCCCATGGTGTCCGGTGTAGAGAGGTTCCACTGTACTGGGGACCTCCCATGGTGTCCGGTGTAGAGGGGTTCCACTGTACTGGGGACCTCCCATGGTGTCCGGTGTATAAGGGTTCCACTGTACTGGGGACCTCCCATGGTGTCCGGTGTAGAGAGGTTCCACTGTACTGGGGACCTCCCAGGGTGTCCCGGTGTAGAGGGGTTCCACTGTACTGGGGACCTCCCATGGTGTCCGGTGTATAAGGGTTCCACTGTACTGGGGACCTCCCAGGGTGTCCGGTGTAGAAAGGTTCCACTGTACTGGGGACCTCCCATGGTGTCCGGTGTAGAAGGGTTTTCTGTACTGGGGGACCTCCATGGTGTCCGGTGTAGAGAGGTTCCACTGTACTGGGGACCTCCCATGGTGTCCGGTGTAGAGAGGTTCCACTGTACTGGGGACCTCCCATGGTGTCCGGTGTAGAAGGGTTCCACTGTACTGGGGACCTCCCATGGTGTCCGGTGTAGAGAGGTTCCACTGTACTGGGGACCTCCCATGGTGTCCGGTGTAGAGAGGTTCCACTGTACTGGGGATCTCCCATGGTGTCCGGTGTAGAAGGGTTCCACTGTACTGGGGACCTCCCATGGTGTCCGGTGTAGAAGGGTTCCACTGTACTGCGGACCTCCCAAGGTGTCCGGTGTAGAAGGGTTCCACTGTACTGGGGACCTCCCATGGTGTCCGGTGTAGAGGGGTTCCACTGTACTGGGGACCTCCCATGGTGTCCGGTGTAGAAGGGTTCCACTGTACTGGGGACCTCCCATGGTGTCCGGTGTAGAAGGGTTCCACTGTACTGGGGACATCCCATGGTGTCCGGTGTAGAAGGGTTCCACTGTACTGGGGACATCCCATGGTGTCCGGTGTAGAAGGGTTCCACGTACTGGGGGACCTCCCATGGTGGTCCGGTGTAGAGAGGTTCCAATGTACTGGGGACTCCCATGGTGTCCGGTGTAGAAGGGTTCCACTGTCTGGGGACCTCCCATGTGTCCGTAGAAAGGGTTCCACTGTACTGGCGACCACCCATGGTGTCCGGTGTAGAAGGGTTCCACTGTACTGCGGACCTCCCATGGTGTCCCGTGTAGAAGGGTTCCACTGTACTGCGGACCTCCCATGGTGTCCGGTGTAGAGAGGTTCCACTGTACTGGGGACCTCCCATAGTGTCCGGTGTATAAGGGTTCCACTGTACTGGGGACCTCCCAGGGTGTCCGGTGTAGAGGGGTTCCACTGTACTGGGGACCTCCCATGGTGTCCGGTGTAGAGAGGTTCCACTGTACTACGGACCTCCCATGGTGTCCGGTGTAGAGAGGTTCCACTGTACTGGGGACCTCTCAGGGTGTCCCGGTGTAGAGAGGTTACACTGTACTGGGGACCTCTCAGGATATCCGGTGTAGAGCGGTTCCACTGTACTGCGGACCTCCCATATTGTCCGGTGGGTTAGAGGGGGAGGGTTTCCACGTATCCCCATGGGGGGGGGGGGGACTCAGGGGAGTGTCCGGTGTAAGGGAAAAGGGAGGGGGTCACTGGGGTTACTGGGGGTGGGGGTTCTCATGGGTGTCCGGTGTAAGGGAGAGGGGTTCCGTAGAGAGGTTCCACCTGTACTGGGGCCTCCCCAGGTGTCCGGTGTTAGAGGGGTCCCAGCTGTACTGGGATCTCCCAGGGTGTCCGGTGTAGAGGGGTTCTACTGTACTGGGGAGCTCCCATAGTGTCCGGTGTAGAGAGGTTCCACTGTACTGGGGACCTCCCTGGGTGTCCGGTGTAGAGGGGTTCCACTGTACTGAGGACCTCCCATAGTGTCCGGTGTAGAGAGGTTCCGCTGTACTGGGGACTTCCCAGGGTGTCCGGTGTAGAGGGGTTCTACTGTACTGGGGACCTCCCAGGGTGTCCGGTGTAGAGGGGTTCCACTGTACTGAGGACCTCCCATAGTGTCCGGTGTAAAGAGGTTCCGCTGTACTGGGGACCTCCCAGGGTGTCCGGTGTAGAGGGGTTCCACTGTACTGGGGACCTCCCAGGGTGTCCGGTGTAGAGGTGTTCCACTGTACTGGGGACCTCCCAGGGTGTCCGGTGTAGAGGGGTTCCACTGTACTGGAGACCTCCCAGGGTGTCCGGTGTGGAGGAGTTTTACTGCACTGGGGACCTCCCAGGGTGTCCGATGTAGAGATGCTCCACTGTACTGGGGACCTCCCAGGGTGTCCGGTGTAGAGGGGTTCCACTGTAGTAGCTATTATTGCGCCAAAATGGTTACTCAGAAACAATAGAAACCGTCTCATTTTCTTCTTATTATTAAGCAAATGTGTTAATGAATACATATATCATAACATACATAATGACATATATGTGCCTCGAGGGCTGTGTGAAGTTAGCACTGCAATCGCAGATCGACAATCAACATTCAAATTGAATGTCCCATCGAGTGGTGTGAAATGTCCATATTTCACGAGTGCCGTTAGGCACGGGTGACATATGGACATTTCACACCACGAGATGAACATATATGTCATATTCGTTGCACAAATATTAATATTGTATTTATTATATACCGCTCCATGGAAATTAGCAGTTTTTTAGACTGTATACGGTAATGAATGTGTATTTGCAGCCTATTTGCGCTGTTTTCTTTCTAAATACAGAATATGAATATAGATAGCGGAAGTAGTGGTATTTTCACCGCAAGTTGTTTATTTCGTCGATGAGAACATACGACTTGTATTTACATCGGTTAACTATGTATTTCATGGGTAGGTATATAATAAATTTAGATTCATGTGTTGGAACGTATTAGGTGAACACATATGATACTATTACGAAAGTAATTGATCAACCATAAATCGTTGTACTGTATATACTGCATAATTGTCATCCTGTATAACATAAATTATTATTTTACTAATCGGTGGCCTCACATTCCGCGCACATCTGAAACCCAGCGCATTTCATGTTTTGACAATACTGTGTTAAACGTCAACGTAAAGGTACATACCCACCCAGTAGGCACAAAATGTTCTTTATAGGAATTAAATAAGTGTATAATTATGTCACTATCCCACCAGTTCTAAAAATTACCAGTGCCCGCTATACAAATATAATCATTTATTAATTATCAATTTACTGTTAGCGACGCGCGGCGGTAACAGTCTATTTTGATAATGTGCGGGGACGACGACTTTCACATCACGGCTTGCGGTGCGCATGCGCATGCGCAGTATACTACGCGCGCCAGTAGGCTTCCCAATATGTAAACAAGAATATCAACATGTCGAAACGTCCAGGACGGAAATTGTATGAAACTGCGTCGGCCAAAAAAAAGACGAAATTTTTGAGGGACAGGCAGTACAGAGAGAGTGGTTAATATTGGCGACCAGATCACCAAATGGAAAGAGTTACGTGGAGATTTAGATTTGGACTCGAACAGAGATTTTTCTTCTCAACTTCCGATACTTCACTGCGCATGTCAAATATGTGATATGATTGACCGTGTCACGTGACGCGTGTTGGTAAAAATAGCACGAGGTCGGAAAATACCCTTTCTGGTCGCGGCATATAAAATGCGATTTAACACCAATTAACACGCGCCGTAATTAAAAATAACTTGTTAGTGGGTAGAGAAATGGCTCATATAAGGCATGACAGAAAATGAAAAGTAGTAGTACAGTGTAACCTGTTGCGTGGGCATGTACCTTTAATAATCTAAAGGCTGAAAATCATGATAGAAAAAAAAACACAAGAAAATGTGGCCTGTCGGCACACGAATGCCTGGTGGCAGATTGGAGAAACTGTGGCAAAGTTAATTAACCAAAAGTGATACGTATTCATAGGCACAGTTGTGAAGGTCAAATGGTGAAGGTCATATTAAGGGCATCATGATTGTTTGACATGTGTGCACAAGTATGATGTATTGAACATGTTGAAATATTAAAGTAATCCTTCAATGGATATACAAGTTATGACATAATTGAGAAACTCCGGAGAACTTATTAATGTGTGAACAAGTTCAAAGTTGTCATGGTAAACATGTCATATTAAAGGCAGCATGGATGTCAGTGTGGCATTTGTCCACAATTTAGACGTATTGAACCATTAAAGTAATCCATCAAAGGATATAGAATGTATGACATAATTGAGAAACTCCGGCAGACGTATTAATGTGTGAAAAAGTTGTCAAGGTCAAACGGTCAATGTAATATTAAGGGCAGCATGGCTGTGTGGCATTTGTCCGCACGTATGCTGTGTTGAAATATTTAAGTAATCCTTCAAGTGATATAGACGTTATGACATAATTGAGAAACTCCGGCGAACTTCTTAATGTGCCGGACACACGGACACACAGTCCAAACACTATATGCCTCCCGCTCTACTGAGACCGGGGGCATACAAACAACTCGATATTTAGGTCATGAGATTTTGCTGGCATGCCTTTGTCATTCAGGATTTCAATTGTCCTAGATACGAGCGTGGTATATTGGATATACACGCACCGATAGCGCTAAAGTAGATTAAGGAGTCGAGCCTGATTGTCCCGCTTGAGACGACTTATTCTATCATCCAGAGGCATTTTCCAATAAAACTCAACTACTGGATGGTCCCCGACTGAGAAATCGGCCGTATAACACGTATAACCGTCGTAGAAACCACAGTTGGAGCACGGTTCCATGGGTTCGTCCTAACCCGAAGTCTCTGTGTTATCACATCCTCATGACGTCCATACATTGCCCATGTGCTGGTGGGTGGCAGGTGGGAGCATGCGATGGGAAATTTAACGATCGGAGTTCATCCCGACCGGAGACCTGTAGCCTTTGCTTAGTCGGCTAACGTGTTCGTGAAACGCTTTTTTCCCGTTAGTCGACTAACGGCCTAAAGTTTAGCCGACTAACTGAGTTTAACCGACTAACGGACGTTCGTGAAATAGGCTACTGGGTTACGTCGATAAGTTTGTAAGAGTTTCTCCAACATGTAATATGTGCAATAGTACTCGAAGGATTGCTTTGATACTTGGACACTTGAATCACCTGCACATATGACATACATGCGCACCACCATTAACACGACCATGACATTTTGTTGCGTGTAATATCTTCAATATTACGCGAAGGAAGGGGGCATATCCATGTTTTACTTCATAATGTCTTTTCGATGTAAATATTCCGTTCTGATTTTGTAAGCCCCCCCCCCCATGCAGTTAGATACGGGATCGATCGAACTAGTTGGCCCGCTTAAATGACCTTAGCTGTTGATAGGCCGTTAAACACAAATAAATCAAATCAATGCCCATTTGCTGCATACATGTACTTTCAGAAACAAAACTCGCAAACGTATAAAAGATGTGCTAATATGATTATAACAAACAATCATTCGTGCAATTAACATATTGATCAAGAATGGTTTGTCAGTTACATAAACATCGCTGAATTGACGAAATGGCAGATGCGCATGCTGATCTGTGTCTACATTAGTCGCATGCATAGCAAATAAAAGTCCATTGCCAAAATAAGCATTGAAGTCGAGAGAAAACGGTGCAAAAACACGATTCGGGCAATGAACATCTTTGTTGACTGCTTAGGAATGCATTTAGCTAGAATTCAGCACGTGGTTTGGAATTTCGCAATCATTTCATGTCATCCAACGAACACCGTTTCTCTACAAAGATAACTCTCGGTGAAATGACGGATGTGCTGTTGACACGTTGTCATCACTAGAGTACATCTCGTGTTACAACAGTCCACATAACTAGGCCGCGTATAGTGGCACGTTTGTGTCACGGATTGTCAAAATTGAGCCGATGGAATTTGTTGTCTGTGTGTCTAGCTCGCGTAATCCGGTAACCCGATAACGATCCCTATGTTTTGATGGAAGCAGGTTTGGTGTAGAACTGACTAATGTACGAACATTGTAGACCCTGATCAGACGCGGGCAGTAACTCTGCAAAACTCCTGTACCGTCGGGACGGTACAGGAGTTTTGCAGAATTACTGCCCGCAAACTGCGAGAATCGCGAAGAACACAGCTTCCGTTTCTCCCGCCGCAGTCGCATTATTACGGAGCCCCGCAGAGGACGCATACTTGTTTTTTTATTAATTCGTTCCCACGAAATAACAATTCGTTCACTCAGTTTAATGATTCGTTCCCATGAAATAACCATTCGTTCCCACGATATAACAATTGTTATTCCGTGGAACAGAATTGTTATATCGTGGTAACGAATTGTTAATTGTTAATTCGAGAGAACGAATTGTTAAATTGAGGGAACGAATTGTTATTTCGTGGGAACGAATTAATAAAAAAAATCCATGTCTCCTGCGGCGCTCCGTACATTATACATGTAATGCGGATAAAGCGACAAATCCCCGCAGTTGTCACTGGGTCAGCCTGGAACCTATATATCAGGCACGGCCATCAGCCGGTGTTAGCGTTCCCGCCGCCATAAAATATGAGAAAACACTAATGCCCGATTTCGAGCGAGTCACTGCTTGCTCTTTATTGCCCGAGTTTTCAAGAGAGACGCATTTCAGCAGTCCTTATTGTAAATAAGTAAGTGCACAATTTTCACGAGCCACAGAAGCATTACAGCTGTTTCTATTGTATTGTAAAGGCGCATGTCCACTCAGTAGGCACAACGTGTTCTTTATAGGCAATACATAAGTGTATGATAATTGTGTCACTATTCCACCAGTTCTAAAAGTGCCCGCTATACAGATATAAGCATTTAGTAATATTTATTTTACTAATAGTGACTCGCGGTGGTATCAGGCTATTGTCATATGCAAACGAGTCATGATATTTTTTTAATTATTTATACTAATTAAATGCGTCACAATGAACAAATAATATTTTCGACAGATTATAAATTAGGAGCATTGCACATCAAAAATAAATACGGAGAATACATAGTAATGTCCGTTAACATTCTTAGGAAACACGGTTATCGCCCCTGATATCAGTGTGGAATTTTACGTCTGATATAAAATGTATAATAATGCCAATTAATACTTGGGGTAATGGTGAATGGATATTTATTTTGCCAGAAAATGTCTCAGATGATGTTTTTGATATAAAGAACATGTTGTGCCTACCGAGTTGGCATGAACCTTTAATTGTGCACTGACCGTTATCATATAGCTTGAGATCAACTCATGTTTTGACAACAACGGATATTATATAATACATAATTATATATATGGGTCGCGCTCTGTGAAAACCAGCCTTAATGACAACGTCAACAAAAGCCTGAAAATGACGTCGCAAAGTCACGCTTTTTATCAACGTCACATCGGATTTTGACACTTGAAATCGTTGCGTAATTGCAATAATGGATACGCGTGGCAGAATTGTAGTTGTTTTCAAATGGTCCTGATAGTTGTCTGTAGTGAATTTGTCGATTATTAGTTTTATACAAATGGGCATATTGCAAATAATTGTTATAATGTATTATATGGACGACGTGTAACCTGAAATCTGTAACTAAATAAACATACGACCGGTATTTTAGATAACTCATCACAAAATCAGTATTATATAATCATAATGCTAATATTTATAAACTATATTTATCCCGTCAACACAGTGCGTATGTGCCGTGAAACACAGTGCCGTGAAACCTTTTTGATATCCTGTCAATACGACCTAATCACTGCGTATGCATATGTGCGATGACTGGGGTTATTATTTTGCATTTTAAAGCCATTTGTAGGTGCTGACGGGATAAATAGAATAGTAGGTTAGTGCCGTGAATGGGAAACATATCTGGCGCGGCTCGGAAACGGGATGTGCTCGACAGAGCCTCGCCGATCCCGTTTCCTAAGCCTTGCCAGATATTTTTTCCCATTCACGGCACTAACCTACTATTCTCTATTTATATAAATTAAATTACAAACAAACGCGAGAAAATTGTAGTCGGCGCAGATGGAGGCGTATACAGGTATGTTTCTTAATTTATGTTGAAACCGGAATACTCAAAGAAAACAAACTTATCCTGTCTGGTTACCACCATCAGATATACATGTACATACACATTGAGGATCGAATCCCGGGCGCATGCGTGCGCTCTTTACTAATTGTGCTAAACGATCCTGTTCAGATTACGTGGACGTGCGGATATTGGACTGCGATGCCCGCAAACGTTACTTTTATTAAAGAAAATGTAATCAGTTGACTCATTAACTGGGGCACGTATTCTGTATAAAATTGGCCACGACTAGAACTGGGCTTAGATCTTAATTCGTTTGATTTACTGGTTCACCAACATACAATCAACATAAAACACAATTTGGAAATTGTCAGAAAATTAATCGTATCACAAGTAACAATTATGTTAGTGCTAATTACACGGCTCCTGGTATATAGCATCATGTTGACACTGGGCCAAACCTGTTTTAGTATTTAGTATTTAGTGTGTTGCTATCGTGTCCCAGGCATATTTACTGTGAACATATTTGTAGTCACCAGAGATGCACTAGCCTACTGATTTGTACATGTATCTGCTACCACGTGCATGTACCTTGTCACGTATTTTAGCGACTTTCAAAAATATCACATTGCACCAACAGTACGATTGTCGTTTGATAACAAAGTTAAATATTCTTTAAAATGACCACTTGTAGATATGGTTATACGAATGTATATAGCATATAATTCACTAGTATATTTGCAATCACTGTAGACCATGATCAGGTTGCGCAGATGCACAGGTCTCCAACATTTACAAATTTATGAAGTCCGACTTTAGATCGTTGTTAATTTACTTACTACTATTAAAACACTGGACGTCTGCGTGCATTATTTTTTGATTTTTTATTAAAGGGCCGTTCTATTGTGAGGCGTGTAAATAATATAAAGCAAATACATGTACACACATTCCTGGGGCCCGTTTCACTAAACTTCTCTAAAATGTTCGTAAGTTCACATTTGGAATCGTCTGGAAATTTCAATTGATGGATTTACATTTATTGAGCATAGGCTGCATATGCAGCCTATGCTCAATAAATGTAAATCCAATAATTGTTTACAAGAAAACATTGTTGATGCGTAATTTACAGACTATCATAAGTTTGCACTTACGAACATTTTAGTCGTAAGAAGTTTAGTGAAATGGCCCCCAGATTTGCAGATTGAACGGGACTAAATTCAAACGTGCTGCTAGCGTCATTCCAACGAAATCGATTTTGTGATCGGGACAAATTTAGTGTGTAAATCACTGACTGGATTCTAGTGTACATATATGAATTCAAGCTACATGTGCGTACGCCACGGTGCTTTTTAGCATGGTTGGTTGACCACTCATTTCTTTGTTTACAAAGGCGCTGAATGAACTTTTTCTGAAGCACAACAAAACAAAATTGCAAATTTCGGTTTCAAATTAATTATTCCCGACGAGAGGATATACATATACACGCACCAGTACTATTATGCTTACTGCCGGTATTTTTATCGGGACATGTTACAATTATACAATCATGTATGTCACATCGCCACATTTTCCCGACATTGACATATACATATACGTATTACATGTTTATGTACATGCATATACATGTATATTTGTTTTCAAATGGTTAACCCATTATCAAAATTTCAAACCCATATAAATTTAAAAATACACAGTAATGCATAATTTTGCTGTGAATGTTCTATTTGCCACCTTTGATTTTAACAACTATACATTCCATTTTCTAAATAAATACGCATGCTGTCGCGCGGGCATCAGTCACGAAAATAACAAACGTACGAAGGAATCTAAATACGGTTGATAAATGCGAACATTTATAACATTTGCAAAAACTTATATAAAATAATCAGTACCGGCAGTAAATACATGGACAGGATCGAGACGGGTATCCCGCATAATAACGTTTTTAAGCGGACACACCTAACGATATCTCCCTTCGGTGTGTAGGGGTGGGGGTGGGTGGAAGTGGCGGCGGTGGGTAGCGGAGAGAGTGGGGTCAGCGCAGTATTCTCCCCATAGACATGTAGCCGATTTCATCAAAATTACAAAGTATACTTTCCTAGCAAAGTATACTTTGAGGGAGCAATCATTGATTTTTCCGAAATGCATTATTTCATGCAGAACTAACGATTGCATATATTTGATGATTAAAACTATGCAGAATTATTATACTGAATGTATTACATTATCACAGCCAAAATTGGCTGTGATAATGTAATAAATTCAGTATAATAAAAATTAATAAATTTATTCTAAAATTGAAAAGTTCTCCCTCAAAGTATACTTTGCTAGGAAAGTATACTTTGATAGACCCGACTATTACAGCGGTATCATACGCGACTGAGATTCATACAGCTAAGTGCGCCGATAGAGTAGGGGCCCCTGTAAATAGTGTGCGCTCCTCTGTAACCGATGGTCGTAAAGTAAGTCGGGTAGCTGTTACCACTGCGGTCACGCGGCTAACAGATATATCGCCGATATCGAGTACATATATCATCAATGCTGGCAGCAGTACTAGTGAAGCTGACCACATAAGCACATCATTATATACTGTGGTGGACCCCGTGGCCACGGCGGCAGCGACTGCGGTGCGGCACGCACCCGTTGATCACAGCCAGCCAGTCAGTACAACATTCCAATCCAACGTTCATCCCGTAAGGAATACACTTCCGGCGGTATTAGAAAGCAACGATGACATAGACGACCCTGAGTTTGTCCAGCATGTCCGTAAACGTACCAAACGGTATTACGTTGGTGGGTTCAAACCATCCATGACGGAATCTAAGTTATACGGCTATGTCAAAAAGCGAGGCGTGACCGTTACTATGATCCGTATATTTAGACAGAGACGATATAATGGCATTGTAATCCGGTTAAACATTGAAGACAATGAACAAGGGTTTCTGGTAGAGCAGCCCGATTTCTGGCCTAGATGTGCCACATGTAGGCCTTGGGTGTCTCAGTATAGATATCAAGCCCAAAAGAACGAGGAGAATGAGAAGAGGTACTATTCTGGCACGTATAGTAACAATCAACAGGTTAGACACCACCAAATAGTTTTACTATATAATTTAACCGAATGCCATCCAATAAGGCCAGTCTCTCCTACTTTCACTATTCGTATGGATGCTGTGGGACCCACTTGTACATGACCTGCAGCCAGTCTGTACTGGTTCTGCATGAACTAAACAATAGGTTCACTTACTCCTAAGAAAGAAAAATCCAACCTTGTCATATCCTCCAATATTGTGTACATTTTTTGGCCACGGAAACTCCGTTTACATCAAGTGACCAACAGGGTCAGTGTTTTCTTTTAAATGCTACAAATATGCTGAAAACTGGTGTTGAAGGCACCCCAAAATGTTCCTCAAGTGAAACTGGGTAGTAATGGATCAAGATTTGCAAGCAAACGGTGTCTGTGACCTCAAAACACCCGCACTATTTTTTTTATACCGGACTACTTTTGCATACACCCTGGGCGGTTTCGCACCATTTGGTGTCTTCTAACCAACAGCAGTACCCACACTATGTAGACATGTACAATCCGTATCTGTATCCGGATTACCCGGATGTAGATTAGTGCTGTTCGTGTCTTGCAAAACACCTGTTAATACGGCGTGCTGTATGGTAAACCCAAATGTTGACCCAATGGAGAGCAACCTCACAATAATGACGTGGAATGTAACTGGGATAATGTCTAGCAGTTCATACTTGTATGACATGCTTCAGTCATATTCAGTTGACATATGCGGCATATCAGAACATTGGCTGTATGAACATGATCATAATTTTATGAACTGCATTAATAGTCATTATACCTGTTACATTAAATCAGATGACGATTTGCGATTACCAGGCAACAGGCGTGTTGGTAAGGGAGGTATAGCACTCATGTGGAATAAACATTTAAATATGTGTATAACACCCTTACACTTTGAAGATGATCGCATTATCGGAATACAGTACGAAGTGTCGAGCCTCTCGTATATATACATCTTCCAGGTGTATCTGCCATCATGGAACCATTCGGTTGATGTATTCAGAGACTACATTGCTACTCTGTATGATTTATACAGTCAGTATTCCGGTAAAGGTGCTGTCATATTCATTGGTGATTTCAATGCGCACATTAATGGTAGGTCAGTCATTAAAGCTGTAGACTCTAGGGGAGTGTATTTAGAAACGTTTTTAGATAACACAAATATGGTCTCTGTAAATACAATGGATATATGCTCTGGTGCTGATGCAACATTTGTGACATATGACAATATTCATAGATCGCTGATCGACCATGTGCTCATTGGCTGTGAACGGGCAGATATTGTTAGTGTATGTGAAATCGTGGATGATGACGGCGCCTTAGCTGTGTCCCGGCATAGACCCATTGTTTGCCAACTGAAGCTACCGTACATCGATTCTGCACGTGTGTCGGAGTGTGCTTCGCGGACGAACTGGAGAAAGGCGGATCCGAGTCACTACCATCAATATGAACAATGTGTAAATCAGCAGTTAGACAACTTTGAATTTCCGTTAATAACGTGTTCCCCGCAGTCAGTCGACACATTGTATAGCAATATTGTGACAACATTGGATGAGTGCAGTGACACGTGTATTCCCAAATCCTCGTTTAAACATTTCCTGAAGCCCTATTGGAACTCCGAATTGGAACGTCTACACAGAAAGCAGTCTGAACTACGAATAAAATGGATTCAGCAAGGAAGACCTCGCGGTGTGAAAATGTATACTTTAAACTGTACAAGGTTGCAAAACGCTGTTTCCGAAAGTACCACCGACAATGTACCGAATCATATCTGCAACAAATGGATGGTGAAATTGACAATGCAGCTGAAATGAACAGTGATGACTTTTGGAAATTATATAATAATAAAAGAAACAGAAAATGCACAGCAACTGGCGCTGAAATGAACTTTGACGGACATGTTATTAGAGATGCAGAGTCGATTGCGAATTCATGGGGTCAATACTTTGAAAAATTATATACTCCCACAGATAAACCAAGTTACTCGGAAATTCATAAAACTCACATACATCAATACATGCATGATATTCAAAACAACTTTATGCATAATGTAATTGACTTAACATCAGTCGTGCCTTTCACATGCGTGGACGTTCAGTCGGCCATTAAAAGACAAGGTAAACGTGGTAAGGCCAATGGTTGTGACAACATTTGTTATGAACATTTGATACATGGTGGTCTCCGGCTCTATGATGCATTGACAACCTTCTACACGGCGATTCTTTATCTTGGACATGTTCCCACTGACATGAAGAAAGGTGTTATTGTCACACTTCACAAAGGTGGCAAGAAACGAAAAGACGATCCGAATAACTACCGAGCCATAACGCTATCATCAGTTCTTTTGAAAATTTACGAACGTCTATTACTCGACAGATTGCCAGCAGATATTACAACTCCTGCACCACTTCAAGGCGGTTTTCAGAAAAATAACAGTTGTCAAATGACGTCATTAGTGCTACGCGAAAGTCTATACTATGCCAGAGAAAATTGCAGTCGTCTGTATGTGTGCTTCCTGGACACGCAAAAGCCTTCGATACCGTATGGCATATGGGACTATTCTACAAGCTGCAGAACTCCGGTGTCAGTGACTTAATTATGAAATCGTTTATGAATATGTACGAGCACATGAACAGTTGTGTACTATACCAGGGCCATACGTCTAAATCGTTTAAAGTGTTACAAGGAACCAGACAAGGCGGGGTTAGCTCCCCTTTCATGTATCTCTCGTATCTCAATGAACTTCTACTAGAACTTGGGTACCAGTCCACCTGAAAAAGGCTTAGTTTCGTAGTTTGCCTATGGGCTTTTTACTGAATATTCCAAAACTGCCTGTCTGTGGCGATTGAATGTGACTTAAAATTAAATACTCCCCATCCTATGCTATTTTCAGCTGACAAAAGCAAGTATTTGTAAAATTATGTGCCAAACTGTGATCTGGGCCATTTAGTGAGCATATTCAGATTAAAATTGTACGCATCTTCCGCTCGAAATGTGTGTTTGTTGTTTGGGGCGCCATTTTAACAGTCTGAAACAGAGGTTTGTGGCTCGGAAACAAAACACTCAGTACCAGTACAGACTATGATCAGTGTGGGCAGGTATACATGTAGACTTGATTCACACATTATTTGTTGGTGCAAACTCCGCACGTCACATAGCTTTCTGGCGCCTTTAGTCCAGCGGCCATGACGGAATAAGTGCAGAAATTGACCACCACATGCTAACTTTCACACATTATAAATGCTCTTAGCTGTATGCCAATTTGATTTGTGTAGCTACTAAAGTTTCTTGACACATAATGTAACAGGTGTATACAGCAAACAGCCTCTGTGAATATATGAAGAGGATATCTGAGAAAAAAACTTGCGGAAGTGCTCACTCGGCCAAGAATTGCTAAAAAATTCTAAAATCTTGGTGGACTGGTACCTTAATGTCTAGCCCAGATGGATTTGTGCTGTACGGCGAAAACTGCTGCAGTCCCACCGTAGCAGACGACATGGTGCTGGTATCTCTATCCAAAAGTGGTTTAACTAACATGATGAACATCTGCTACCGTTATTCACAGAAATGGCGATATACATACAACGCGTCAAAGTGCAATGTGATCGTATTTAATGAAACTAGATCAGAATATGTGAAAAGTGTCCGTGAGTGGAAGTTGGGCGATGAAACGGTAAATGAATGTGAACAATATACACACCTTGGAATCATATGTAACAAGTATATGTCGCTAGATGTTAATGCAACGGAAGCATGTAATAAACTCAGAGCAACCTTTTTCGGATTAGTAAACAGCGGAATTAACAAATTTGGCCTTCACCCGCTTACATCCAAACGCGTATACGAATGTGTTGTGTTACCAAGAGCTTTATATGGCTGCGAACTTTGGAATAACCTGATGCCAAATGACATTATGAAATTAGAACGAGCACACAGACTTTGTATAAAGTATATGCAAGATATCCCGCGACGAACTAAAACGGACATAGCACTAAATGCAATTGGGTGTCTTCCCATCGAAACTGTGATCGATAAGACAAAACTTCGTTTTTTAGGACAACTCTGCGTGTTTCAACATAACAAGCCAGTACGAGTTATCTTTCTCAATAGACTTACAGCATACTATACAAACCCAAGTAGAATTCAAGGATTTATGCCGGACCTGTCTCGTATATTGCGAAAATATTCGCTGGAATATGTTATTGAAGAATTCCTACACAGTGGACAATTTGTGTCTAAAGGTACATGGAAACACATAGTCAATACCGCGATTATCGATTATGAACGCCTCTATAAACTGTTGACTATATCTGAGCCAGTTAGCCCCTGCCCCCTGTGGAAATTTAGCACAAATAATGGAAGTAACTTATGCCAGTTTCGTTCAGCAGTTGTGCTCATGTGCAAATTATTCTCGGAATTGTACCTACAGCAGTGTCACAGGTGTTGCATCAGCACGCACAATATGATATTCCATTGTATTTATGAATGTCCATATTCAGATAGTGTCAGAACTAAAATGTGGTGTGATTTAATCAGAAAATGTGGAATAGAGTTTTTCACTAAATTCGTGACTCTATCGCCGGAACTGCAGGTGTATGTCTTGTTTGGTTATGAACATAGTATGTTGGCCACTTGCGCAGAAACAGACACGATAGTAGGCGTTGCTGTACATTTTTTACATACTATCAGAAATATGTTTCGAATCTAGAAACTATAAAACTCAGCTATCAAATTGTACAGTGCTATGTAAACTACCAGTTGCATAATTAGTACATACTTTTCTATATTCTCAATTGCATGTAATTGAATTCTTCACTATGTCTGTATTTCATGTTGTTTAATCAAATGTTCATGCTTGTGCTCTCCATCTGGAGGAAATAAAGATTATTATGCAATGTTGATGAAATAGGCCCCTGTTACCTACTAGTACGGGTACATGTACATTACCCCGTCCGTCGGTCATATTGGCTACATAGGAAAACCTTCCTCCCGATTTCTGAGATGTAAATTTAATTCCGAGAGTAAGGAATGGACAGACGATTTTTAATTTGTTTAAAAATCCCAGGGGGTGTCCGACCACCCTCTAGACCCCATCGGGCGGGCGCTGAAGTCATTGATATGTGCAGCCATAGCCCTATCCAAACTATATCCAAATTATTGTCCTTCATTTCTACAGAAAAAATGTATTTGTCTCAATCACCGATACGATGTGCATATCATTTACAATTTCAAACACCAAATCGAAAATGTTGTCATTAAGGCTGGTTTTCACAAAGCGCGGCCCATATATATCCTTGATACTGTTGCAGACATATGCCCGATCTTTCGAGCAAGTCATACGTTTGCTTTCCTCATAATGATTGGAATCAAGTGACCAATATTATAGAGCCAAAAAAGCATTACAACTACCCTTATTTCTGGTGTACATGTATTTTAAATGTGCATTGACCACTCGTTATAAATAAGCGCTCGACTAATATATGTTCAAAAAGGCGCTGGTTTGAGCAAAGTGGACAAGACAGATTTCACCCGTGCTGTATGGCCAGTCATACATGTTAACACTGGTAAAAAAAAACAGAATGAAACTTCGACTCACAATGCTCATTTTCTGTCCTCGTGGTAATGCTCCCAGTTGTGGCTGTGACTGGAGACATGTGACGTACTGTGTCACTCGTATAGTACGTACATCCTGATCAAATACCACACTGATGTAGCCTGTTGGTAATCAATTCCTTGTTAAAAGCCTGACGCGTGTTTCAATGATGGAATGTCGACCAGTGCAGATCCTGATCAGACTGCGCGGATCTACACTGGTCGAAAACCCATAGGCCTCATTTTCCAGTAACAGGTGAGCCACATTTTAGTTGCATTGTCCGCGGTAATGTCATTGACCAAGTGGATGTTTCCGAGAGCACCATGTCGTAGAACTATGTCAAGCTTCCAGTAACGATCAGGTTTCTCTAGCTGACTTCGTGGCATGATACACTCGGGTCGAGGTTTCATAACGAGACCGTTAATTGGAGATTACGAGTCCACGAACTACGGTGGCACAGAGGGGGCATGGAAATATGTTTTACTTTCGCGTGCGCACGCAATAGCTTTGTGATAGTCTTTGTGTGCGCACGCGATAGGCTTTGCAAAGTCTATCGCGTGCGCACGCAACGAATATCACATGCGCACGCAAAGCCTATCGCGTGCGCACGCAAAGCCTATATATCGCGTGCGCACGCAAAGCTATTGTGTGCGCACGCGAAAGTAAAAACTATTTACATGTCCCATCTGTGCCACCGTAACGAACACATAATGTTACTGCGATAAAAGTAGTCCATACATAACACCGTTAATCCGGCCCATGGCAAAACAGAAATGTATGACTTGTTTCAACAATGTTTTTAGTCTGTCGCAGTGCTCATATTTGCTGAATTTGGACCGAGCTTCCATGAGGCTTGTAAAACACGAGGCTTGTAAAACGTGATGCTTGTAAAACATGAGACTTGTAATTTTTGCGATAGCCTGCGCATCCGCGCAGTCTGGTTTGGGTCTGCACTGTCCGCCATTCAGTCAGTGGAACGAGCAAACATGCTTCTCAACAACAACATACATGTATATCCTTACCGGGCAGATCAGGAGCTAGACACACCATAAATGTCATAAGCCCCATTTCTCCAGTCACAGCCACAGTTATAGTATATTCCCTGTAGCCTACGTATGGATGTACTTTAGTCCGAGTTTGGCATAAATATGACTTGCTGTCAAAGCCAAAGCAAATCATGTTGTGCGGGCAAAGGCCCATTTATCCCGTCAACACAGTGCGTATGTGCCGTGAAACACGGTGCCGTGAAACATTTTTGAATTCCAGTCAATACTATTTTTGCATTTTACAGCCATTCGTAGGTGTTGACGGGATAAATCGAATAGTACGTTAGTGCCGTGAATGGGAAAACATATCTGGCGCGGCACGGAAACGGGATGTGCTCGGCAGAGCCTCGCCCATCCCGTTTCCTGAGCCTTGCCAGATATTTTTTTCCCATTCACGGCACTAACCTACTATTCTCTATATAGTGCAGTAGATAGTGTCGAAGCGGTGCTTTTGAAAGTGAATTTGTCTCATATTAGACTGTACGATGAAACGGATATAGTGGAACCTCTCTATACCAGACACCCTGGGAGGTCCCCATGGTATCCGGTTAAGAGAGGTTCCATTGTAAAACTGGCAGATGACTACTTCAGGACACGTGTGAATGGTTTGTTATCATGAACAGACATTAACATCGGAGATAAAGGAAAATGAAACCTATCAAAATTGAGCACAACTAACCGTTTTCCGTGTCCGGTTTAGAGAGTATAAACTGCTGCAGTTGTTCCTAATTGTGTGACATTGTTATTTATTACACTAAGTTAGAATATCATACAGAGACAAAGTAATAAATCATTCTCAGGGAAGAACATATCATTTGGTGCATACCTCCTATCGGTTTCCATTCTAAACACAACTTAGATTAAGTTAAATAAAGGAAACTTTGAAGAACAAACTACAATATGTTCGCTACGTATTGCATTTAGCCTACACGCGCACCAAGCTTACCCTCAGCATCTGCGGCTTCACGTGCCGTTGTATATGATTCTGCCCGATTGTGATGAGGACACTATTGAGGAAGTCCGAATCCTCCAGACTCTCTACTGCCGCGCCAAGCCCCGACATGACCGAGCGCGCGTGTTTCAGAAGCATCTCACGATCTACAGCATACTCCAACTCGTTCCGGTTGTTCATCTGTACAATGCGCGGGAACACGGTCTTCGTGGACGGCTCCGTCTCGAAGAATCTGTAAACAGAGAAAACAGTGCAACCTCTCTACAACAGCCACCTATGGGAAGAATAATTTATCATATAATTTATATCCCAAATGGACAACAACCACTTCTCTACAACCGCCAGCCAGGCGGTTGTAGAGAGGTGGTTGTTGTCCATTTGGGATATAAATTATCTCATGTTACAGAGAGGGAGTTGTTGTAGAGTGGTGATCGTTCTGGGAGGCAGTTTATCAGGCAGGACGAGGAAACGCGTAGGAATTCCGAGGTTAATTCCTACCGTTTCTAGCCTAACGTGATCAGCTTGATGTTAAGACACACAATGATATTGATAGCGCGAAGACAGAGCACCATGGCAAAATCACTGGCGTCACGTGGTACTGTTTCAGAGAACCTATAATATAACCGCAATGACTAGGGTCGGATGGTGCATGTCATAAGAGGTCACATCTGTGTGGTGTATTCTCGCCAGTGACCAGCAGTCGCCAACTGAAAGTAACCATGCAAGGTGACGATTCACTAAACTTCGTGCGACTACAATGTTCGTAAGTGTAAAATTATGATAGTCTGTAAATTTCACATTAACATTGTTTTCTTGTAAACAATTAAGGCATATGACATTATTGAGCATATAATGCAGCCTATTAAATGTAAATCCATCAATTGAAATACATGTATCCAGACGATCCTAAATTGGCACTTACGAACATTTTAGTCGTACGAAGTTTAGTGACACGGCCCCCAGTACCCGCCATGGTATTGTTGTAGAATAACTTAGATTAATAAATTGAGTACTCTGATAAACATCTTCCAGTGACTCTCCATAAGGCATGCTGATACAACAACAACAACAGATCGCTTACGGGCTACAATAGTCTTGATTGAAAAGTTGACTTGACGACTCAAACATATTGGAAATAAAAAAAGATTCACCCTACAATAAAGCAGGATCGGCAGAATGCAGGGACGGCTTGCATGTCCGTTTGAATTTAACTATTACCAGAGAACTATGGAGCTTCCAGGGGCCCGTTTCACTAAACTTCTTACGACTAAAATGTTCGTAAGTGCAAAATTATGATAGTCTGTAAATTTCACATTAACTATGTTTTCTTGTAAACAATTAATGGATTTACATTTATTGAGCATAGGCTGCATATGCAGCCTATGCTCAATAAATGTAAATCCATGAATTGATATTTCCAGACTATCCTAAATTTGCACTTACGAACATTTTAGTCGTAAGAAGTTTAGTGAAACGGCCCACTGGTGCCAATGCTAAAATAGTTTTTATCTCTTAAGTAGGAGATATTATCTCCTAATTAGGAGCTAGTATATCCTAATTAGGACTTACTATCTCCTAATTAGGACTTATTATCTGTGTCAATGCTAAATCATGTTTTATCTCCTAATTAGGAGATGATAACTCCTAATTAGGAGATACTAAGTCATAATTAGGACTACTAAGTCATAATTAGGATATAGTAAGTGCTAATTTTGATCGAGTTACTATCTCCTAATTAGGACTTATCATCTCCTAATTAGGGAGGTACTATCTCCTAATTAGAAGATAAATATAGTTTAGCATTGACACCAGGATACTTCCATAGAGAAAGGACATTTTCACTGTGTTTAATAATGGATGACGATTAGAATAACCTTGTCACAAATTGTAGAAGTCGCGGTGAATAAGTGGTTTGAATTCCCATTAACGGGAAAATGAATTTATGGTAAAACTGAAACCTGTCAAATTTCGGTTAATATTTGACCTTATAGTGTACGCAGTCTCTATATCACTTGTTTTCATGTCACATGAATGATGATGTATACAGCAACATGAGAACTCTATTGTCCACACAATTGCTCATGCTTCTTTAGAACATGATTGATATTGAAAAAGGATGCTTAACCTTTCAGATGACACAACCATGCAAAACCAAACTATTTGAATAAGATTGTTTTCTGTAATCTATTTCATATACTTATCTTGCTAAATACACTATTTAAGAATACATTTATTAATTTTATTATACTGAATGTATTACATTATCACAGCCATTTTGGCTGTGATAATGTAATACATTCAGTATAATAATTCTGCATACTTTTAATCATCAAATACATGCAGTCTATATGAAATAATGTACTTCGGGAAAAATAAATGATTACTCCCTCAAAGTATACTTAGCTAGATAAATATACTTAGCAATTTTCGCGAAATCGGCTACAGATGTGTTTTATACGGAGCCGCGAAGGGGACATGGACTTTTTTTATTTAATTCGTGTCCTCGAAATAACAATTCGTTCCCTCAAGTTATCAATTCGTTTCCTCGAATTAACAATTCGTTCTCACGAAATGACAATTCGTTCCCTCAATTTAAAAATTCGTTCCCTCGAATTAACAATTCGTTCCCACGATATAACAATTTGTTCCCTCGAATTAATAATTCGTTCCCACGAAATGACAATTCGTGCACTCGAATTCGTTCCCACGATTAACAATTCGTTCCCGTGGGAACGAATTGTTATTTCGTGGGAATGAATTGTTAAATTGAGGGAACGAATTGTTAGTTCGTGGGAACGAATTGTTAATTCGTGGGGACACATTGTTAAATTGAGGGAAGGAATTGTTAAATTGAGGGAACGAATTGTTATTTCGTCCTGTGGGGCTCCGTAGTTTTGCTGGCTGTGAAAAGTTATTACTTCCTGGAATGTGTCATTATTTAGTGACGATAGAATATCGCTGAGACGAGGCAAATGTTTATGTTATTGTCTCCATCGGCTGAAATCTCTGAGATGGAACACAATTTGGATTTGATAATGCCTTGAGAGGTATTCTACGACAGCTTGAACAGAACGGCCGCATTTTTTGCTATATCGTTCTCACGAGCTAGCATTTGGTTCGATCGACATTATAGGAATGAATGGCCCTTTTGTGGAATTTATCGGGGTATAAACTTGGAAAAGTCGCGGGAATACTGGACGAAGGCCGGAAGGCCTCGTCCAGTATTCCCGCGACTTTTCAAGTTTATATCCCCGATAAA
The DNA here is from genome assembly GCA_029237695.1 of Conchocele bisecta. Lineage (NCBI taxonomy): Eukaryota > Metazoa > Mollusca > Bivalvia > Lucinida > Thyasiridae > Conchocele > Conchocele bisecta. Next base: position 35,468,104 of record CM055269.1, on the reverse strand, counting down.
TTCCACAAAAAGGCCATTCATTCCTTATAATTCCAGCATTTGAAATAAATTCATCAAGAAAATGTTTTTATTTTCCGTTTTCTTAAGAATTATTTTATCTGCGCCTGACGGTTACGGAAAGTAGTTCGGCATGGAGTTTACTGGGATATAAATTTTGGACGGAGACTTGCAACGGACCAATCAAATGTTAGGGAATTGTGTAAATATTTTTGTGCTGGAATTATCAACCAATATAATATAGGTATTTCTGATGCTATATTTTGATTGGATGAACGATGTCGTGGGAACGATGTCGTGGGAACGATATAGATAACTCGCACGGACGAGATGCTATGTCATGGGAATGAGATAGGTAATTCGTGGGAACGAGATGATGTGGGAACGAGATGTGTCGTGCTAAAGACGGAGGCACATCATTTGTTGATCGGTTGTTACGCACCCCCCCCCCCCCCACACCTGTCGCAAGGTGAATATTGCTTTTGATGTTCCGCCTGTCTGTCTGTCATTCGTTCATACGTCCGTCTGTCCTTACGTCAATCCGTGGTCAGCTGCGTCGACAAGTTTGTCAGAACTTCGCTATCATGTCATAGCGTCACTATTACTGTGTGGATTACTTGGAAATCCGCACATATGCCACACACTCAAGTGACCATTAATATGACATTGATTTTTTTTATTTAATAATCGCTGAAACACTTCATATATTCACTTCCAAATACTTGTAACCGTCTTTTTACTTTTTGTATGGGCCCGTATGCCGATTGGGGTGGGCTGGGGGAGGGGTTGTAGCTATTGTAAGCTATTGTAGAAGCTAGATCATCACAATGATACTACAGTGGAGCATCTCGAAATTCGAAATCCGACACCCTGGGTCCACTTGGTGTCCGGTTTAGAGAGACCCTACTGTAACTAAGCACCCCATTAATCGTTTTTTTTTGTAATTTTCAATCATGAACAGACACGGAAATGACATAAATGACATTGAAACCCATCTAAATTAAGCACGTGCTATTGTGTAAGTTGTCACGCACGACCATGACGACAGCCGGCAACTTCGTGTTATTATTGGGCATGTGATGTGAAACTCACGACTGGAAATGTTCAGTAGGGATGGGAACCTTAAGTGTCAAGTGAATGTTCATTCGTTAATGGTCCACCACCACCAAAGAGTTTTCCTATATAAACTAACCAATGACCAGACATTTTGCTATTCTCCGCTACTTTCATTTTTCGTATGGATGTTGTGGGACATACTTTCCCATAACCTGCAACCATTCTGCTCTGGATATTGACTAATTAAAATATAGGTTTAATTATTGTTAAGAAAGATAAATTCAATCTCCTGTGACCACCCTGGTTGTGACGCAAACAGTCAGCGGCTGGAATTGAAACCGCCTCACATGACAAACATGCTCTGACTTACAAAATAATCCCGAAGCATATGCTTGAAACTGATGTAAATGATACATTAACATGCCTGTGAAGTAGATGAGTACATCAATTGACTGGTTTCTGCAAGCAAAGAGTGTCTATGGCATAACAATTATGGCTTATTTTTTCAACGTACTACTTTTAGTACTACTACACCGCGCATTAATATCTGATGATTTAGTGTGGTTAAACTTAAATGTGAGCAGTTAACAAATACATGCATATTCTCCGGTACAGACCAGTAATATCAATAGGATACTAAATGTGGAAAATCACGAGTATCTTCCATGAGAGCAATTTCCCTGGTATGGTTGACGTGGCGAGGTTTGTCCGTTTGACTTTGCTAAGTTTAAACTAACAAACGTGGCGGCAAACTTGACAAATTCAGCCAATCTCAAAACCGATAATGCATCGGAAGTAGTTATAAGGGAAGTTACTCTTGATTTTTCAAGTGCGATAAGCTATGTATAAGACTGCTCCTCCAGTATTTAGGCCATACAAAATAAGTACATGTGGTTTGGTTCTCAGACATGGGGTTTGCAGAATGTGAAGCGGGATGGCGGATTTTTTTAATACAGTACATGTTATGTTTTTTTTTATCTCAATCAAAAATAATATGTTCTATAAAGTGTTAAGTTACTATAACATCTTTAGACGTGAACAATCACAAAATGTTTTGTTACACATGATTGGATTTAACATATTTTTGAATGGTTGTGTTTTAATTTATCATGTGGCGAATTTATAGTACACTTTTATTTCACTGCGATATCTGAGAACCAGGGGGCCGTTTCACTAAACTTCGTACGACTAAAATGTTCGTACGTGAAACATTATGATAGTCTTACATTATGATTGCACATTAACAATGTTTTCTTGTAAACAATTATTGTATTTACATTTATTGAGCATAGGCTGCATATGCAGCCTATGCTCAATAAATGTAAATCCATCTATTGAAATTTCCAGACGATCCTAAATTTGCACTTACGAACATTTTAGTCGTATGAAATTTAGTGAAACGGCCCCAGATGTATGGCCTTATTAGAATGTGCAGTTTGGTTAGGCTGCTTGCATTGTGCTCTGCACTGTTCTCTCTTATGTATTAAATCATGTGACTTTTATTGAACATTTCCTCTAATACAAGCTCACGTTGGAAATGGAACATTGATAAGAAAACCACATTTTTGAGGTTGAGTATATGCGTAAATTAACGGTAGGGGTTCCACTTGATAGGAATCACGATTTGTCTGGTTTGGCCCTCAGGTACGTTTTTATCTTTGGCTCGTTTGTTACCTGGGAGTTGAATTGGGTCATTGCCCATTATAAAAATAGTAATATTATTACTGATCCTACCGCTTTGGGAGGGGGCCCAAGTGATTCTGGTGTGGCGAAGACCTGGCATCAGATCAGGATTATTCTGATTTCAGGGCTGAATATATATTTTCTTTATTATAAATATTCAGTTCTGATTTTGGGATTTCCCCCCATTTGTACATGTACTTGAACATGTACTTCTACAGGTAATAAACGGGATTTAGTACTAAACCCATTGACCCGGCCTTAGATGACCATAGCTGTTGATAGGCCGTTAAACTCCAACAAACAAACAAACAAACACACAAACAAACGAGTAGATTCACCAATGTTTGACAATAGTGTGCCTATAGATTACAACAAATCCAACAGCACCATGTCATCGTAATAGCGTCATTAACGCCAGGAAATTACAGCTGAGATTTCACCCGTGTTTGAAAGATCGGAACACGTGATTCCGTGATGTTTCCCTGTCGTACAGAAGGTTGCAGTTCTTGTATAAAGTGTCTATCCGTTTGTCTTGGTGTCTAATTCTGGTTATTTCGTCTCTGTGTTCTACGGAGCCCCGCAGGGGACATGGATTTTTTCATTCCCACGAAATAACAATTCGTTCTCTCAATTCAACAATTCGTTCCCACGATATAACAATTCTTTCCCACGAATTAACAATTCGTTCGTTCCAGTGGGAACGAATTATTATTTCGTGGGAACCAATTGTTACATTGAGGGAACGAATTGTTACATTGAGGGAACGAATTGTTATTTCGTGGGAATGAATTGTTATTTCGTGCGAACGAATTAATAACAAAACTAATTCTACGTCCCCTGCGGGGTTCCGTAGTGTTCATTCGCCGCGTAGAAACCGACAACCTTATATCTGGATGTGATTGGAGAAATGGGGCTTATGGGTTTTGTGTCCAATGTAGGTCCGGATCAAATAGCACCCTCATGAAGCTTGATACCAATTTACATGTACATGTATATGTATTATTAGAAACACGACGATTGGTTCATTGATTGAATGGCGGACAGTGCCAGAATTATTAAGAATTATTTTAACTGCGCCTCACGGTTACGGAAAGTAGTTCGGCATGGGTGTTTACTGGCATATAAATTTTGGACAGAGACTTGCTATGGGCCAATCAAATGTTAGGGAATTGTGTAAATATTTTTGTGGTGGAATTATATGTACATGTATATGTATTATTAGAAACACGACGGTTGATTCATTGATTGAATGGCGGACAGTGCAGATCCTGATCAGACTGCGCGGTGCACTGGTCACAAAACGCATAAGCCCCATTTCTACTGTCACAGCCAGATATGAGTGCTGATTTAATATGATAAATTTTAAATTCTATTAATTACATAGCAAGCATATCATCATCATACATTAAATGTGCACTGACCACATACCACTTTTTTCTGTAACGGTCTCGTTTACAGTTATAACACTGTCTGTTCCACGTTTTTCTGCCGATGAACTTTGGGCTATTAAACACATTAAATGCTAAAACAATTCAACTGTAAGTACTTTGTCATCAATAACAAAAAGTCATCCTCCGAAAAAAAATATTTGAAGAAATTCCATCAAATATTGATTTTATTGCGAAAAAACGATTTACCTATGGGAATTTAACATGGGGCTAAAAATATATTTTATTTAAATATCTTTTTATTTGTGGACCGATTTTCAAATTCTAACTTTTGTTTTCTTATTTACATCATTGCCAAGCTATCTAGCCAGGTTTCAAAGTCAATTTACAAAAGAAAATAGTTTTTTGATTTCTCCCCCAGCGCTTACACCTCGTGTTAAATTCCCATAGGAAAATCGTTTTATCGCTATAAAATTAATATTTGATGGATTTCACTAAACAAAACGTTTTGGGTAGGGTAACCTTTTTGTTATTGGTGAAAAAGTACTTAAATTTAAATATTTTTTATATTTAATGTGTTTACTAGCCAAACGTTCGTCGGCAGAAAAACGTGTAACAGACAGTAGTGTATTATGGTTATTAATATACAAAATGTACTCTGTTATTAAAGAGTCTGCGAAAGCACATTTTGTGCACTTATCGATGATTAAGAACCGTAAATTCCGTTTCTTCGTTTCGAAACAAAGAGACGACAAGACAGGAATATATCTCGTTATGTTGCCGTTTCAAAGGGTTTTCGCTGAAAAAAGTCAGTGCACGAAACTGTCTTGAAATTCTGCTTGACTGGAAATATGGCCAATTATGACTGGTAGTTTACACGGGACAAACTATATACTTATGTTGTGGTTTGATTATCTTTTCTTTCACCCACACCCCTCACCCTCCTCCCGACACATACATATAAATGATAGATACGGTATTCAAATACATATTGTGGAAACAATAAACAATGTCATACTGTGTATTGTAACTTTAGAAACAAGAAGCTATATATTTATTTTGAGAATAAAAATCATCTTGAGAATCTGTAATATTTCGGTTGAAAAATGTTGAGAGCACTGCAACATGTCACAGTTAATTGCTTATGAACCGGGAGATGGGTTACATAACGGGCCTGAGACGGGAGAAATGGTACTTTAGTCAATTGCGGCCAGTCTAGCTCCTCACCCACTACAGCACCCACTCCTTAGAACCCTTCTCTTGAAGTATTCATCTATCTGCTTTGCAATGGAAACTCTCTAAACTTGACACCCTGGGAGGTCCGGTTTAGACGGGTTTCACTGTATGTATTGCGTGTTCTATTATAACCGTGATGGATGTTTCCGTCACTGACTACCGATCAGTATAGACCCTGATCAGACTGCGCAGATGCGCAGTCTGATCTGGGTCTAGACTGATCGGAAAGATCAAACGCCCCATTTATCCAGCCATGGACACATATATCTGTTCACACAGCAGATACCGACTGATGCCACGATCAAAGTTTGAAAAAAGCGGCTTCATGGAACGAGTCAAAGAGTTCACCGTTCACATTTTACTTTTCTATTTGGTTGTACGGTTAGGTTCCGACATCCAAGTTAATGAATATGAAAATATCTACATGGTAACATTTCTGTCGCAATGTATATAATATACTCAGAGCATTAAGGACTGACTATATAGACTATGAACTTTTGTTTCAAATGTAGTAGAATCATACATGTGACTGAATATATATATACAGTATATCTGATCCTGTTCTTCTTAGAGCATATTATACAGAGCATTGAGTTGCCATCTCCGCCATTTTAGTTTGTACATGCTATCGGACAGTTTCACCACTTGAAGCGTTTGACACGTACAGCCAATACTATGGCAGTAAATGTAATAACATTTGGTGCAATACGTTTCAGCAGACTACACAAAACGCTAGATATCTGAGCTTTTCTACCATCACCCATAAACTATGCAATGGACAGTTATTCAATGTGTAAAATGTCAAACTGATGCACTGTCTATTATTAGAAGTACACCTGACACAGGTAAAAGCCGTATTTACTCGCATAGCAGGCAAGTAGACAGCAGTAGTGACAATACACTCAGATAGCTGCCTACAAGTCACTGGAATCGATGCAGTATGTATGATAATACAGTTATACATATATCTACAGCACTGTGTATTGTTCTTACTGTTACAGTCTTTACTGAATTCTCAAACATTTTAACAAAGGGTAAACAGACCCTTCATATATCAGACTCTGTATATAAATTTGATGAAAATAAGGCCTAGCACCCTGTTGTCTGATGTATCCCCATCATGTTGCACCAAATTTTATTCATGTGTTTGTCATATTATTAGTGGTATGTGTCAAACGCAATAAGAGGTAAAACTGGCCAATGGCTTGTACACACTAAGATGGCCGAGATGGCCGAGATGGCAACTCCATGCACTGTGTGGGATATAGTAAGAAGAAAATTTTCAAGCGTATGTTATGAATATATCCCATCACATTTTCGAAGTAATTATGCATGAAGCATTGAATGCTCAGGGGCCGCAAGGGTCCTTAAAGTGGGTAATTGACGGGTAATGTAGTAGATATTTGATTTTCGTACAGTACACTGTTTTATTCCATTACCGGCCTGTCGCCCTCTTTAACAAGAGTCATAACACAACAGGGGCGGATCCAGCATTTGGGGAACGGGGGGGGGGGGGGGGGGGGGTGCGGAGTTGCAAAGCTAACTGTTGCAATCTACTCCCGTACCGTTCGTCCGAGTAATTGCAAGAGTTACCGTTCGAAACTACGGGGTTGTCTTCGAAATGCACTTTCCTGTGTTTTACGGCATTTAAATTCAGACTCCAACTGGTGGTAAACTGTGATCTATGTAAACTCCGTGGCTGATCGGGGGGGGGGGGATTGCGACCCCCGGACCCCACCCCCCCCCCCCCCCCCTCCAGATCCGCCCCTGCACAAACTGGGCTTTCATGGTACGATAATACGGTGTATAAACATAATTGTAAACTTGTAAAATGCTATTATGTAAAACAGAAACCATTTTAGGTGATTATTAAAACTTCAATATATGATGATTTGCTTACGCTTTAAATATGATCTAACATGTATGTTGACTTAACTCGCTGACGGCTTCCATAATGAAATAGGCATGGCCTTTTTTTTCTCAATAAACATCAATTTCGTAATAAATGAACACTCATGTACAATGGTCATCATTCAGTGAAAACAGCTTCCCAATGCAGCTAGCTACAACAAAGTATCGTGCTAATTTACAAGTACTTACATATACAGCTGCTAGCACCGTGAGCCGGCACGTCGGTCGTGGATTATACTGGACAGATATCAAGATGCATGATCACGTTGTTACAACAACAACAACAATGGCTGAAAGTGTTGAAAGCGCGCCCACTCCATTATTATTTGTATTTTTCTTAATATGCATTTGGTGGTCCCGAGAGTTCGGCACATACTTACGTCGTTTTTGCGAAGACTCGATTTCGATTATTCGCAAACACGACAGAAGTTTGGGCCACAGTACCGAGACCACCAAATGCAGCTTAACCAGACGCGTTTGATGGGCCATATTTCATCAAAATCCGTTTCATAATAAGGACAAAATATACGAATACATACTTTCAATCGGAGGGCTACCGGAATTGTCAGTACTTGTTGCTATTGTTGTAACCACGTGATCATACACCTTGGATATGCATGCGGTATGGATACGATAAATAACATGGCAACCGCGATAGGGAAAATGTAGTCGGGTATAAACCTCCAGATGGCCGCGGCCCGCATGTCGAGCCCGCCGAGGCATTTGACGGACGCACGGACACCCGGACGTCATTGTGATCACTATGTCTCGCTTTCCGCAAGCGGGCTCGACAAAAACAATTTAGATGATTTGAGGCCATAGACATATTTTGCTTGTAAATCCTGATCCATTATTGCCCAATTCTGCTTGAGAAACATGTTGGGTGTGTTTTAAACACCATAGTTCAGCATACATGTATTTCAAGGTGTATGATCACGTGGTACTAACAACAACAAGTATTGAAACTGCCAGAATCCATCCGATTCAAAGTACGTATTATTTTATATTGTCCTTATTACGTAACATATTTTGATGAAATATGGCGCATCGAACGCGTCTTGTTAAATTGCATTTGGTGGTCTCTGTACTTTGGCCCAAACTTCTGTCGTTTTTGCGAAGAATCGATTTCCGTGTCGGTATACACGGAAATCGATTCCTCGCAAAAACGACATAAGTCTGTGCCGAGCTCCCTGGACGACCAAATGCAGCTCATGAAGACGCGTTTGCTGCGCCATATTTCATCAAAATCCGTTTCATATTAAGGGAAATATCAAATAATACTTACCTTGGAGTGGGCAAGATTTCAACACTTTCATCCACTGTTGTTGTTTTTATACCCACGTGACCATGCACCTTGTATTTGTAGGAGCTAAAAGTAATCAATGAACCTGTCGGTCACGTGATGTAAACACAGCTTTGGCTGCCAACTAACTGTAAACAATATTGGCGGACAAAACAAAGTTACTATTTCTGTCTAAGGAGAAAGTGAACCTATTGCTTCGTGCAGATCCAGTGCAGACAGGTTACAGGTCATGGTCCACAGCATCCATGGGCGGATTCAGGGGGTGGGGGCGGATGGTCCCGGCGCGCGCCCCCCTAAAATTCGCCGAGTAAAGATTTTTTACAAGTTACAAGGCACGTTTCATGCCAAGTGCCATGTATTCCATGCATTTTTCGGTCGTTGTCTTATTGTTTCAAAATTTAAACGTTTTCAATCAAAAATCATGTCTAAACATATTGTGAGAGTATCAATATATTTGCTCCAAAATGCGCCAGAACACAGAAAATGCGATGTAGATTACAAAAAAAAAATCCGGGGGAATGCCCCCGGACCCCCCTATCATGAGACCCGCTCGGTCGACTATTTTGCAATACTTGACTATATTATCGAACGAGCTTAGCTCGTTCGATAATTTAGTCAAGTATTGCAAAATAGTTACGCCCCCCCCCCGTAACCCGAAATCCTGGATCCGCGCCTGGCATCTATAGGAATAGTGAAAGTATGAGCGCATGATCATATTTGGAGGATTTTTAATACAAGTATTGGGTATTATTTACTAATCATGAAAGAAGTTACATAGGTGGAATAGTTAAAGGTACATGCCCACTCAGTAGGCTCAAAATGTTCCGTATAGGAATTAAATAAGTGTATAATTGTGTCACAATTCCACCAGTTCTAAACATTACAAGTGCCCGCTATACAGATATAATCATTTAGTAATATATTTTACTGATAGTGACTCGCGGTGGTATCAGACTATTTTCATATGCAAACAAGGCATGATATTTTTTTAATTATTTATACTAATTAAATGCGTCACCTGAAGAATAACAGTTTGTGCCTACTGAGCTCGCACGTACCTTAAACCAGAATCAACAAACTTTGTAATTGAGCCCGTCTGAGGTAAACTATATAATATGCACGTCGTGTTACTTTTGCTTACGTGCAGTTCTATGTACGGAATTTATGATGAATTGTCGAAACCATTTTTGTGAGAATGTTCGCATTTAGGAACCGGTACATGTACCATACTATATATAAGCGACAAGCACACGCCCACATCAGTCCGCTCATTTCGGCTCGGACACGGTAGGAATTCCTCGGTGAGCCTTGGAATTGCTACACGTTTCATAGCCTCACATAGCAACATAAAAACGGCCATAAAAACTATGCAAAAGCAATTTATGTTTTCGATAATATTAAATTTAAATCAAAATTTAAGAATGAACATCTTTTCATTTGGTCAAATATAGATTTTATTACGAAACATGATTTCTCGATGGGAATTTAACATGGGGGAATAGAGGTGGAGAACATGGAGGAGGAGTCGAACAATGAAAAAATTGGAAATTGACTCTGAACGCTGGCTATAGATGGGTTTGAAATGATCTAACCAAAAAGACAAAGGTTACATTTTGAAAATCGGTTCTAACATTAGAAAACATTCCCCATGTTAAATCCTTATAGACATCTTCACTCTGCACTCTATGAATATGTCTATTGGGATTTAACATGGGGAATATTTTTTTTCTCGCAATATTGGACCGATTTTCACGAAATAAAGCGAATTCTCATTCTTAAATTTGGCTAAATCTTAATGTTATGAAAATAAATGTTTTTGCATTGTTTTTATGGCCGTAAAAGTTTGGCATGTTTCGTGAAACAGACAGTAGTTAGTTAGTTATCATATATTTAAGCGTGGGAAATCGCTCATATAACCTTCCATACCCGTCAACAGACACTAGCCTGGTATTCTCTATTGTCAGATCGAAACGTTTTCAGTAGCCTCTTTCGCCAAAATAGCAAAGTATAATTATCTTGCTAAGTACACTTTGAGGGAGGTATTTTCAATTTAATGACAAATTTATAAATTTGTATTATACTGAATTGATTATATTATCACAGCCATTTTGGCTGTGATGATGTAATACATTCAGTATAATAATTCTGCATACTTTTAATCATAAACTATATGCACTATATGAAATAATGCGTTTCGGTGAAAAATACATTATTTCTCCCTCAAATTACACTTTTGCTAGATAAGTATACTTTAATAGCAATGTTGGTGATAATGATCTATAGTGCTCGTTAGAAGCGAGACGGGTGTTCATTGATGGAATGGCGAACAGTGCAGATCATGATCGCAACATCGCTGATTTGGATCTACACCGATCGCAAGACGCATAAGCCCCATTTCTCCACTCACATCCACATATATGTCACTCGGTGAAAATTGGCTGTGCCAAGCCCGAGGATATCTGGGTCATGATTGACGTAATTTTGTTAGTTAGCCATAAGTCTATGTTCGCGCCAAAGCCAGAATCGTGTCGGAAATGAAGGCCATTGGGACTTGTGACCGTATTGCTGAACATCGCAATAATTGGCCCCGTCTCTGGAATTATCTCTCTTATCGCAGTGCCGTATTGACCGTTATTGGTATTTCATCGGTTGGGGAAAGTGCCGTTACTCTATTTAGCAGGGATTCCGCCGGCGATCGCCACTTTCTCAATGGCGATAAAAATAAACAATTGGCGATAAAAAATTACAATTTTCGAAAAAAAAATCCTTTTTTTTTATGGATTTTTTTTTCGAAAATTGTAATTTTTTATCGCCACTTGCTTTATTGTTTTTGAAGTGGCGATTTTTTTATTTTCCCCAGCGGAATCCCTGATTTAGGTCCATCACCACCAACGATTGTTCCTATATGAGCTAACCAATGACCACACATTTTGTTATTCTCTGCGACTTTCATTTTTCGTATGGATGTTGTGGGAACTATTTTCCCATAACCTGCACCCACTCTGCTCTGGATATTCACTAATTAAAATATAGGTTTAATTATTGTTAAGAAAGGTAAATTCAATCTACTGTGACCACTCTGGTGGTGGCGCAAAAAGTCAGCTGCTGGAATTGAAACCACCTCATGAGAAACATGCTCCGATTTATATATGCTTGAAACTGATGTAAATGATACATTAACTTACCTGTGAAGTAGATTAGTACATCAATTGACTGGTTTCTGCAAGCAAAGAATGTCTATGGCCTAACAATTATGGCTTTTTTTTTAACTTACGTACTACACCGCGCATAAATATCTGATGATTTAGCGTGGTTAAACCTTTACAGTCGAACATCAACGAACTGTTACCTCTCTACAGCAACTACTCTCTGTAACAACCGCTAATTTATATACCAAATGGTACGGAGCCCCGCAGAGGACATGGCTTCTTTTAATTAATTCGTTGCTAGTAGTTCCGGCACTGACCAATATGAACTCACCAGTATTCAATATGGAAAACATATTGACGTCTTGCGTTCCATTGTGTTCTACGGAGCCGCGCAGGGGACGTAGATTTTATTTTTTTAATTACTTCGTCCCCAGGAAATAACAATTAATTCACTCAATTTAACAATTCGTTCCCTCGAATTAACAATTAGTTCCCACGAATTAACAATTAGTTCCCACGAATTAACAATTCGTTCCCACGAATTAACAATTAGTTCCCACGAATTAACAATTCGTTCCCACGAATTAACAATTAGTCCCCACGAATTAACAATTCGTTCCCGTGGGAACGAATTGTTATTTCGTGGGAACGAATTGTTAAATTGAGGGAACGAATTGTTAATTAGTGGGAACGAATTGTTGATTTGTGGGAACGAATTATTCAATTGAGTGAACGAATTATATAGTGGTGTGACGAGCCGTCTCACCTGGATCTACACGTTTTGCAAGTAATTTTCATATTTTTATAACAAAAACACCTCATTTTCATAAATGAACTAGTCTGAAAATCGTTTATGTGACGATTAGATAGGTTGGTAAATTAGCACCTGACAGTCCATTCAAGTTACAAGTTAAAGGGTGAACGGGTTAATCGCCCGCTCCCATACCGCAGTACACATCACCCAATGAAAATATAGGACATACGTCGCTCACAGATGTAATAATTAGGATGCAGCTCGCATGGGAATTATATCACACGAATTAGTTCTGAGCACACAACTATACAGACAATATGATAGTTATTATGTGCTCCTGTTTGTGGCCGTGACTGAAGAAATGGGACTTATGGGTTTTGTGACCAGTGCAGATCCAGATCCGCACAGTCTGATCAGGATCTGTACTACTGTTCATCATTCCATCAATGAAAAACCGGTCATGCTTCTAATAAGGAATATAGATCGTTATCAGGCTACAGGAGTGTGCTATTTGATCAGGACCTACACTGGTCACAAACCCCATAAGCCCTATTTCTCCAGTCACAGCCACATTTGTGACTGAGACTGAAGAAATGTGGCTGAGACTGAAGAAATGGGGCTTATGGAATTTGCGACCAGTGTAGGTCCTGATCAAATAACACACCCATGTAGACTGGTTTACACACGATATATAATATTGTTTGTTAGCAGCATGACGGGCGTATCATTGATGAAATGGCGAACAGTGCAAATCCAGATGAGTACCCTATATCACCAACATGGCAAAGTATACTTATCTAGCAAAGTATATTTTGAGAGAGAAATTTTCAATTTAAGGATACATTTATTAATTTATATTATACTGAATTTATTACATTATCACAGCCATTTTGGCTGTGATAATGTAATACATTCAGTATAATAATTCTGCATACTTTTAATCATCAAATATATACAGTCGTTAGTTCTATATGAAATAATGCATATTGGGAAAAATAAATTATTACTCCCTCAAAGTATACTTTGCTAGATAAGTATACTTTGCAATGTTGATGAAATCGGCTACAGATTGTGCAGCTTCCGAGTCACAGGCTAATTTGGATCTACACTGGTCGCATAACCCATAAGTCCCATTTCTCCAGTGATAGACAAACTTGTGTTTCTCGCTGTTCGCACATTTTAGATAGAAACTAAAACTTCTCTACCGCAATTGTTAGAAACCTCTCTAAACCAGACACCAAAAATACACACGTGATCCAATTTTTGATGAGTTTCTTGGAAATTTATCCCGGGTGAAAATGTCTGTTCGCCATCGCAGAGCACACAGCAATGGTTCAGAGTGATCAAACGTCTGATTTACAGTGAAACATCCCAGGGTGTCCGGTATATAGAGGTTTCACTGTAGTTTTCCTCCATAATACAGAGATAATCAAAGGACTGAAAGTCCTGAAATCCTTCGCAGTACGTGCTTGTGGAGGACACATATACTAAGAATTCATTTGTTGGAAAGTACATTGTAGTCTTAAGAATTGGCACCAGGAGGGATGCGGAACTTTGCGGAATAGATGTATTGCGGCTTGTCAGTAGTTGAGACAGCAGCTATTCAAATGGTCAGCTACATACAAGTTTCACTTGCTCAATAATTTCCCGACTATATATACTCACAGGATATATTGCTTTGTCGTATGTTATTATACACTAGTTCTGAAATAAATATGCATTACCATAGTAACCATGGTAACCAATATTGGAAAACCAAAAAATAGTATTTGTTGAAAAGGTGTTTACTTTTTGAAAATCAATGCAATACACCCGAGTACTGTTACCATCTTGCAATACGCTTAACATGTGAACGTTTAATAATATTGGTTGTCATGGCAAACATTTTAATATTTCACACAAAAAATCATACTGCATTTAAAATCAATATATTCGTCGAATCAGTATACATTATCAATGCTGCAAAAACAATATTTATCTTGACAAAAATGATTGTTCAAAGTAATTTCACCTTGACCTTGGACATGAATGCCATATGGGTGTGGTACATGTATGGAATTAACATATGGATGATGATAAGGAAGTATATCTATAGTTTTGTATACACAGTTTAAACTTTATATATTTTACAACAATTACAAACAAGAGCGAGCAGTCATGCATGGAACACGACAGGTGACATAATATTATTATGTCATCAGTCTCATTTTTCCTGTCACAGTCATAGCTCAGGAACTAGACTGGTGACATATGTCATCAGTCCATTTTCTACTGACACAGTCTCCTAAATTTAAAATTCATATCATTTTCCAATTTAAATAGGAATCTTCAGCGATTTGTAACCCGGAGGATATAACAGAAACGTTCTACTTTCACTTTCATTTCAGCTACACGTTCAATTTTAATTTATTGAGTAAATGATGCCGAAATAGTTATTTAAATTAATATCTAATTATTTAAATATACTTTTCTTAATTCATAATACAAATACTCTAGAGATAATTATTATCCTTATTCAAACTCAAGACAACGTTTCCTTTGTGAAGTGTATCGTACTGTGTATGCTGTGTAACGTCAAGTCGCAAGACTGTCGGCAGCGTACATGTACATGTACACGACGTGTACATGTAATTATCAAAAAATTGCTAGCACCTCTTTGGAAAGTTTGGATTTCCGCGCGAACTGTTTTACTAAATTCATTATAGATTAGTTGATTTTTTAAGTAAAATGGACACTGATTACTAATATCGATAGCTCAAGATGATTAAAACAGTATGTAACTGTCAAAAAACAATGTTTCTGCTTTAAATCATCATCATTTCGCTGTCCAATATCGGATGTTATCGAGCCATTGACCTATGTAAAGTTCAGAATGTAAGCTTTAATCTGATTGGTCATTCAAGAAAAACGTCACAGGAAAATCCCGCCCCCTACTATATTATTAGCAAAATATCAACATACATAACAAAGAACTCATATTGATACATAACAGTTAATAGTTTATAAAGTATACACAAACGTTTTCAATAACACACATATAGCACAAAAAAAAGTAAACAACACATGTATTACGCTGAAACGGTAAGATAGCTCGCTGTTTTACTGTTGTTGAACTACTTTTTTATGGCGTAGTACCGCGTGTTTTTCTAAAGTTAAACCCGCAAACAGTGACACTGCGACCGCCACTTAACTCATTAGCATATCTACAATGACTGAGAAATTTCATATAGTTACTAAATCCTAGCTAATAGCTCGGATAAAAATCACTGCAACCGATACCCCATACACCGGGGGTAAATCCAACCTTATCGGAGGTCAGTTAGTATGGTAAAGACGTGCATGTACACGTGAGGAAATGCCATTAAAGGTACAATGGATGTGAACTCAACAAGAAATGATTTTAACCCTTACACCGCTATCTTAATTTTTTGTCGTCAGCTGTTTATTTTCTATTTTCCAATTTAATCGTAAAAAATATGCTTTAACAGCACTTTAGAATAATTTACAACATGCTTTGATCTGAAGTGCTTCTCAAACTATGTTTTTTATTGAGAAATAAGGCAAAGTATAAAAGCAACAGTAGATGACAATTGTTAAATGTAGCGCTCTGAGTGCTAAAGAAATAAAATCGTGAATTCATTTGCCTTCTGTTGATTTTGCCACTGTTAGCATTCCAGTGACTTCAGACAGAGTAGTATATAAGAGTCACAATGATACCATCACCTCGGGAAGGCACCGGCTACGCGCGGCACCTTCCACCGCATGATGGTATAATTTTGTGACTCTTATATACTACTACCGCGAGACCATATATTTATGACATGAGAAGATATACCCTATTAGAGATAAAAATCCCTATGTTATACTCAGTATATATATACAACAATCTGTCATACTTTTATTACGAATAAAATAACAACTGACACCCTATTAAAGATAAGAAATCCATAAGTTATACTCAGTATATTACAGCAATCTGTCACAAATATAAACTGACACCCTATTAAAGACAAGTTATCCATAAGTTATACTAAGTATATTACAACAATCTGTCATACATTTATTACAAATAAAATATAAACTGACACCCTATTAAAGATAAGAAATCCATAAGTTATACTCAGTATTTTACACCAATCTGTCACAAATATAAACTGACACCATATTAAAGACAAGTTATCCATAAGTTATACTAAGTATATTACAACAATCTGTCATACATTTATTACAAATAAAATATAAACTGACACCCTATTAAAGATAAGAAATCCATAAGTTATACTCAGTATTTTACACCAATCTGTCACAAATATAAACTGACACCATATTAAAGACAAGTTATCCATAAGTTATACTAAGTATATTACAACAATCTGTCATACATTTATTACAAATAAAATATAAACTTACACCCTATTGAAGATAAAAATATATTGGTTATACTCAGTATAATGCCTACCATAAAGCAAATGAGAGAGCAACCTAGAGTTGGGGAATTTCCCTAAGAGGTTTGAGACTCAAGAAAGATATAGCAGATAGGATAAGTGACGCGCGAGCCGTCGTCTACGAGGAGAGGCTGCGGCGTGCGGTTTCGACCGGACGACTGCCCGCCGACCCCGAAAAACGCTCCAAGAAATTGGAGAACGAGACGACGGCCAGTCTGCGCGTCACCGCTTACGCGCAGCGTGTAAAAGAAGATCCCAGCGCACGTAGAAAACCCCTATACAAGGCGTACTACAATAAGATTTATCAAGGGTTGGTGGGGAGACCTCCCAAGAAGAGGAGAGATATCGCCAGAGCTTTGGTGGAGGAGGGTCCCAGGATTCTCGCCGAAGAAGCCGAAGTTAGGGAAACTGTTGATAGGGGTAGGAGGAAGATAGTATGGACTTTCGAGAGGGGGGTAGACGGGGAGATCGCTAACCGCATAATGAATAAAATTCGCACAGAGATGACCACGGCATGTTATCTGAGGTGTTCGTGCTCTTATCGTATTAGTAACATCGAGACCGACGAAACGATGATCTATCACAAACAATCAAAGGGCAGTCCGTGGATAAACGAGATTTCCAAAGCGGAGAGTTGGATATCCGATAGAGAGAAAGGTCGAATGGACATCGACAAAGTTGATAGACCAAACACAAAATGGACCTTCGTTCGTTGGATATCGGTCGAGGTGAAGATGATCATCGACGCTCAACAACTTCTCATGGGAGCGGGAAAACTCCCAGACTGGTTAAGACAGAAAAAGGGAATGTATTCCGTCGACACGTACGACGACTACTTGTGTCTGTTTAGGTGCATAGCCATCCAACGTGGAGGGAGACCAGACCGCTGTTGTGAGAAGGCACGAGCTCTGGCTCGCGAATACCTCGGGCATGATAACGGACCGGGTAGCCAGGGAATCCCCCTGGACGATATTAAGAAGGTCGAAGAGCATTTCAAGCTGGGTATTCGCGTTTACGAGCCCACCGCCGATGGAGTGTGGTACCTCATGAAGGTTCAGGCAAATTACGACGTGGTTGGGGGGAAGACAATGACGATAGGAATGTTTGGAGGTCACTCTTTCCTCATAACGAACATCCGCAAGATGACGAACGAGTACGGGTGCACCGGATGTCAACAACGGTTCACAAAGTCGTGTAGCATGCACAGGCACGCGACCACCTGCATGGGTGGGAAGACCGTGGTGACATGTCCAGGTAAGAGGGTAGAGAGACCGCAGTCGGCCTACGAGAAGGCGTTCTATCCCAAGGGGTCAGCGAGTGTGAGGTCGATTCAATGGTTGAGCAGAGAAGAGGAGAGGGTGGGAAAACACATACATCACGCCGACTGCGGTCACGGTGGTGAGAGGTGGCTGGCCGGTGATCCGGTCGACGGTTACTGTCACGAGACCGAGACCGTGTTTCAGTTTCACGGATGCTACTGGCACGGGTGTCCGAGGCATTGCATGAGAGGTAACGCGAGATCGCTGTACAAGAGGACGAAAATTCAAGACGCCAAGATAAGGAAGGCGGGTTACGAGCTGGTGGTGATGTGGGAGTGCGAGTGGTTGAATGAGGTGAATACCTACTATCCACAATCGCCACGGGAGGAGGAGACGACTCTGTACCCTCACCAGATAGTCTACGACTTCGAGGCGTATCTCGACAAGTCAAAAACCACGCGACCCACCAAAGACCTGACCTTCGAGGTCGAGCACGTTCCTATATCGGTGTAGTTGGGGGATACGATGCATGAAGGGATCACACACCTATGCGAACGAGATCCCGACACGCTAGTCGAGAAGTTCGTGACCGAGCTGCAGATGAGAGGCAATGCAATCAGGGAGGGGGTTAGGAAGAAGTATCTGCCGGCCGATATAGATATGTTATCGAAGTCTCAGCAAGCAAAGATTATCTCTTGGATTGACCAAGTCCCGGTGGTGGGGTTCAACTGTAGCAGGTACGACCTGAACCTCATCAAGCAGTACTTTGTAGAAAAGTTGGCGGCCACCGTGAATAAGGTGATGGTCGGAAAGAGAGCCAGCACGACGATGTTTCTGTTCACCCCGGAGTTTAGATTTCTCGACATCATCCAGTATCTGGGACCCGGTACCACGTACGACCGGTGGGTTAAGGCGTACGACTGTAAAACGGTAAAGTCTCACTTTCCATACGAGTGGTTCGATAGCGCGGACAAGCTCGACCATCCGGGGCTGCCAGACTATCCCAAGTGGTACTCGAAGTTGAAGGGTGAGTTCCTACTGTCGTTGTCCGAGTGGAAAGAGTGTAAGAAGGTATTCCGAGAAAAGGGGATGAAGACGTTCAAGGAATGGTTGCAACACTACAACGACTTGGATGTAGGACCGTTCCTGGAGGCTCTGACCAAAATGACGGAGTTCTACAGGGGAAGAGGCGTGGACATACTCAAGGATGCTGTGTCTCTGCCCGGTGTTTCCCTTCAGTACCTACTCCGCGGTTCGATCGATGGGAAGGCGGACACGCCCGAGCTGTGGTCACCGAAGTCTGAAACTTACGAGATGATGAAGCAGGGATTGGTCGGTGGTCCGTCCATAGCATTCTCCAGATACGCCGAGGCTGGAAGGTCAACGATCAGGGGTCAGGTGGGGAGTCGGGAGGAGAAGATGTGCAAGGCGGCGCTGGGGTACGATGCCAATTCTCTGTACCTATCTACTCTGTCGAAGGACATGCCGTGTGGTGAGGAGCAGATATAGACGTGTGACGACCCGGAAAGACAGTCGTATATAGACAGTTTCGTGAGGAAGGTCAGGAGTGAAAAGTGGGTCGGATTTGCGGAGTTGGATATAGAGGTCCCGGAAACGTTGAGAGACAAGTTCTCGGAAATGTCACCGCTGTTCGTTAATCGAGAAGTCGATGAGAACGAGGTTCCACAGCACATGAAGGACTACCTGGCCGGGACCGGGAGGAAAAGAGTCGAAGGACAGAGAAAGCTCGTGGGGGCAATGTCCGCCAAGAAGATGATCATATACTCCCCACTGCTAAAGTGGTATCTGGAGCACGGTCTGATCGTCAAGGCGGTGCATAGGGTGATTGACTACACGCCCGGCAAACCGTTTCAATGGTTCGTTAAAGAGGTCACCGCTGCCAGACGGACGGGGGACGTCGACAAGAGCAAGGCGGTGTTGGCGGAGATATTCAAACTGGTTGGCAACGCGTGTTGTGGCAAGCTGATAGAGGCACAAGAGAGACACCTGAACACCACATATGCGAAGGATGAGAAGACTGTAGACCGAGCACTGAGGTCGGCGTGGTTCGAAGACCTGGAGGAGATTGGGTGGGGAGGCTTACGAGATATCGAGCAGGAAGACTCGAGTGGTGATCAACAGACCGTTTCAGTTTGGCATAGCGGTCTACCAGTTGGCCAAGCTCCGGATGCTGGAGTTCTACTACGATTTCTTGGACAAGCACGTGGATCGCTGAGATTTCGAACTGATACAGATGGACACTGACAGCATGTACTTCGCGCTGTCGGAGAAGACGCTGGCGGCGGTGGTGAGAAAGAATATGAAGAGAAAGTTTAATAAGGAGAAGACCGAGTGGTTGGCGTGGGACGTGTGGAGCAACAGAACTCCGGGACTGTTCAAGCTGGAATTCGAAGGGGATAGAGCCATCGCTCTGTGTAGCAAGTGTTACTACGTGAGTGGTGATGGAAAATCTAAGCACTCGGCCAAGGGGATGTCGAAGAGATCTAACGATCTGACTTGGGGAAGGTATAAGAGTGCTCTCGAAGGGGGTAGGGATATGGCGGAGAACAAGGGATTCCGAATGATTAACGGGGTGATGAAGACGTACAAGCCGTACAAGCAGGAAAAGTTGGGGTTGTCGGCGTACTACGACAAGAGGAGAGTGATGGAAGACGGGTTACACACCGAGCCTATAGGATAGGTAAAAAAAAAAAAAGAACTCTGAAAAAAGGAGAGAATACTAAAGACTCTAACGATCCGGGGGTAGCTGGGTGTCAGAAGGCACCATAAAAAGTTCTTCGCGAACAAACCCTCGAGATGGCCCATCATCCAAATAGTAGAGCACGGGCTCATTAGGTTTGGTAATAGATCGATCCTCTAAACCAACGGGTCGCCCGCGCGAGATTGCAGAGGGCTTGCTCGTCACCCTTTTAAACTTGATAGCATCTACAGGCTTCTTACCTATCAATCTGGTCACCTCTCCGTTCAGTGCGGAGACCATGGCGGGCAGTCTGGCCACCCACTCGGTCGATCCCGAATGAGGGTCTACAAGTTCTTTAGCGTATTGGTGTTCGAACAGTCTCTCAGCCAGGGTTAGTTTGAAGCGCTCCACGATCCCCTGGTCCCGGTGGATGTTGACGCGGCCGCGTCTGACAGAAACGTCGTGCTTAGACAATAGATGAGAGACCGCGCCCATGAACTCGCGGCCGGGATCGACCTGGAGAAGATTCGGCCATTTGAGAGGACTCCTCTTATATATTCGGGAGAGAGCCTCGGCCACCTCCTTAGACTATTTAGTGGCCAACGGCTCAGCCCCCTTATAACGACTCGCTACGTCAACGATTGTCAGTGCGTACTTGTACGTCTTGCGACCGACGCGATCGTGAGGGAGAAACAGGAGATCCGCTTGGTGAACTTGGTTCGGCACCGGCACGTCGAATTTCGGGCGCGGAATATTGTGAGGCGCGGGTAAATAGATCTGCCAGATGGCCTGCTTCTTGAGCCATTCCTTGACAGCGTTTTCTGAAACCTTTGTCGCCGCCGCGAGGTTCTTGATGGCCGCGAGTCCCTTCCAATACCCGCGG
The DNA here is from genome assembly GCA_029237695.1 of Conchocele bisecta. Lineage (NCBI taxonomy): Eukaryota > Metazoa > Mollusca > Bivalvia > Lucinida > Thyasiridae > Conchocele > Conchocele bisecta. Next base: position 35,446,339 of record CM055269.1, on the reverse strand, counting down.
GGTCTATAGTAAGTGTTCGCTAGCTTGCACGCCAGGCGAACCGATAGTTTGGTATCAAGTTTGCGCGTGTTCATCGTATGCGATGTATTCTAATATATCGGACAATCTCCAACATGCCCTCGCCAGATCGTCCGGTAACTGCGTCGATAATAATAAACCTTTGTTGGAAGTACAATCGCGATTGGAGGTTAAGTTCTGAAGGACCTTGGGAAAATCCAATCCCCCAGGATTGGTGGAGGAATATAACATCCGCTTTGCAAAAAGTGTGGCCGCTTTTTCGTCCTCGCGCCACGTCTCGAGAGAATCTCGGGCCAGACGAATCATACCCCTGCGCCAGCTATGCGGTGTTTAAGGGCAGTGTAGCACCAATCATAGAAATAAAGTTCGTCAACTGACATCGTTCTATATATATATATATATATATATATTTATAAAAAAAATTATTTAAAATAATTAATTTAAAATCTCGATTGGATATAGTAGCCGACGATACACACCACACCCATTCCCACGACGATGAACGTGATCTCGCGGTCTTTTTGGGGCTCTGACAGTACATAGAAATCTGAAAGTTGGGGCTCACAATCCAGCGGCGCGAGACTTTTATGCGGATATGCCAGCGCGTACTCGCGGTTGGCTTCTTCAACGTTCTGAAAAGTTTGTGCGTCGTGATTTTCGCGGCGAAGCTCTTCGTTGACCCAGTCCAGATGGGCGGTTCGTTTTTTCGACCATGCTTCCTTTGCGCTATTGAGTTGTTATACAGCTAAATCGTGACGCTTACACTCCTCATCCACGTTCGAGCTTCTCATTTTCGAGAATATAAAGTTGCTACCGCTGAACGCCAATGCGTTTACAAGCGCACCACCTACTATTACTGCGATTGAAGCCATTTATTTCCATATATTAACTGGTAGAATTCCAGCTTTAACTAGATAATCTCGGGTCCAAACTGCGGCCGCTACATCTAACGTCGCGAGCCCTAAGTCTCTCACAGTAAAGTCCAATTTGGGAGCGGACCCTCCTAGGGCCATCTTTGATAGTCGAGCATACCCGATACTGAAACCCGATATCACCACGGCATGATAAAGCGCATTCACTAATATTTTAACATCTTGTTCAGCCATTATAATTATTGCATATAAAAGGGGTCGCGATCAATGTTTAAATGGGGCGCATCCAATCGCGATTGGTGTTTCGTAACTTTCTTCTGAACACTGGCTGGTTGTTTTTTCGATAACGATTGGTGTAATAGGGGGTATTTCCACACGCACAGGGCACCAACAACTGCCAGACCACCACCAACAACCCAAATCCAATTCGTGAATTGGGGTTCAATCGGATTCGCCCAACCTCGATTGGGTGTTGAGTGTGCTTCCAATTCGTGATTTGGGGGTGTTGTTGTACTCAACACTGTTGAACCCGATTGCTCTGTCTTCAGATGTTTTGCTGTCTCCGTCCCCGATTGCAACGACTGTTTAGCCTCTCGAAGCTCGACGAGTATTTTATCTTGTTTAACTTTTCGGGTGGCAGCCGCCGCGCTCCCAGCTGCCTGCCTTTTTGGGTTTTTATGTCGTGCAACCCCCAACTCCAATCGCGATTGGGTTGGAGGATCAATCGGAGTTGGAAGTGCTGTAATCGGGTTCGATTGGGTTGGAGCAATCCCCAACGCTGTTGGAGATTGCTGTTCCGTCACTCTCGCAAGTGTGTCTTGTGTCATCATTTATGATAATAATATTAGGGCTTATAGTTCGTGGGCATATATGTCCAAATTGACAGTGTTTACCCGTGGTCGTCGCGGTTGTCAGCGGAGCTAAGTATATTCCAAACTTGTGATAAATTGAGCTTTAGGCTGTTCTAAGAGTGTGACCTATAAAATGGTCAGTCTCTAGATCGTCAATCAATCCCGCGGTGTTTGGTATAGGGAGAAGTATACTAACGGCGGTTGCGTACAAATGAATAGCCGCCGATCCAAGAGTTTTTGTCATCTCCGCACCTAACCTAGATTCGTATCGCGCATACATTTTATCGATCTCCGCATCTGACATCTTATCCACCTGAAAAACTGAGAGACGCCTACCGAGATGATGCTCCGATTGTCCCCCAGCAACCAGCGCAGCTAGCCGCTCTCGTCGCGCCACATTTTCATTTTCATTCGGAGTCGTTGCACTCAACCCAATACCAACCGCCGTTGGAGTTGGAGTTGATCCCGATTGCTCTGTCGGAGTTGATGTTTCATTATCTTTCAGGATGTTGGCAGTCGGATTTGAGGTTTCTTCTATTAGCTGATCGAGAAGTTCGTCGCAGTTCATTATTGCTAATTTTCTTAAAATTAATTTAACTATTCTAACAAGTCTCATCACTTTAACATATTGCCAAGCGCACCACCCGATACTTATGATAACCATTATGCTCGCAACAAAGCTCTCAGCGGAGCACCAAAGTCTTAACATTGTTAACCATTGTTCAGTATTTGTTCAACATTTGTTAAGCATTTGTTCAGCATTGTTCAGCATTTGTTCAGCATTTGTTCAGCATTGTTCAGCAATTGCTAAATATTGTTAAGCATTTACTCGGCAATTACTAACGAGCGTTAAGTAATTGCTAATTAATTATAAAATTAATTGATAACTTCGTAAGCAGTTGGTTGATCAGTCTTTAGCAAACGCTTGGTGTGCTTAGTTTCCGAAAGCATCTGTCGAACCTCCAGGCGCTCCTCGCGCGTTGGGATAACGTCATTCTCTCGAAGACAGTCATCGAATGAGTCTCGGTCCTTGCTGTGAAAGAGGGCGACCCGAGATCCTTGAGGACGGCGTTGTACTTTTGAGTGGATATCCATACGCTTTGCCTAGCATGGCGGCCAGAAAATGCGAGCTCGGAGAGCATGTCCTTCTTTTTGGTCATCGCCGCCTTGGCCGAGCAATCGTCAATCACGTATAGGGTGGGCTCACCCTGGAATCTTTGGTATAAACCACGCAGCCAATCGTGAAGCCTATCACCGGGGTCAATAACGTATACCTCAGGGTCGGTCTATATCCACGGGCGCCGCTGATAAGTATCGTTGTGCCGCACAGTGGGACACAGGATCACAATGTGACGAAAGGCATCGCGGTAGGAGCCCTCGAGCAAGTCGAGGATGAAAACCGTTTTTCCACATCCTGTCTGCCCACATATTATGGCAGAGTGAGCATCTCCAATCGTGAATTGGTATTGATTGCTAATTTTCTTAAAATTAATTTCGTTTGCTCGCGCATATCCTTGAGGACGGCGTTGTACTTTTGAGTGGATATCCATACGCTTTGCCTAGCATGGCGGCCAGAAAATGCGAGCTCGGAGAGCATGTCCTTCTTTTTGGTCATCGCTGCCTTGGCTGAGCAATCGTCAATCACGTATAGGGTGGGCTCACCCTGGAATCTTTGGTATAAACCACGCAACCAATCGTGAAGCCTATCACCGGGGTCAATAACGTATACCTCAGGGTCGGTCCATATCCACGGGCGCCGCTGATAAGTATCGTTGTGCCGCACAGTGGGACACAGGATCACAATGTGGCGAAAGGCATCGCGGTAGGAGCCCTCGAGCAAGTCTAGGATGAAAACCGTTTTTCCACATCCTGTCTGCCCACATATTATGGCAGAGTGGGCATCTCCAATCGTGAATTGGTATTGATTGCTAATTAATTCTTTAGAATTATTAAAATTAGTAGAGTGCTGAGACGTATCGACCATCTTCGTTATTTTGCTTTGTGTGTCTGTAATTATATATAAGTACACGTTCAATGTGCCAGCTCCATCCGCCTCTTTGGTTATCTGGATTGTCACACCCTCACTAGCGTTCTCAACTTGGCGTCCGCTGCCGTGTATTTGGTCGTTGTCGCTGGCTCGCATGTCTAACCATAACGCGTATTTGGTATTCAGGAACTCCGCGAGGGAGACGGCCGAGAGATGCAGGTCTTTGGCAACTGCTGCAACCTCCGGAGAGTGCTTAGAGCCGGCAGCAAACTGCTTTCTTACTTCGTCCCACTGCTCGTGCGCGCGAAGTCCCGCGCTGTAGAGTTTGGGGACTCCCTCGATCGTCACCTCTACCTTCGTGATTTTGGGGTTGTAGAATCTGTCGATTTTTCTAGCACCGAGCGCTAACCGAGCCTCCTCGAACAACATCAGTATACCTTTCATCGAGCGGGCGGGTACGTTGACATTAATATTCCACAATGTGTCGCCTTTGTCTTTCGTCATCTTGCGATGGCGAAGAACTCGGTCGTAAAGTATGGCAACGCGCCCGGCGTAATGGGTTCTGATCAATCGCGCGAGTTCGGGCATCTTGACCATGTCGTACTTCAACGAAACATTATCGATCGTATACGTCGGTCAGCCAAAGCACTCTGATAGTAGGGCATGTGACTCTCCAGCAACTCAAAGTCGAGCGGGATGTAGAAGCGGTTGCCGTAAGCGCCCGCGACCGCGTTGTCGCTCGCGTTGTTATATGCCTTGTTACCAGCCCCGATTCTTAGTTTGGTTACGTTCTTATTTTTGCTGGTGTCAATACCCTGATAGACAGCGTTTTCGCGCTCTTGCGCCGTCTTCCATAGGTCCTGGTAACAATGGTAGACGTCACTGCCATCGATCGACATCACCTCATTACCAGAAATCTTTATCATGGTCTTCTTGACTATGGCTCGACCCAGGTTCTGAACGACGGTTCGGTTCTCGTCCGTCGACGTCAGCGAAATAGTGAAAGCGAGGCGGTCAGCCAAAGCACTCTGATAGTAGGGCATGTGACTCTCCAGCAACTCAAAGTCGAGCGGGATGTAGAAGCGGTTGCCGTAAGCGCCCGCGACCGCGTTGTCGCTCGCGTTGTTATCTGCCTTGTTACCAGCCACGATTCTTAGTTTGGTTACGTTCTTATTTTTGCTGGTGTCAATACCCTGATAGACAGCGTTTTCGCGCTCTTACGCCGTCTTCCATAGGTCCTGGTAGCAATGGTAGACGTCACTGCCATCGATCGACATCACCTCATTACCAGAAATCTTTATCATGGTCTTCTTGACTATGGCGCGACCCAGATTCTGAACGACGGTTCGGTTCTCGTCCGTCGACGTCAGCAAAATAGTGAAAGCGAGGCGAACGGTTCCCGGCACAATGACGTCGTTAGCTCCGAGGTTGGGGAAGCGGACCATGAGCTGCTGGTTCTGGTCGATCGTCGATAGGTTGTTCGTAATAACGACACTCTGTCTCACGCCTTTTGCCCCGAGGGGCTCACGCAGTCTGCGGTATGGATTGAGTTTGCGACCGTATTGACTCGAAGACATAATTTAGTGAATCTATATTAAACCCGTATGGTTTTGTCTTTAATACATAATTAATTTTAAGAAAATTATAAATATGGCTGATTACGATAATGACACGAATGAAATCGGCAGAGACGATTACGTCGATGAGGATGATTATGACACAGATGATGACATCGATAACTATAACGAAACACCCTTGATACAGCCTCCAGTTCCAATCCAATCGCAATTGGGGGAATTAGGTGGCGCTACCACTAGTCAAAGTCGGGAATTACTCGAGGGAGCTGTAGACGACTACTACAACAGTTTGGCAGAAAAAGGTCTGGTCCCATCTGTCGGTCGCGACTACTCCAAGTTCAATTTGATCTGAACTGTAGATTGCGACTAAAAGCAGCATCAAATCTCCCGATCGTCAACACGATGACCGGTAAACCCCTAGCACTGAGCACCATGCAGGAAACCCTGGCCAACTCATAAGGAACGAACTCGGATTCCCAGATTGGAAGAGGGGTAAAACAATTATGCCGCCCCGCGCTGTAGAGGCCCTACAGTCTACCGACGAAACGATGGCGAAAACGGCCTGCGCGATAGAAACGGTAGAGTTCAGCGAGGTCCCTCGAGTAGCCACCGACGCTATTAACACGATGGAGACCACGTTCAGCGAAAACGAAATACTCAACGATGACCCACCGTTACCTCTTCGCGAACTCCGGGGCTTCGATAAGGTTATGCAAACGGTCCGGGGTGAACTGGTCCTTAACCTCGCCAAACTCTCGTCGCTGGATGAACATATCGCGCTAGAAGAAAGAAAACTGGAGGAAGCGGGTGGCGATAGAGAATCTACCGAGCGGATCACCGAACGCCTGCGGTCGTTGCGGGACGAAAGAGAAGCTCGCTTGCAGGCTGAATCGACTAACCGTGAGGCTCTCCGCACCCAAATAAGTCGGATCCGCGAAACAATCTCGAGGGTCCTACACGAGGAGACGGCACTCGGTGAGCGTCTTCGCACTCTGTTCAGAGAGCAGGGTGTCACGATAGCAAGCATCCTCGTTGCTATCAGCATGACTATATCGACCATAGTTCTAGTTTCACTGGTGGTGCGGCGCCACCACCCGCGCCAGCACCCACACCACCACCCGCGCCATCCGGCGGAGCCAAGGAGTGGGTAAAAAAACAACTAAAAGCCCTCGCCAGTCTCCTGGCTAAATTAGCCGAAAAGGCGGCTGCCGCACCTACTGGACTGATCGGAAAAGTATCGTTTCTTACTTTGCTACTCTATATCAAAAACGGCCGGATGGCTAGCCAAAAATACCTGGGCTTTAATCGTGGCAATCGCCGGTCTCCTACTATTCTTCGAGAGTTCCTAAAACCAAAGCGTAAATAATCCGATCGCCACGAGGGCGACGACGAGCCCTAATTTCTCCTCCTCGTGTGTTGTGCTTCCAATCTCGATTGGTGTTTCCGCTCCTTTTCCAACATTATTGATGATTGGATTTGGGGAACTCGATGGTGCATCCAATTTACGAATTGGGGGGTACTGGGTTCGATTGTGTTGAGGGAGGTGTATCCATTTTGTGTTTTGGGCGTTTTATGAAATCGGTTCCACTTACAACCTCAACACTGTTGAACCCGATCATGTTGGGGGTGCGCTTGATGATATCCATGTTCACGTTACCGTTGTGGCCGAATTTTTGATTGGCGGTGGCGATTACGATCTGATTATTGTAACCGTCAACCAGGTCGTCTCGTAGTATCATATTGCTCGGGGCGCCATATAAAGAGTTATTCCAAATACATAGTCTACTGGAGTGCTGGCATTCTGCAAAACGTCTTGATAATTCTGGATCGCCTTCTCCAGGTCCACCCTAGCTGAGATGGCGTCCTCTACAAGTGCTAAGAATTGTTTTTGTGCATCAAACGCTGTTCCCGTGCCCAGTATAGAACTGCGAGTTTGCTTCTGTGCGCCGAGGATGGCCCAGACGTACGTGCGAATGGAGTCGTTGACGCGAGTAACCCCGGCCTGCGTGAACCCTAGACCCTTATCTAACATAAATGTACCCCACGCGTGAGCCAGTTTCGGAGGTAACATTTTACAAGAAAACACGCCACAGTGCCGACCTCCAGACACTTCTGGCCCGAAAGTCATAGTCGTGGGGTCAAAATTCCCGGCGTTCCGACTGACGATGTGGTCACCGGAGTGATCGTGTCTAAAATCAGTCTGCGTCCAATTCCCGGACTGGCCCCGAATGAGAACGTCCCCGAGGCCGGTGCTGGTAGGAAATGCTTTCTGTCTCCAGTCCGCGTCTTTTGAAACGTTAAGTTCGTTACACAGTCTTTCAAACGCCATACGGTCGTATGCGTTGGAAATGGGATCCCAGGCGTCGTCTTGAGGTAGTGAAATACCTAGTTCTTTGAGAATCCTCCTAATAGTATAATACGCGTGAAAGTTGTAGACATTCTTGGATGTCAGATGGTCTTTATGTGAAACTCCACACCAGGCTGTTGCGCACCATACAGCGAAATTTATTTGGTTCTGCCAAAACTGCATAGGTGTTGCTTTCCACCAGTTTACCGCCTCCATCGTAGTAATCTTGGGCAGCCTATATTGTTCAAAGATGTTAGGGAAATTGGTGGCAAAGCCACTGTCCGGTCTAACCGTTACGGTTGGGTGTACAAGGCGGTTAACAACGTCTTTTTGCGTGTATTTACCACCGACCGCGTACTTTGCATTATAATTAAAGCTAAATGCTTTGGTATCCATTGAAAGATATTATTATGTTTGCTGCTATCACTAATGTTCAAAAAGGGAGTTGTGAACTTCAAAAGTCAATCGATAACTGTTGCGGAAAACGCCGGGTAGGCCTCAGATCAATCACGTTCACGGTCGGGTGGAAAAACATCAAAACGTACGAGAGAATCAGAGCCGTAGATCCTTTAGATTTAGACGACCCTATTCATTCAACTGCCACATTACGTCCTGGCCTTTGGGGTTTCGGAGATCTCCAAGCTTTAATGGCGGCGAAGATTCCTGGTTTAGCCGCTCTCGAAATCGAAAAAGCCACGGGGCTTGCGACATTGTACGTTTATAAAAAATTAGATATCACCCCGGGGTTGGCCTCAATTTTAAGATTAAACCGTTCACCCCCTTACGACGAGGGTGACCGGTTTGTTGTGGGGTCGATCACGGGGATGACCCCAGTAAACTTTGCCTTCACAAAAACTCTCGGGGTGCACCTGGATCGGGTGAACACATCGTACAACACGGTAGACGGCACTCCCAGCACATTACTGAAAACCGTGCCCGCCAGCGACTGTTTCTTTGGTGAGACTGTGACCTTAGACTTCCCACACCCCGAGATGAAAGTTTTGGAAACGGGACACATCCACGAATTTACGGTCTCTATTCTCGATGATCAAGCGAGAAAGTTGAAAAACGATTTCCCGATTTCGGTCGTTGTCGAAATTTCCAAATAATTAATTTTATAATTGTTTATCATTAATTAGAATTAAACGCATGTTCGTAATATATATTATCAACATTATTGAAAATGAGTATATACGGACCAGGTAGTTCTTCCAATTCCAATCGGGATTGGGTGACAAATATAAATTCAAAGAATTTGGAACCGGTAGAAGGGGGGTTCATCCCGACAGAGGGCGACTTTTTAACTACCCAAAAAACAAAGGCCTTGATCAATAGAACTATATCGGTGGCCACGGACGAGATTCACAAGAGTCTACTATCACAACTTAGAGAATATGCCCTGGCTGTGAATACACAAAGTCGTGAAGAAGCGCATACGGAACTAAACGAACTAGGTGAAAAAATAACCGAATTTCGAAAAGAGGCCCGGTTGGGGATTGATAAAGTCCGAGAAGACCACCAGGCGGACCTTACGGAGGCTTTTGATGCATTGCGCTTAAAGGACTCTCTCATCAGTGAAGCGACACTTACCGAACTAGACGGGAAAATAACAAAATTTCGAAAAGAGACCAGGTCGGATATTGATAAAGTCCGAGAAGACCACCAGGCGGACCTTATGGACGGTTATGATACGTTGCGCTTAGAGGACTCTCTCATCAGAGAAGCAGCACTTACCGAACTAGACAAAAAAATAACCAAATTTCAAAAAGAGGCCTGGTCTGGGGTTGAGGGGGTCCGAGAAGACCACAAGGAGGCTATTGCGGAGGCTTATGGGGCGTTGCGCTCAGAGGACTCTCTCAACAGAGAAGCGGCACTTACTGAACTAGACGAAAAAATAACCGAATTTCGAAAGGAGGCCCGGTTGGGGGTTGAGGGGGTCCGAACTGGTATTGAGAAAGCCCGAGAAGACCACCAGGCAGCCCTTGCGAAGACTTATGAGGTGTTGCGCTCAGAGGACTCTCTCATCAGAGAAGCGGCGGTTGCTGAACTAGACGGGAAAATAACCGAATTTCAAAAAGAGGCCCGGGCGGGTGTTGAGGGGGTCCGAACGGGTGTTGAGAAAGCCCGAGAAGACCACCGGGCAGCCCTTGCGAAGGCTTATGAGGTGTTGCGCTCAGAGGACTCTCTCATCAGAGAAGCGGCGGTTGCTGAACTAGACGGGAAAATAACCGAATTTCAAAAAGAGGCCCGGGCGGGTGTTGAAAAAGCCCTAGAAGGCCACCAGGCGACTATTACGGAGGCTTATGATGCGTTGCGCTTAGAGGACTCTCTCAGCAGAGAAGCGGCACTTACCGAACTAGACGGAAAGATAACCGAAGTTTCCGATAAACTGAAACAGCCGCGACCAAAGCTCTTGAGGAGGCCTCTTATAAGATCCGCACTGAGGCCCATACCTCTATCGGGGCGGTTGCCGGATTGGTGCAAACAATGAAAACGCTAAAACGTGCCATAACAGTTTGGGCTGAAAAGCGGGGCCCATTGGTTGAGGGGCACTATGAATATTCGTTCGGTGCCAAAGCGAGTAATACATGTGGGGGATACGCCATGACAACTGCAGGTGAAGTTATCCAAATGGCGGTCTGCTCGGTTAATGCTAGTGGTAAACCTGTGGGCGTGGTCGCGATAAATCTTGTAGTAGATGGGGAAGAACGGGGGATTGGAGTCACTAAAATCGCTCGAGATAGTTCGACGGTGGTTTCGTTCTCCGGTTATGATCGAATTAGACTTTCCCAAGGTAGTGTTATTAACTTTGTTACGAAAATCGGTGACCCAGAGAGTTCTTCCACTATTGTCTCATTGTCAATTGAACTTAATTTGTAAATACTAATATATTGAAATTCATGAACGAATCACCGCTTCCAATTGTCAATACCACTCCATCAAAACTGTGTACAATTAACGAAAGAAGTTCAGATTTTTGGTTGAATAATATCGTCGCTATGCAGGATATTTTAGTTAGAGAATATAGAAATAGAAAAAGACACGCTAAAAAATATAAGTGCGCGTCGAATATAGCTGAAGCATCTAGTACAGTTCTGGCAAGTTTATCTGTAATGAGTGGTGCGGGAACTGCTGCAACGCTATCTACAATTGTAACGGTTCCACTTGCAGGGGTTTTGAGTGGAATTACCGTTTTATCTGGAATACTTTGCATGGTAATTAGGGCGTCGGGTGGAAAACTCGAGAAAAAATGTATAAAACATGATAGAATATCCATTCTCGCCAGGTCTAAGAAAAATAGCATCGACGTTATAGTGTCCAAAGCATTGGCCGATAAGAAAATATCAAATTTAGAGTTTGAATCCGTAGTGGAAGAAATGGGGAGATATGAAAGATTAAAAAATGATATAAGAATCAAAGCACGCGCCACCATGCCAAAGCTTGAGTGTACTGATTGGGATAAATTTAGGGTAAAACTTGGAGATAAAGTCGGAGGAAATTAATATTTTTATTAAATAATTAATTTTATAATTTTCTTTAAATTAATTATATAATTAATTATAAAATTAATTATATTGGTGCAGTAAACAATTTATTAATTAATTTTAGGAAAATTATTAACAATTTAAAAAGAAAAAAGAAAAAAAAGTTTTAGGTCCCACCGAGGCTCCATAGTTGTGGTGCGAGCAACAGCTGGGAATATCTATTAGTACAATCCACACAGTCTGATCAGGATATGCGCTGTTCGCCATTCCATCAATGAAATACACGTCATGCTTCTAACAAGCAATATAGATCATTATCAGGCTACAGGAGTGTTCTATTTGATCAGGAGTTACACTGATCATAATTCCATAAGCACCATTTTTCCAGTCACAGCCACATATGAGAGAAACCAGGGGGCTGTTTCACTAAACTTCGTACGATTAAAATGTTCGTAAGTTCGAATTCAAGACCGTTTGTAAATTTCAATTTATGGATTTACATTTATTGAGCATAGGCTGCATATGCAGCCTATGCTCAATAAATGTAAATCCAATAATTATTTACAAGAAAACATTGTTAATGTGAAATTTACAGACTATCATAATTTTGCACTTACGAACATTTTAGTCGTACGAAGTTAAGTGAAACGTCCCCCAGGGGGCTGTTTCACTAAACTTCGTACAACAAAAATGTTCTTAAGTGCAAATTTAGGATCGTCTGGAAATTTCAATTGATGGGTTTACATTTAGCCTATGCTCAATAAATGTAAATCCAATAATTGTTTACATAATTTTGCACTTACGAACATTTTAGTCGTACGAAGTTTAGTGAAACGGCACCCAGGTGATTTTGTATCTTAGAAGATGTATGACTTTCATGAAAAAACTGTTTACAGAAACCGTGATATCAGTTCTGTAAATGACATCGAAGGTGACGACATTTCCATAGCAAAAGCTGAATTCCGGATTTGCGCTGAACATTTCGTCAACTTTAGACGTTGTGTACGGAAAATATCGACAATTTTGGAAATATTTTCATGAGACAGTGCACATTGAAAAACAGTACGTTGCTTGTCTCATAATGTTGTTTAACCCTTAAACCGCTACACACAACAATTGTCGTCTACTGTTGCTTTTATATCTTGCCTTATTTCTAAAAAACAACATGGTTTAACAGCACTTTAGAATCATTTCCAAAGGAAATGATTCTAAAGTGCTGTCAAAGCATGTTTTAATAATTCTGAAGAGCTGTCAAAGCATGTTTTTGATGATAACAATGGAACATAGTAAATAAACAGCAGACACAAGGGTTACATTAATCTGGTATGCGTATCTGGCATATGAAGCCACAACATGGTATAACTTACGGTAAATGTCACATGCACAAAATAAATGCTTGTACAAAGATGAGAATCGTCTGTGGTTGTGCAAACCTGACTCGGTAATTTCATAAAAGGAGACCATCCGATGATGTAATTGAATATTAACACCAACAAACACTTTGCATTTATATATGTGTCTGTGACTGGAGAAATGTGGCTTATGGAATTTGTGACCAGTGTAGCTCCTGATCAAATAGGACAGGTCTGTAGCCTGATAACGATCTATATTGTGTGTTACAAGCTTGTCAAGAGTTTCATTGATGGAATGGCGAACAGTGCAGATCCTGATCAGACTATCTGATCTGGATCTACACTGGTCGCAAAACCCATAATCCCCATTTCTTCAGTCACTGCAACATATAATTCTCGGATTCCACAGACAGCAGTGTGTGTGCATATCAAGTGTTATTATACCCACGTAACGAGTTGTGGGGAGGGGGGGGGGTGGGGGGTATACTGGAGTCAGGTTGTCCGTCCGTCCGTCCGTCCGTCCGTCCGTCCGTCCGTGATGCTTAATATTTCACACATGCATTCCTGTAAGGCTCTACTACCATACTGTGCCAAATCCACGACCGTCCAACCCCCGCTGATCACAAGGTCAAGGTCAAATACCTAGTCTCTTTACAAAACTTAACATCAGAGAAATATTGTTATAACTTTTATTTCCTTCATATGAAACTCTTAATATTTCACACATGCATTCATGTAAGGCTCTACTACCATGCTGTGCCAAATCCACGACCGTCCAACCCCCGCTGATCCCATGGTCAAGGTCAAATACTTAGCCTCTTTACAAAACTTAACATCTTCTATTTCCTTCATGTAAAATGCTTAATATTTCACACATGCATTCCTGTAAGGCACTACTACCATACTGTGCCAAATCCACGACCGTCCAACCCCCGCTGATCCCAAGGTCAAGGTCAAATACTTAGTTTCTTTACAAAACGTAACATCAGAGAAATATTGTTATAACATCTATTTCCTTCATCTAAAATGCTTAATATTTCACACATGCATTCCTGTAAGGCACTACTACCATGCTGTGCCAAATCCACGACCGTCCAACCCCCGCTGATCCCAAGGTCAAGGTCAAATACTTAGTCTCTTTACAAAACTTAACATCAGAGAAATATTGTTATAACTTCTATTTCCTTCATCTAAAATGCTTAATATTTCACACATGCGTTTCTGTAAGGCTCTACTACCATGCTGTGCCAAATCCACGACCGTCCAACCCCCGCTGATCCCAAGGTCAATGTCAAATACTTAAACTCTTTACAACAGAGAAATATTGTTATAACTTCTATTTCCTTCATCTAAGGTGCTTAATATTTCACACATGCATTCCTGTAAGGCTCTACTACCATGCTGTGCCAAATCCACGACCGTCCAACCCCCGCTGATCCGATGGTCAAGGTCAAATACTTAGTCTCTTTACAAAACTTAACATCAGAGAAATAGTGTTATAACTTCTATTTCCTTCATCTAAAATGCTTCATATTTCACACATGCATTCCTGTAAGGCTCTACTACCATGCTGTGCCAAATCCACGACCGTCCAACCCCCGCTGATCCCAAGGTCAATGTCAAATACTTAAACTCTTTACAACAGAGAAATATTGTTATAACTTCTATTTCCTTCATCTAAGGTGCTTAATATTTCACACATGCATTCCTGTAAGGCTCTACTACCATGCTGTGCCAAATCCACGACCGTCCAACCCCGCTGATCCCAAGGGCAAGGTCAAATACATGGTCTCTTTACAAAGCTTAACATCAGAGAAATATGTTATAACTTTATCTAAAATTCTTAATATTTCATGCATGCATTCCTCTAAGGCTCTACTATCATGCTGTGACATATCCCCGTTGATCCCAAGGTCAATATCACATACTTAGTCTCTTTACAAAACTTAACATCAGAAAAATCGGTTATAACTTCTATTTCCTTGCTCGGATCTGCATCACATTCACGTTCGTGCTGCCCCCGCTAATCCCAGAGTCAAGGTCACAAGCCCACACACTTGGACAATTTTAGATATTTAGGGGTATCTGGGCCCACGCGGGGGGTATTCCGTAAGCCTCGCTTACTGACCAATCTAGTTTGTTAAATAATAGCAAAAGGAAAGAAACTATATACACATACTAGTCTACACAATGAAACCTGTCCATATAGCGACAACTTGCCAGGTATGCGAACAACTAGAAGCAAAATTGCTACCCCGCTCCATACCTCTCGCGAGGGTAGCAATTTAACCCCATCTCTTTAATGAAACGCATGGAAGAGTGATACATGTATTTGCAATCGGTTATCCGGCGTGTTTGATATGTTAGCGATATAAAACTGTCAAAGCTGTATCGATAAATTATTAATAAAGAACATACACATGCGGAAATTGCTTATTTTACCATGTCAATGTGTTTATCTGCCATTTACATCTGAAAGCTTCATTTCGTTATGTTAAACGTTGAACAACAACAAGAGAAAAGATGGCTTCCATGGGAAAATGATTTCCCTATTATTTGTGTAAAGGTATACAATATACAGTTTACGAAATGTTTACCAACATGCAACAGGTTTGGGTATGTAGTTCGGTTGCTCACACTTTTGAATGGGTTACATTGTAGCCGTAGATAACATGTCGGAGGCGAATTATTGTAGCTAGCGAAACACCGGGTCGTTTCACTAAACTTCTTACGACTAAAATGTTCGTAAGTGCAAATTTGGAATCGTCTTGAAATTTCAATTGATGGATTTACATGTATTGAGCATAGACTGCATATGCAGCCTATGCTCAATAAATGTAAATCCAATAATTGTTTACAAGAAAACATTGTTAATGTGAAATTTACAGACTATCATAAGTTTGCACTTACGAACATTTTAGTCGTAAGAAGTTTAGTGAAACGGGCCCCTGATGTCTAGTTTCTGGACCCTGTCCCGTCTCTGTGTTCACATGTGTTAACTGGTCAGGCGCTACAGTGAACAATACGTCTCATTTCGCCGTGGCCGGTTGCCAATATTTACTCCAATATGGATGCATTGTATACGTCAATATGTGGATTTCCATGTAATTGTGCCACTAATCCTGTCTTATATGCTAATCCCCGCAGTTAGAGGACAACCCGCCGGCTGACAAAATGGATCTCACAGCATCTACCAGTGTAGATGTTTACCCTATGCAACCCAGTACTATACAGACGAATATTCATGTTTTTACTGTCTGTTTCACGAAAGATGCCCAAATTTTACGGTCATATAAGCAATTCAAAAACAATATTTTTTTCGATAATATTAAATTAAAGGAAAATTTAAGAATGAGCCTTCTTTTTATTTCGTGAAATTTGGTCAAATATTGGTTTTATTATGAAAAAAATATTTCTCTATGGGAATTTAACATGGGGATAAAAGAGGTAGAGGAGTTGTGGGAGGAGTCAAAAAACGATTGGAAATGATCTAACTAAGAAAACAAAAGTTAAATTTTAAAAATCGGTCCAGTATTTTTAAATTCTAAAAAAAATTCCCCATGTTAAATCCCCATAGACATATTCACTCTGTGAATATGTCTATGGGGATTTAACATGGGGAAATTGTTTTTTCGCAATAAAATCAATATTTGACCAAATTCAACGAAATAAAAAGAAGGCTCATTCTTAATTTTTCCTTTAATTTAATATTATCCCAAACAAAATTATTTTTGAATTGTTTATATAGCCGTAAAATTTTGGCAGGTTTCGTGAAACAGACAGTATTATCGGGTTGCATAGGGTAGACCACGATAAAGCTTGTCTTTGTCACTGATTGTAGTAACCACACGATATTCAACCATATAATAAAACTACGAACAGCTCGTGATGTCCTATTGTGACCATACTATGTATATTCATTGCTCAATGTTTCTACAATAAAATCCCTCACAATGCTCAGATTCTCAGCTAATGCACATACGACCAGGGCTTACACTGTTGTGTAATGGCGATACATAGACTGGCGGCCTTGTACCAGGTTGCTTCTATAATTACCCGCTGGCAACTGGCTACAAGCACGTTCGATCCTTCGTAATCCTATTAATTACTAACATGCTAACATTTAGCTACAATCATTGCCTCTGATATGTGTACTAGTATCTCGAGAGGTATCGTAGCGAGATCGTATCGTAGCTAACATACACACATGAATATGTGACGGGTAATGTAAAAATGGGTGAAGTTTCCTGATTTTGTCAAGCGAGTAATACTTAAGGACCCGTGGGGCCCCTGCTAATCCAATAATGCATGCATACTTTCTTCGTAAATATGCATAACATACATGTGAACATTTTCTTCTTACTATATCTCACACAGTGCATGGAGTTGCCATGTCGGCCATCTTAGTGTGTACAAGCCATCGGCCAGTTTTACCTCTTATTGCGTTTGACACATACCACTAATAATATGACAAACAGATGAATAACACTTGGGTGCAACATGATGGGGATATATAAGACAACAGCGCGCTATGCCTTGTTTTCATCAATTTTATGTACAAAGTCTGATAATGAAGGGTTTGTTTTCCCATTGTTAAAATGTTTGACAATTCAGTAAAGACTGTAGCAATATACAGTGCTGTAGATATATACCTTTGTTACCATACATACTGGATTGATTCCAATGACTTTTAAGCAGTTATCTGAGTGTATTGTCACTAAAGTCTACGGGCCTGCTATGCGAGTAAATACAGCTTTTATCTGTGTCAGATGTTCTTCTAATAATATACAGTGCATCAGTTTGACATTTTACACATAGAAAAATGTGTCCATTGTATATTTTGTGAGTGATGGTAGAAAAGCTCAGCTATATAGAGTTTTATGTGGTTTGCTGAAATAATATGTATAGGACGTTGTGGTCCTATATATCGGGGACCTATTGCATCACATTTTGTACGTGTCAAACGCTCCAAGTGGTGAAACTATCCGATAGCATGTACAAATAAAATGGCGGAGATGGCAACTCAATGCTCTGTATAATATACTCTAAGACGAACATGGTTAGATATACTTTATATAGATATTCAGTCACATGTATGATTATACTACATTTGAAACAAAATGTCATATTCTATATAGTCAGTCCTTAAGTGAATATTATTATCGGGCCACAATAGCATTACGGCTATGTACAGGGTGGCCAAAAAAACTTGGACACTTTTTGTAACCCACATATCTTTTGAAATACTGTTGGAATCTTAATAAATTGTGGCATACATATTGCTGAACGTCGTAGCTGTGCTATTTGAAGGATAAATACTGCTTACTGCTCATGCACACATTTTGACGTCATTACGAGTATGACGTTGCTAAGTCTTCTTACTCTGGAATTTCCATTGCTGAGAACATTGTGGAACAGTTGAAAAGATGTACCATAGTCATTACAGTCGAACCTCCCCGAACGGCCACCTCTCTACAACAACACCCTCTCTATAACTGCCGCTATTTTATATCCCAAATGGATGATTTCCTCTGTATCTAACCCTAAGACTGCTGAGCACGAAAATTGTCGTCTGCTGTTGTTTTTGCCTTCTTTCTCAATAAAAACATGTTTTGACAGCATGTTAGAATCATTTCCTTTGGAAATGATTCTAAAATGTTGTCAAAGCATGTTTTGATGGTAATTATTGAAGAAACTAAATAAACAGCGGACGAAAAAATTTAATTTAGCATTAACCTCCCTACAACAGCCACCTACAACAACCAGTTGTGCGTCTTCCCATCATCATGGGTGGCTGTTGTAGAGAGGTTGCACTGTACTATCATTGAATGAGTGAATTAAATGGTATACTATACATATTAAATGAATAAATAAATATTAGGTACATGTACAATGTCATTAACCCTTTGAACCTGAAATCCCGCTATATCGGTTTATGCAAAAAGTGCAGATCCAGATGAGCCGGCTCGTAACGAGCCGTCTCATCAGGATCTGCACATTTTGAAAGTAATTTTAATATTTTTGAGAACAAAAACACCCCCTTTTCATAAATGGACGAATCTGAAAATCATTTTGTGACCATTGGATTGGTCGGACGGAACATTAGCATATCACTGTCCATTCCAGTTCCTTAGGGTTGAAAGGGTTAGCAACAAATAGTACACAGATACATTGATAAATGTCACAAGCAAGCATCCTACATGCGTATGACTCGGTAACTGAATGCATAAAGTGACACGAATGTCAGAAATTTGAATTTTTAGCAAAACTGAGGCAAACTTGCAACACATAATGTATAATGTAAACGGGGAATATACTGATACTGGTGTTTTATTATAGGAATTAATGGCCTTTTTGTGGAATTGATCGGGGTATAAACTTGGAAAAGTCGCGGGAATACTGGACGAAGACCGGAAGGCCTCGTCCAGTATTGCCGCGACTTTTCCAAGTTCATATCCCCGATAAATTCCACAAAAAGGCCATTCATTCCTTATAATTCCAGCATTTGAAATAAATTCATCAAGAAAATGTGTTTATTTTTCGTTTTCTTAAGAATTATTTTAACTGCGCCTCACGGTTACGGAAAGTAGTTCGGCGTGGGAGTTTACTGGGATATAAATTTTGGACAGAGACTTGCCAATCAATTGTTAGGGAATTGTGTAAATATTTTTGTGCTGGAAGTATTACTCTATGATGGATGTAATATACTAAATGCAATTAAAGTAAATATAAAAGTAATATGCCAAATGTAATAACCAATAATTTATTATGTATGTCAACATTTATGAAGATTGAAATGTTATATATTGAGATATAAGAGTTATACAAAGTGTCCAAGTTATTTTTTGGACCACCCTGTATATACTCGATCTTTCGAGCGAATCGTACTTGTGTTGTTGCTTATACTTAGGCTGATAACAAATAAACGTTAACCCACCACTAATTGCTTACCAAGGTATTATTTCAGATTATGCTTCAGCATGGTCTCGTGAGTGTGTATACCAAAATGCACCCGAATGCAAATTGGGGAAAGCACCTAACTTGCATAAATTCAAGATGGCCGCCAAAAACACCCATAACAATTCTTAAACACACACTGTTATGAAAACTAGTCATAATATACTATATACATGTATTAACTACAGATAGAAATATGTATATCAGAATTTCAAAAATCATCAGAGAAAGTAATTGTAACGTCACTGTGACGTTATCATGACGTCATTGTGATGTCATTGTGACAAAATCATTGGAAATGTCTGTATTTGTCATGTTATGTGGGCTAAATGTTCAGTAGAACCTTCATGGAATTGAATGCATCACATTAGTGACCAATTACGTATGATTGTATTGTACATAGTAACATATGACATGTACATGCATATACTGCATATATACCAATCAGTTATGCACAGCTATCATGTATTGTTATAGAACAATTTCATATCAATTGATCTGGGTTATGTTAAAAATGGCACATATATCATGACGTCACGATATGTATCATTTTTATGTTTGTATTGTAACATTTACCCATTATTGACAATAATCAAATACAAAACATTGTTGAATGGCTGGTTACAAATGCAAACTATGATAGCATGTTTTGTCTCACAAAGAAACATTACTAGCTGACTATCATGAGTTACTGAGTAACAGAACCGTTAAGTACGAATCACTACCGCTAACTACTGTTGGTTCAGATGCTGCGGTTTCAATTGCCTTTGTCACTATTGGAACATCCGCATCGGCTTGGAAATGAAATACTTCAAACTCGTTATGAATTAGGATGCCACTCAGAAGATAGATAAACCTTTGCTTGTTCATTTTGTTTGACAGAACGTCATCTTTCAGTACGTCCAGAATACAGTGTGCCTCAACAAAAACATCATTACATCGAATTTGGCTTGCTCTGCGACGATGAACCGCGTCTTTTGTGGTATTGTGGCTATGTCCACCGTACTACACTATGGCACCCAGATATCTCTTCTTTAATAACGCCACATACGACTGGCAAATCTCTCCAAATGTGGAACATGTTTTCCATGGTACACGATTAAGAAGCCAGCCGCCATCCACGACACACCACATCAGATTGGAAGGTCAATACCTCGTATCACTTGGCAACGTTTTCCAAATTCCGTCTGTCAATGCTGGTTTATCTGATGCTCTCAACACATCCTTCGCTTCGAATATAGAGGATGGGTATGCACACAACTCATGTGAAAATACATCCGGTTAATTGTCATCGTTAATACTACATGAGGCAAATCGTTGAAAGCAGCTGTGGGTCTATGTTAATGTCTGAATTATCAACGTTGATTGTGTTTCTATTCATGTTTACTACACAATCATTCTTTCTGAACGTATACTCAACTACATGTTTGCCGTTCATTTTGCTTGGAATGTCAATACCCACGTTTCTGGCATTATAACAATTTACGTTTTCCAACGCAACAAGTCCTGTGGCAATATTTCGCAGTAGTATAGTTCCATCGAATGGTGATCGCTCACGAAGAAATGTCAATATTAGCTCAACATCTTCACCATCACGCTTCACACGGTGTCGACTTGCTTCCTTATGCTGGTCGCTGCTGACATATGTTGCCGATTCCAGTTCCTGCATCGCACTATTGACAGAGAGACACACAGGTCGGGACATAAGCCATGTTAATCGCTGCGCTTCTGTAAATCCCGTACCTACTGAGACCACTACCTGACGTTTTCAGTGATCTCATCAGTGATTGTTCAATCACAAGATCTGTGCTTAGACCTGTGTCTGTGTAAACTTCGGGGAAATCAGTCTCAAGAGTTGCCATCATTTGCAGGTACACATGTAAAATCTTAGTGTAATGATTGTGTCCTGTTGCTGCCAGTATAGGCAGGGTTTCAGTGACGGCCTCAATATGTAGATGCAAATGACCGGTCCTCTTGGCTTTCAGTAACTTTCGTGACGTAGCACACAACTTCATATACTGTAGCCACAATGCTGCAGTTCGCGATTGTGACAGATTGTGTTCGGTTTTGTTCAAAATATCATGATACGTATCGAGATGTGTTATTGCGTTTTCATCATCTAGCGGGATAGTTCCATTTTCAATGCCTTCACATGTGGAATGTACTGCAGCAATGTCCTGATAAGTTAATAGCTTTTCATCGATTGCTTTTTCTTCCAGCAGCGTATTCAGTGCAGCATTCACAAGGTAATGTGCCCGTGCAGCACGTTCGATTACTTTGCCCGACATGATATGTGGTACCACACATTCGCCGTTTGCTAATTTTAAAATTTGATGCATGCATGAACTCTCCATTGTGTGACCTATGCTACCATAATAGCTCATTTGTAAGTGAAACACGCCAATTCGTAGAAAGATTTCATGTAATTCACTAGAGTCCGCTTCATTTTCTATAATGATCATAGTTTTCCAGTATAACGGCTGGTCGGAGGTTACTATTGGCGTAACAATAGATACATGCTGGATCGCTCGGAGTCATGTCAATCATAGGTAGAAACAGAAGTGATTGCCTTCCTGGATGAAATTATTTCAATACCATTTGCATGAGACCCGAATAATTGGGCTGTTTGGTTGCCTTCCAAAGGGTATCGATGTGCAATGTGTCATCTAACGATGTGAACAACTTACGAATGTTATCACTAATTGACTGTGAATACTTTATTTCAATATTGTCGGCACTTCGTAATTGAGAATTGTTCACCTTTAGCCGCATAATTGCTGTCTTAGTTTTAATCTCCGGAGTTATTGCAACTACCATACCCATTCCGTGAACATTTCCACGTCCGTCGATGGTACGGGTTTTGTGGTCGGAATTATCTAAAAATGGCCTTTTGGAGGTGTCACATTATTTGGGTTTCCTCCAGGGCAATGTGTAAGAAGAAGCACGCGATATGATGAAGTATTATGGCATTCATTATTTATGTAACTTACCATCTGGCATTGAGTAATTTCAAATGATGCCACCAAATACTTAATCTTCTTGTTGTTATTGATGTTCCCTGGTTCGACGCTTACTTTTCACGGCACTGCCCAATTAGCGAACATAAAGGGTTATCTGTACATGACCAGTCAAGATATACTGGGAATTATCAAATTATAAACCAATATAAAACAGCAAAAGTTATTCAACTACTCGAGTATTGTGGATATTTTGCCAGGAGCAGGGTTGGATCCAGGCCGATGAACCCACCCCTGGACCCGCGCTTGGGGGTAACGTCATAAACAGTTTCTATAATGATTTTTGAAATATTTATATACATATTCCTATATGTGGTTAATACATGTATATGGTGTACTGTGACTGTTTTTCATGATATAGAGCATTTAATAATTTTCATATTACGCTTTAGCGGCCATCTTGGATTTATGCAAATTATGTGCTTTCCCCAATGTGCATTCTGGTGCATTTTGGTGTACATACTCACGAGACCATGCTGAAGCATAATCTGAAATAAAACCTTGGTAAGCAATTAGTGGTGGGTCAACCTGTTCCACGTTTTGCTGCCGACGAACTTTTGGACATTAAACACATTAAATCTGAAAAATATTTAAATATCAGTACTTTTTCATCAATAACAAAAAAGTCACCCTCCTAAAAAAAAAAATTGTTTGATGAAATTCCGTAAAATATTGAATTTATTGTGAAAAAAAAACTATTTTCCTATGGGAATTTAACATGGGGCTAAACATATTTATTATATACCTACCCATGAAATACATAGTTATACGATGTAAATAAAAGTCATATGTTCTCATTGATGAAATAAACAACTTCCGGTGAAAATACGACTACTTCCGCTATCTATATTTATATTCTTTATTTAGAAAGAAAACAGCGCAAATAGTCTCCAAATACACATTCATTACCATATACAGTCTAAAAAACTGCTAATTTCCATGGAGCGGTATATAATAAATAGAATATTCATATTTTTGCAACGAATATGACATATGTGTTCATCTCGTGGTGTGAAATGTCCGTATTTCACGAGTGACTAACGGCACTCGTGAAATATGGAAATTTGTCATATTCGTTGCAAAAATATGAATATTCTCTATATATTTTTTTAATAATTTTTTATTCGTGGATCGATTTTCAAAATCTAACTTTTGTTTTCTTAGTTACATCATTTCCAGGCTATCTAGACAGGTTTCGGAGTCAATTTTCAATTGTTTTCATTTTCTGACTCCTCCCCCAGCGATTCCTCCTCTTTTACTCCCATGTTAAATTCCCATAGGAAAATCGTTTTTCGCTATAAAATCAATATTTGATGAAATGTCATCAAACAAAATTTTTGGGGAGGGTGACTTTTTTGTTATTGATAACAAATATTTTTTATATTTAATATGTTTAATAGCCAAAAGTTCGTCGGCAGAAAAACGTAGAACAGACAGTAGTGATACACCTTATCTTTACTAGCCTATTGGGATCAGTGAACATTAGTCTCGGGCCACATGACATCATTACATCTATTTATAGTGCATGTTCCATGGACGTCACAAGCATTTTGGAAAAGGGGGTTCGACTTTGAACTGTGAAGCAACCGAAGTATGTAAGGGGCCGCTGGGGCCGTTTCACTAAACTTCGTACAACTAAAATGTAAGTGCAAAATTATTATAGGAATGAATGGCCTTTTTGTGGAATTTATCGGGGTATAAACTTGGAAAAGTCGCGGGAATACTGGACGAAGGCCGGAAGGCCTCGTCCAGTATTCCCGCGACTTTTCCAAGTTTATATCCCCGATAAATTCCACAAAAAGGCCATTCATTCCTTATAATTCCAGCATTTGAAATAAATTCATCAAGATAATGTGTTTATTTTCCGTTTTCTTAAGAATTATTTTAACTGCGCCTCACGATCACGGAAAGTAATTCGGCCTGGGAGTTTACTGGAATATAAACTTTGGACAGAGACTTGCTACGGGCCAATCAAATGTTAGGGAATTGTGTAAATATTTTTGTGCTGGAATTATGATAGCTTGTAAATTTCGCACTAACAATGCTTTCTTGTAAACAATTGTTGGATTTACATTTATTGAGCATAGGCTACATATGCACAGTCCTGGAGAGATTGTGATTTCTAGAAGCAAAATGCTGGATTCGGGTATGTTTTTATAACAAGTTTTAGGTTTAAGTTTTAGGTCCATTTAAGAAGCGTATTTCTGTAAATTAGCATTTAACGTTTGGCACCGTTTGGCTGTATTTTGTAGTACGGCAGTTGAATACTATGTCTGCTCATTCATGCACTGATAATGGCTATGTGTTAAGTGCATCACCCGTTACAGGGGCGGATCCAGCATTTGTGGAACGAGGGGGGTTGTCCTATTTTCAAGCTCCACGGAGTGAAGCGAGTATGCTAGGGGGTCCGGGGGTATGCCCCCCAGAACAAATTTTGAAATCTAGATGTCCAGAAATATGCACTTTCCTGTGTTTTACGACTTTTAAATTCAGACTTCAACTGGTGGTAAACTGTGATATATGTAAACTCCGTGGCTGAACGTGGGGGGGGGGGGGGGGGTTGCAACCTCGGATATCCCCCCTCCAGATCCGCCCCTGCGCTATGAAAAAAGCATAGCTAAAATACGACTCGTTTGTTCGAAGAAGATGGGCGACTCAGTCTGCGCACAGTGTAGTTCCAGATCAGGGTATACACTGATCGCAAAGGAAAGACAATGCGTCGTGCGGAGAATGTTCCTGAGGCTCATCTCGGAATTTCCTACCGTTAACCGAGCAGAGACTGTTACACTTGATATCAACTGATAATGGCACGGGACCAGTTTCACTAAACTCCGTACGACTAAAATGTTCGTAAGTGAAAAATTATGATAGTCTGTAAATTTCACATTAACAGTGTTTTCTTGTAAACAATTATTGGATTTACATTTATTGAGCATATGTTCAATACATGTAAATCCATAAGTTGAAATTTCCAGATTATCTTAAATTTGCACCTACGAACATTTTAGTCGTACGAAGTTTAGTGAAACAGCTCCAGGGATACAACACTTTGTCATCAGTGAGTTTGTATTCGGTCAATGCATAGCGAGTTACCTGATACCATTAACTATATCCACTATTCAGCTGTATAGCCACATATTCATATCAGGAACATGTATTCAACAATTAGTGAGCTAATTAATTAAGACAGGGAATGACATGATCTCAGATCGGTATCTCCAGCGGGTTCATCCACAGGTTGAAGTAACGGACCGAGGTCTATAAATACATTAAATATACCTAAAAGCATGCATAAATAAATAAAAAAAAAAGCTATATTTGTTTAGCTTATTTTTTTTTCATTTATGGATGCTTTTAGGCATATTTAATTTATTTGGGTTAGGGTTAGGTAGCTTATTTATTTTTCATTTATGGATGCTTTTATGCATATTTAATGTATGTATAGACATCGGTCCGTTACTTCAACCTGTGGGCCCATCGAGACAATGAGGAAGATGTGATGCGCCATGAGAAACATATGAACATGCGTTGTTGTTTTGTCTCACTTTGTCAATAAGAGATTGTAGCTAGTTATCTTAAGTTGACTTTATTAAAAGAAATCCGATCCAAATTGTGTAGTTTATGATCTTATTGTTTGTAAATGGACTGTAGCATGTAGCATGATCTGTTATTAAAAGGAGCAAGTATAGCGATTTTTACCAGATCATCCTACATACAGTGGGGTCAGCGTGTAAGTGCACACACGAACGAACACGACAGGTTGGAACGTGTAAGTGCACACACGAACGAACACGACAGGTTGGAACGTGTAAGTGCACACACGAACGAACATGACAGGTTGGAACCAACCTGTCGTGTTCGTTCATGTGTGCACTTACACGCTGACCCCACTGTATCTACGCAATCTGATCTAGGACTTCATTATTTGCCAGTTACATATTTTAAATTAACACGTATTAATGTTATTGAAAACAGTGTAGACACGGTGTACACATATATGCAGTCTGATCTGGGTCTACACTGTTCGCAACACTCAAGTCTTGTGCTTTTGAGTATGAAATAAATGCTGAAATACAGCATAGGACCGGGGGCCCGTTTCAGTAAACTTCGTACGACTAAAATGTTCGTAAGTGCAAATTTAGGATCGTCTGGAAATTTCAATTGATGGATTTACATTTATTGAGCATAAGCTGCATGTGCAATGATTGTTTACAAGAAAACATTGTTAATGTGAAATTTACAGACTATCATAAGTTTACACTTACGAACATTTTAGTCGTAAGAAGTTTAGCGAAGTTTAGTGAAACGCCCCCACCCCCCCCCCCCCCCCTGATCTCCATGAATATATTTGCAAAGGGACATCACTAGCTACGATCCCTCATTAGGCAGTTACCCTGCAAACCTCCCATACCGTCCGTAACATGCGGGAGTTTGGACGAGTTACTAACAGCAACTATATGTCCATATTCTGGAGACGTCTCCGTGCTAATTAGAACTATATTGCCTATGAATATGAGAACAACCCCATGGTAATTTCGTATTGCTAACGGTATTTACGTTACACGCGTTTCATTTGAGTTGAGGTCAAATTCAGAATCCACCAAGTCTGATCAGGGTCTACGATGGTTTTCCCTGCGTGATGTGACGTTGGAATATGACCCTGGAATACAGGGGGCCGTTTCACTAAACTTCGTACGACTAAAATGTTCGTAAGTGCAAACTTATGATAGTCTGTAATGTTCACATTAACAATGTTTTCTAGTAAACACTTATTGAATTTACATTTATTGCGCATAGGCTGCATATGCAGTCTATGCTCAATTAATGTAAATCCATAAATTTGAATTTCCAGACGATCCTAAATTTGCACTTACATGTACGTAAATGTTAGTCGTACGAAGTTTAGTGAAACGGCCCCCAGGAGCATTAGGTACCAGTCCACTTGAAAAAGGCTTAGTTTCGTAGTTTTCCTATGAACTTGTTACTGAATATTCCAAAACTGCCTGTCTGTGGTGATTGAATGTGACTTAAAATTAAATACTCAGCATCCTATGCTATTTTCAGCTGAAAAAAGCAAGTATTTGTAAATTCATGTGCCAAACTGTGATCTGGTCCATTCAGTGAGCATATTCAGATTAAAATTGTACGCATCTTCCGCTCGAAATGTGTGTTTACTCTTTGGGGCGCAATTTTAACCGTCTGAAACAAAGGTTTGTGGCTCGAAAACAAATCACTCAGTACCAGTACAGACTATGATCAGTGTGGGCAGGTATACATGTAGAATTGATTCACACATTATTTGTTGGTGCAAATTCCACACGTCACATAGGTTTCTGGCGGCTTTAGTCCAGCGGCCATGAAGGAATAATTCCAGCACAGAAATATTTACACAATTCCGTAACATTTGATTGGCCCGTAGCAACACTCTTTCCACAATTTATATCCCAATAAACTCCCACGCCGAACTACTTCCCGTAACCGTGAGGCGCATTTAAAATAATTCTTAAGAAAACGGAAAATAAACACATTTTCTTGATGAATTTATTTAAAATGCAGGAATTATAAGGAATTAATGGCCTTTTTGTGGAATTTATCGGGGATTTAAACTTGGAAAAGTCGTGGGAATACTGGACGAGGCCTTCCGGCCTTCGTCCAGTATTCCCGCGACTTTTCCAAGTTTATACCCCGATAAATTCCACAAAAAGACGAGTCATTCCTTATAATAAGTGCAGAAATTGACCACCACATGCTAACTTTTACACATTATACATGCTCTTAGCTGTATGCCAATTTGATTTATGTAGCTACTAAAGTTTCTTGACATATAACAGGTGTATACAACAAACAGCCTCTGCGAATATATGAAGAGGATATCTGAGAAAAAAACTTGCGGAAATGCTCGCTCGGCCAAGAATTGCTAAACAATTCTCAAATCTTGGTGGACTGGTACCTTATGTGTTCGGTAAACGTGTACGTGAGCTCATATCCCGCCTTATCGCATTACCAAGGTGTATGATCACGTGATACTAAGAAAAACGACAACAAGTATTGAAACTTCCAGAATCCATCTGATTCAAAGTACGTATTATTTTGTATTGTCCTTATTACGTAACGCATTTTGATGAAATACGGCGCATCGAACACGTCTTGTTCAGGTGCATTTGGTGATCTCTGTATTTTCGCCCACACTTCTGTCGTTTTTGCGAAGGTAGACACGGAAATTGATTCTTCTCAAAAACGACAGAAGTCTGTGCTGAACTCCCTGGACCACCAAATGCAGCTCATGAAGACGCGTTTGCTGAGCCATATTTCATCAAAACCCGTTGCATATTAAAGAAAATATCGAATAATACTTACTTTGGAGTGGGCGACGTTGTTGTTGTTGAAACCACGTGATCATACGCCTTGATTACGCTTGTTATACAAGCTATTAGCTCGGATTTAGTAACTATATGAAAATTGTCAGTCATTACGGATATGCTAATGAGTTAAGTGGCGGTCGCAGTGTCATTGTTTGCGGGTTTAACTTTAGAAAAACACGCGGTATTACGCCATAAAAAAAGTAGTTCAACAACAGTAAAACAGCGAGCTATCTTACCGTTTCAGCTATTAACTGTTATGTATTAATATGAGTTCTTTGTTCTGTATGTTGATATTTTGCGCAATGATACAGTAGGGGGCGGGATTTCCCGTTTTTCTTGAATGACCAATCAGATTAAAGCTTACATTCTGAACTTTACATAGGTCAATGGCTCGATAAAATCCGACATTGGATAGCGAAATGATGATGATTTAAAGCAGAAACATTGTTTTTTGACAGTTACATACTGTTTTAATCATCTTGAGCCATCGATATTATTAATAAGTGTCAATTTTACTTAAAAATCAACTAATCTATGATGAATTTAGTAAAACTGTTCGCGCGGAAATCCAAACTTTCCAAAGAGGTGCTAGAAATGTTTTGATAATTACACGTCGTGTGTGTTAGCGCATACGCTGCCGAGTCTTGCGACTTGACGTTACACAGCATACACAGTACGATACACTTCACAAAGGAAACGTTGTCTTGAGTTTGAATAAGGATAATACTTATCTGTAAATTATTTGTATTATGAACTAAAAAAAGGATTTTTAAATAATGAGATATTAATTTAAATAAATATTTCGACATCATTTACTCAATAAATTAAAATTGAATGTGTAGCTGAAATGAAAGTGAAAGTAGAACGTTTTTGTTTTATCCTCCGGGTTACAAATCGCTGAGGATTCCTATTTGAATTGGAAAATGATATGAATTTTAAATTTAGGAGACTGTGTCAGGAGAAAATGGACTGATGACATATTTCACCAGTCTAGTTCCTGAGCTATGACTTTGACAGGAAGAAAGGGACTGATGACATATGTCACCTGTCGTGTTCCATGCATGACTGCTCGCTCTTGTTTGTAATTGTTGTAAAATATATAAAGTTTAAACTTTAATGTATACTGATTCGACGAATATATTGATTTTAAATGGAGTATATATGATTTTTGTGTGTGAAATATTAAAATGGTTGCAATGACAACCAATATTATCAAACGTTCACATGTTAAGTGTATTGCAAGATGATAACAGTACTCGGGTGTATTGCATTGAATTTCAAAAAGTAAACACCTTTTCAACAAATACTATTTTTGTGTTTTCCAATATTGGTTACCATGGTTAGTATGGTAATGCATATATATTTCAAAACTAGTGTATAATAACATGAAAAAGCAATATATCCTGTGAGTATATATAGTCGGGACATTATTGAGCAAGTGAAACTTGTATGTATCTGACCATTTGAATAGTTGCTGTCTCAACTACTGACAAGCCGCAAGTTCCGCATCCCTCCTGGTGCCAATTCTTAAGACTAGAATAATACTTTCCAACAAATGAATTCTTAGTATATGTGTCCTCCACAAGCACGTACTGTGAAGGATTTCAGGACTTTCAGTCCTTTGATATTATTATTAGTATTAGACTAATCTGGAGCGTCATAAAAATGTGCTGACTCCGATCGGTGATATCAGTTATGTACGGAGCCCCACAGGAGACGTAAAATTATTTTCTTTTATTAATTCGTTCCCACGAAATAACATTTCGTTCCCTTAATTTAACAATTCGTTCCCACAAATTAACAATTCGTTCCCACGAAATAACAATTCGTTCACACGGAATTGTTATGTCGTGGGAACGAATTGTTAATTAGAGGGAACGAATTGTTCAAAGTAAGGGAACGAATTGTCATTTCGTGGGAACGAATTGTTAATTCGAGTGAACGAATTGTTATATCGTGCGAACGAATTGTTAATTAGAGGGAACGAATTGTTAAATTGAGGGAACGAATTGTCATTTCGTGGGAACGAATTGTTAATTCGTGGGAACGAATTGTTATATCGTGCGAACGAATTGTTAATTCGAGGGAACGAATTGTTAAATTGAGGGAACGAATTGTTATTTCGTGGGAACGAATGAATAAAAAAACAACATTTTCCCTGCGGGGCTCCGTAGTTTTAAGTATACAAGCAGTGTATTTATAGGATTGGAACGAAATATTGCTATCTTATAGTGTTCCTCTCAAAACCCTTAGACCGCTACTCACAACAATTGTCGTCTGCTGTTGCTTTTACATCTTGCCTTATTTCTCAATAAAAACATGGTTTGACAGCACTTCAGAATCATTTCCAATGGAAATGATTCTGAAGTGCTGTCAAAGCATGTTGTAAATTCCATGTCACGTGCGGCCTCCGCAGTTATTGTTGTCTAAACTGAATACAAGCGTATATCAACATTAGCTCTGTCCACCCTACACACCACTATCTGAATGTTTGCAAGCAGTGTACACAAGGTGCATGATCACGTGGTTACAACAACAACAACAATGGCTCAAAGTGTTGAAAGTGCGACCACTCCAAAGTATGTATTATTTGATATTTTCCTTAATAGGCAACGGATTGGTGGTCCCGGGGGTTCGGTACATACTTATGTCGTTTTTGCGAAGAATCGATTTCCGTGTTAGTAGACACGGAAATCGATTCGACGCAAAAACGGCAGAAGTTTGGGCCAAAGTACCGAGACCACCAACTGGAGCTTAACAAGACGCGCTTGATGCGCCATGTTCCATTAAAATCCGTTACATAATAAGGACAAAATAAAAGAATTGGAGGGCTTCTGGAAGTTTCAGAACTTGTTGTTGTAACCACGCTATCATACACCTTGATAGAACCTGATTATAAATTTGCCACTTTTCTGGTAATTCTAATGGAATAGTCTGAACATTACAACATATTATTCCTTGCTAGTGGCGTATGGTTGAGATGATCAAGTTTAGAAAGTCGCTGGACTGAGTATGGGTCTAAATCTGGGAGACGAATT
>CM055269.1:34730418-34813976 GCA_029237695.1 Conchocele bisecta | reverse complement strand
ATGCCAGTCAATAGGTTCCAGTTCATTGTAAACACTTCTTTTTATCAAATGGGAGCTCTTTCTAACAATTGCAGTAAGTTTAATAAGTCACGGACGCTTCTAATGACGTTTTAAACATGATGACGTCAACGTCAAAACATCATTGCTTTGTCGTGCCATTACAGACCTCATATGGAACGTCTCTATTTTATTCATTTGACAGAACGTTGACCCATAATGCGAATACGTAATTAGGGTCATGCAGTCAACCAATCAAATTCACTCCAGGTATTATTACACGTGTGTCATATCACATTTATGAAATGGGCTAAAACACGACATAACAAGGATTTCATGTGATAAGGTACCTTTTCGCACAACACGGCTCATTTATTCTATTAAACGCCCCCTTTCTATTAAATGCACCGCCCTGTATTTTTAACGTGCGAGATTTGCTGGATGTTGCGACGTGTTTCTAATAACATGCGAGTTGTTTCCAGATGCGTAAGTTGTACAGGCCGATTGTATTTCCACAACCTGTTATAGTTTTAAGGAATGTGGGATAAAACGGCTATTAATTTAATTAAATGGCAATGTTTAATAAAATAAATATGGTACCCATGTGATTTGTACCAAAGAAGATGTGCACAACCTCATGAAAATAATTTACAAAGTGACGAAATTTTCAGACCAAATACTGAATAGAAGTCTGCATTTGCATGAAACTTTTGTCAACTTTCAACATAATTTACAGAAAACATTACAGTTTCTGTAAATATTATTCATGACAACTATTAGGTACAAAATCACATGGCGTGTCTCATATAAACACTACTTATCCCCTTCATGCCCTACCAGGAGGTCCTGTAGCCTATTGCATCAACATAGCAAAGTATACTTCGCTAGCAAAGCATACTTTGAGGGAGAAATCTTCAATTTAAGGATAAATTTATTAATTTTTATTATACTGAATTTATTACATTATCACAGCCATTTTGGCTGTGATAATGTAATAAATTCAGTATAATAATTCTGCATACTTTTAATTATCAAATATATGCAGTCGTTAGTTCTATATGACATAATGCATTTCGGAAAAATAAATGATTACTCCTCAAAGTGTACTTTGCTAGATAAATATACTTTTCAATTTTGATGAAAACGGCTACAGATACCAACCGTGCTTGCATGAACAGGAAAACCCTCGTAGTATGCCACATTTTTATTTTGAAGACAAAGGCAACAATGTAATACCGTAGTAGTTCTGAGTACATAACTCTACTTATATTTCATTACACTGCATTGCATAAGCGTTATGACGGATAGGCCTTTTTTCCAAAATGTGCGTTTGAAACGTTCTTTGTTTGCTTCCTACATGTACTCATGGAGACTGACCTAAGAATTTTGCTAAAACACACGTTATTATGTAAGTTTATGGTAATATTTTTGTGTCATATTGTAGAATTGTTTCTCAATAACATTATAGCGACGTATGAATGTCAACGCCCTGTAGGTTTTTTCTATATTTTAGTGTGCGAAGTGTATATGCTAATAATTCCAGCACAAAAATATTTACACAATTCCCTAACATTTGATTGGCCCGTAGCAAGTCTCTGTCCAAAATTTATATCCGAGTAAACTCCCATGCTGAACTACTTTCCGTAACTGTCAGGCGCAGTTAGAATAATTTTAAGAAAACGTAAAATAAACACATTTTCTTGATGAATTTATTTCAAATGCTGGAATTATAAGGAATGAATGGCCTTTTTGTGGAATTTATCGGGGATATAAACTTGGAAAAGTCGCGGGAATACTGGACGAGGCCTTCCGGCCTTCGTCCAGTATTCCCGCGACTTTTCCAAGTTTATACCCCGATAAATTCCACAAAATGGCCATTCATTCCTATATTACACAAGTTTACACCGTTGACTATGATGTAGCGATATAGTGCAACCTGCTGCCTTTGAAGTGGAAAACGTGCAGCTACATGTATAGGGATGTCACAATATCATCAGTAGTCCATGATACCATCAGCACATTAACCCTTTTCACGCTGAGAATACGCCATTATGTTTGCAGAAAATCCTAAATATTTTCCTTTTATGCGCTCAGAAGTATGTCGCGACCACCAATTAAACCGTCTCATCGAGACCATCTCGACACCGTCTCGTCGAGACGGTTCAAATGAGTGGTCACAACATATACCACTTTTGTTGAGAAATGACAAAAAGAAAAAGAAAATTTAAAACCTGTAAAGTTGTATTCGGTAAGGAATGGGTTATGACAAAGAAATAATAATGAATAAAAATTATAAAACAGATACTTCCTCAGGATTACTTGGGATCTCACAGTTGTCAGTTGCATCATTATTATTATTAATCTCTATAGAAAATTATCCTGGTCATAGTACACCATATATACTTTATAAATGGTGCCCTTGGTTGAGGGGGATATTGGGGATTATCTCCCCGAGGGAACATTATCTCCCGAGGCGCAGCCGAGGGAGATAATGTTCTCGAGGGGAGATAATCCACAATATCCCCCTCAAACAAGGGCACCATTTACTTTATTATACCGAATATAATTAACATTTCACATTGCAAAACGTTTGCTTCCATTGGCTTCCGCCATCTTTGTTTACATCTGCGCAGCTGGTGCCCGGTTTACAATGCTTTACTGTTATAGGGGTAATAAAACGGGGGTACCAGTCAGCGTCTGCTTTCATCTCATGCGGTACTTTCGGTTTCGATGCGCGATAAACTACAAGGTACTCCAATTAATGTTCGGTAGTTTCCGTGACTTCGGGTATCTTCGGGCGAACCGGTCCATAATTATATTATGTCATGGCATTATTGCCCTCAGGGTACATATGGCCAATTGCTTTATACCACGTGGTAGGGAATTGACCGATGCAAAGCGTCGAATTTACGATTAGGTATAATAAATTTGATTATCTCCCTTGATTTATGTAGCTTACCATTTTGCATCAAATCATTCAAATTTTGCACTCGACACAAAAAAAAAATCCCATATTAAATAAATCAATAGCCCAGACATCATTATGTTGTGTACATCTTCAATTATTTTAGCAACACATAATAACTACAGATTGTGTGGATTTGGACAGACTTGAGTAAATCATGCCAAATTGAGTCCATCAGAAAGCAAAACCTTGGGTCAAATGTTTGGTAGCGAACATGCTTATTTTTAATTGTTGTAAATTAAATATTTTTCATAGAACCTAGCACTTAAGTAGCTGCACGTATTCCGCTTTACAGGCAATAGGTTGCACTATATAATATCTCTACACCACAGTTAATGGTGAAAAATTGTAGACTAACGTTTGCCTTTTGCGCACTATAATATAGCAATAATCTGCAGGGCGTGGAGGTCTATATTTTGCTACTGTAATGAATTTAGTACTCTTTAACCGGTAAAGGTGTTACCTCCTTTAGTTAGATATGTCGCAAATAGAAACCCAGTTTTGTCACCCCCGATTACTGGTTAGTATTGACGCATTTGGTTGTGAAATTTCATAGTACCGGTAAATAATAATATAATGTGTTTCTCAAATAGTTAAATCTTTCTAAATAGGCATCCGTCAATCACTGGAGCTATCTTTTTAATTGAAATGATCATGACGTGTGTAGACGCTTATTAACATCTACTGTATGTACGTACACACGCATCCAGAGGTATGAAACCAACTGTGCAGATGTACGAGATTTTCAGCACCTGTTATTCTCTGTAAGGTCCGTCAGTAATCAACACTAGTCGGAAATCCGCCAGTTGGCGTTCCCAGGTAGGCCTAAGGGTATATTTAGCATTAGTTCCACTGTTAACGAGGGAGTTCTATCTGGACATCGTACTGGCAACATCGTCAGATATTTGAGTGAGTATCTGGTTAGGTTTGCTGGAACTTTGGGCAGGCAGCTGGAGTACACCCATCTTGCGGCAGACTCGCTGTATCGAGAGTGGGATAACTTGACAAGCGCCGTAGTTTTCGGGTTGCAGTAGCCTGTTTAAGATTACTAAGAGGAGCCACAGGGAGCTGTGAAGCCTAGCTTCATTGCACGGCTCGGATGCTGGAGAGAAACCTCGCTTCCTCCAGTAGATGGTCTA
This sequence comes from Conchocele bisecta, assembly GCA_029237695.1. Lineage (NCBI taxonomy): Eukaryota > Metazoa > Mollusca > Bivalvia > Lucinida > Thyasiridae > Conchocele > Conchocele bisecta. The sequence goes on along the minus strand of CM055269.1, from coordinate 34,809,875 downwards.
GGACTTGTTGACGTAATAATCTTAGGCGCCGGTGCACCATACGCCAGTGTTGTCTTAGTGAGGTATAGCCTCAACGAAGCTTGTCTTACATGTATTGAGGCATGGCCTCAACGAAGCTCGTCTTTTTGATGCATAGCCTCATCGAAGCTTGTACTACTGAAGCACAGGCTTGGATCGGTTCGAAGTCTGGGAGTGCACTAGAGACAACGACGCGTAGACGGAGCAGTGGCACGCTACACTATATTGTTATTGAGAGAACATTCTACAATATGAGACAATATTATCATACTTCGCAATACAGTAACCAGGATGAGGCAGACGAGGCGGTCGTCTGTCAATTTTCTGATTTTTGTTATGCTAAGAATTAAACAAATCCCTGGGGTGGTGGCGGGGAGAATGCTCCCGGACCCAAATTCTGGACTTGGTTCGCCTCGTCTGTTTTTACCTCTGGTTACGACCCTGCTTCGCTATACTTTTATTGAGAGAACATTCTACAATACGAGACAATACAAAAATGGCATTTTTTTAACGATATTTTTCTTAAAATAGCAATTAAGGCATAATATTTTCACAGAACAATTGTCGGTTCTTGCTTTCTCAACGCATGTAAACTATTTAGCAAACAGTGCCATCTTTCTCACTTAAAATTGGGTCAGATCATCAGATTGGGTCAGATTGCCCCATAATTAACATCGACAATCAGTTATCCGGACAAATGTATAGTCGTCTTATAACTTGTATTCTCACCTTAAAATTGACGTTGTAAACAACTTGTGGACAGAGTTGAGGAATGTTTTCAGCAAATTTTACAAAAATGTTTACCTTGGCGATATATTCTTCACACTGGCATGTAAACAGCAAGCATCCGAGTGACCTAGATGTGTTTGTTGCAAAATCGGATCAAATGAATGCGTTTCATTAACAGGTATTTTCATTTGTCCGATAAACTGATTGTCCGGATAACTGGTATGACCCGTGTACACGAATATTGGACAATTCTTCACTGCAAAGTTCACTTCATTTGGAAAACAATAATTTTATTTAACGGAATCATTATAATGGTCAATAAAATCGGTTGGTAAAACTATTTAGGCTGTGTTACCTATAATTAAGACACGTGTTCACAGTATTTTATCAAGCTGCGACTACATGCGAAACATCTCGTAGTTTGTTGTTGTTGTTGTTCATGAATATGGTCATGTGTATATGGCGGGGATGGAGGCGGGGTGAGCCGCGAAAAAAATCAAAACGTGAGCTGGTAGGTAAACCGGTGCCAGACAGGTATATGTAAGCTTAGACAATGCAGGTTTGTATCACAGGCACTCGTGGTACGAATGAAAAAATATTCTTCTAAAGCATACCCATTTTTACTTGTGGTTTATAAATATATTCGTATTTTGTCAAAACGCGGGATACGTAGACGCGAGGCAGATATTAAGAATACAGTTCATCCTGTTGTTCGTTCCATATGGTAATTTTCTTACAAATGGACGAATTGTAAGCTCTGAATACCACACATTATAGTTTTACAGGTATGAATCTTCCTTGAGCTTGGTGATTATCGCGCAATTCAGTTACGGAATCGGCTACATCTTTTGGTACATAACTTGTGTTCGAAAAAAAAAGAAGAGAAAAATGGACTGGGAGTTCCAAAAGTTCACGTCTTGAGGTTCTTGAACTAATCATGGTCAAGGGTTTCACTAACTGTTTTTTAAACTGGAAGCCCTCACTTCCTGATTCAAAATGTTGGAAGTCCCAGTCAATAGTACGTAACAATAATTAACACAGATATACATTTAAAAGTATGAATGCCTTTACGTAAACGAAATGGTGTGTGAATATACATGTATGTAAATATATTGCATATATAACGTAAACTATGGATTCGTATTGTATTTACTTTAACTAGTAACAGTATGTATCCATATTTCAGAAAAGCAGCAACAGTGACAGATAATACAGTCAATCTGTTTAAAGAAATATTAAACAAGCACTGGATAAATGGCTTAATATATATATAGCCTAGGTTTTGGCTTAATATAGAAGCCGAATTGTTCACCTTGTGATACAAGTATGAAATTCGGTGGAGTTGTAGATAACCATAAACTCACTTTTTTTTCCAGATTTGTAGCTATCTCTTTTGCCCTTGACGACCCAGAAATCCAAAAAGGCCGCATTTTAGAAAAAAGTAACATAAAGAACAAAATATTTGAAAGCAGCCATCTTGGATAAAAAGGCAAAATATGTTTCAAATAATGTATATGTAATTATCTACAGCTATGTTGATTTTCAGGTTATTATCTAATTTGAAAATATTTGTAAAACATATTTTGATCAGGACATTGACATTTTGATTATATTGGCGGCCTTTGCCAAATGTGACTGTTACTGTAATACCCATGTAGCGTTCTGATGTTGTGGCATCTTTGCCTTTCTTCACAACATGTGTTAATTAATGTCCCGCACTCGAACGACTCTGGAATGACCCGACTACGGAGTATCTCATCAGTGTAGATGTCACACAGATATGGCAACAGCACTGATTTGCCCATTTTGATATGTTCAAACGAGATACTGAATTCAAACGCTGATTTCCCAGTGTTTAATCTGTTTATGGTATTTTACACTTCAGAGCTTACAATATTATTCATGGATGGTGGCTTATCTGAATATAGTTCATTGATGATGTCATGTCTTATGTTGCACAACTCATAATTCAAGTTATTGTCGTAATCACAGTATTTTGGTACCGCGAGGACTTCATAATATGCTGCAAAGAATGGCCGTTGATCTTTTGGTGTAAAATGGCTGTTCCCCTTGTACGAGATACACACAGTTCCAGATTTAACAGATTTATTCCTGCCGATGAGTCGGTAGAACATTTTAGAATTTGGGTTTGACATTATCTGGTTATAGAAGTCTTTTCTTTCTTGACATTCCCTAGAAACAAAATTGCTACCGCGCTCCATACCTCTCGCGAGGGTAGCAATTTAACCCCATACTCATGGAAGAGTGATTTTTGCAATCTGTTATCCGGCGTGTTTGATAGCTTAGCGATATAAAACTGTCAAAGCTGTATCAATAAAGTATTAATAATCAAAATACGCATGCAGAAATTGGTTATTTTACCGTGTCAAGGTGTTTATCTGACATTTACATGTATGTCTTGCAAATTTGAAATCTTCATTTCGTTATGTTGAATGTTGAACAACAACTATAGAAAAGATGACTTCCATGGGAAAATGATTTCCCTGTTCAATTATTTTTGGCCATTTACTAGTTCTACATCAAAGATCATTTGCTTAAAGGTATAAAATATACAGTTTACTAAAAGTTTACCTACATGCAACAGGTTTGGGTATGCACTCCGGTTGCTCACATTTTTTTGAATGGGTCAAATTGTAGCTGTAGATAACATATCGGAGGCGAATTATTGTAGCTAGACATTCCCTGTCTAATTTGTTGACGTAGTTGTTGACGTGGTTTTGTTTATGTTCATATAGGTCACCGTCGTTTGGTTTTCCCGCACGAGTACATTCTGCTTGTATAATTTTCACGTTCGGTGTGAATTTCCATTTTGGTCCTTTTGGAACAATTAGTTTGGATGGAAAAACAGCTGTGGCAGTTCGTTGTAAACTTTTGATCACATGTTGGATGTCAATCGCCGCATCTCCGGAGCTCCCAGGATGACATGAGGCCAGGTTAGTTTTAAGGGCGTCACAGAATTTCACGGGATCAGCAATTTCCCACTTCCATTTACGTGACGAGATTTTACTTTGTTTATTGTGTTGTTACGTTTTTGGTTTTGTAGGTATATATGTTCGTCTTCACACAGACATGCATTTGTGCAGATACGTTTATCGGGTCAGGATCATCAATGTGGTAGTTCAGGACACAGCTGATGTCATTGCACATACTAATTTGAGACTGTGATTTGCCATTATGATGTATGAATGTATGTTTTCTACTGCGAGACGCTACCTGCATCTTATGTTCGCATACAGAGTATTGTAATAATTTATCATGTGTGTTGTATACGCGCGATTCAAGCAGGGTTCCATTCTTATCACCGCAAATGACAATTTTGTGCAAGCCGTGGTGGTCTTGTATTATGTTATCGATAATGTCCAAACATTCAGAATTGGTTATGTGTGAGCATATACGTGTTAATGAAACATACATTTTCCGACATGGATATAGTAACTCTTATTACTTGTTCATTACCACTTTGAAAATATTTTGACCATTTACGCGGGCATAATATAGAAACACTTGACCGCTTAAATGCACTAATAGGGTGACTTGTGTCGTAGCACCGTGTATGACTATCCATGTTTGGTAGTATTATAACGATTGTAAGTAAGTAGCGTTAGTTTTGCAGCTTCAATGTTACTCGTAATTATGTTAAGTTGTTGGGATGTAAGTCCACTAGTATCGAGTCCTGATCGGAAGGTATATTTTTGAGGCCCGAAACTTGCAAAAAATAAACGCTGATCGGGATTCACGAGGAGTTTTATGTTCATAGGTGTAGAGCTAGTTTCCTTGTGTTGGATAACAGTGTCCATATGTGTCGATATGCTATCACTGCGTAACTGTGGTCCGCCATGACCGTCCACCACGCCGCTTGCAGTACATGTGTCGTTTGTGGTCGTTTCTCTGCTCGAGTTGTTTTATTCACTATTGTCAGCAGATAAATGTATTACACTGGCCAGACCCGACGTTTCTTCTGTGGACTGTACCGGTGAAGGAGTTTAAATGGTCTCAGACTCGGTAGTCACAGTAACGTGTTCGCTCCGGTGTTCATTATTAACAAGGTAAATTATATTTTGATATATAATCTTTATGTGTAATGTTTCTGTTTAACACTTGCTTCTCATTAAGAGGTCTATCCATTGGTTCATGGAAATGACTAGGACGTCGCGCTTTTTCTTTTCTGTGTGTTACTGGTCTATATGTGTTGAACGGATATGTAGTTTAATTCACTGGATTTGTCTGGTGGCATTTCGGGGTAGACTGGCTGGTAGGCCTGTATTCGCCCCATGAACTGGAGTAGGTATAAAACATGGCATTGTCTGCTGCGGAAACGGTGTGCGAACTGGTTGTGGAGCTGCATATGGAGTACTGTTTTGATGAAATGCTTGAGCATGTGGCCAAGGAGCGTAAGGGGAATACATGCCGTGATACGCATGCCCAAAAACAGGGGCCATATGTGTCATTGGGTAGGGCACATGATATGGTTGTATATTTATAGGATATAGCTCCGCCGGTCCAGTAAACTGTGCCTGCATAGGGATACCTATTTCTCTTTGACGCTGGTTATTACAAGATAGAGCCAGTTGAGTGTGCATGGACGTAGTAATACATATAATTTGGACCATCTGGTTTTCTAGTATTTGTATGCGTTGCATGAGCAATTTCTGCTCAATATCATGCTTACATCGATAGTTCACATCTGAGGTTGATGCACTATATCTCGGATCTATAATTGGATCTGACCTTGGATCTAGAGGTGGAGCTTTAGTTGTAAGAGCATGAGGTCCACTAGGGGACGAGTGCAATTTGGTCCCTGAACGATGATGTAGGAGATCCCCTGTGGATTGCAGTTGTTTTATTTTGTTCTCTAGTTCGAGAATGTAGGTGTTTTGCGCAATATTAGACTCTTCCAGTTTATTCTTGTTTGTGCGAATAATTGATGTGGTTTTGTTTTGTTTCATTGGGGCGGGATTATGACGGATAACTGTATGTGTCTGCACATCTGATTGTATTGCATTAGGCGTAGAATATTGGTGTCCTTCAGGACTACCTGTATTGACAGGGGGGAATCTCCTAACGTTTGGATTGGTCCGATCAGTTGATGTGTGACCATGTGGCGTTACATCCGATGCAAGCGTGGTTGACAAAACTGAGACCGACAATGGCTACACGATAGGCATTTGTTATCAGTGCGGTATTGGGGGCGTCAGAGTGAGGTTGATTAGAAACTACGTTAGTATATGGGGTGCTAGCTGTCACAGATTGATGATCAGGCGGAGATGTGTGAGTATGTATGGAGTGATCAGTGCCATTTACTTTGTCACTGTTTGTAATGGTTTTTGGTATAGTTTGTTCAGCAAAACATTCGGTGGTCTGTGGCTGCTCGTACAATAGATTGTCGTTACAAAGATCACACATATATGGAATATCAATCTCAGTGTTATCAGCATTTTTTTTTGGACAACCCAACACATGACATGTGGTACCACTCATAGCATTCCTCGCAAGCTATAGTGTTTAAACCTGCCATTTGATTACACCTCGGACCCTTATATATTTTATCAATAGTCTCATTTATAGTCTCGCGGGTAGTTTGTGACGTGAACGTCCTTGTAGATTCAGACTTTATATTTGTATCTGATGCCTTCACACGAACGGTGGATTCACTAATATGATAATTTGCTTGATTAATAGCTGAGGCTACAGTCATATTGATTACTGAAAGTTTTCTACAGTTACGTTTTAGTTCATCACACAATGTGTTGAATGTATTGTCGATGAAGATATTAAGTTGCCTGCCATTCAAGAGGATATTAGAGGTTGTATGGTAAAAGTTAATGGTGAATTTTAAAGATTTCCCTGCAACACCGTCCTGCCTCTTGTTGAACACTTTTAGACTATGCTATACATTGTTTCGTTCTTGGTCTTCACAGTGTTCGTGAGTCAAATCAAGTTGATCATTCGCTTCTAAATTCTCAATAATGAAAGGTTTACTCTATTCGTATGCAGCCGTACTAAAGTTAACCACAAAGTTTTTGCCCGGCTTCAGCTGGTATTGAACATCGATTGCACTACAGGTAAGTTGCTTGTTATTACGTGCTCGTGACGTGTTGTGGGTGTATGTCTTTGTCGCTCTTACTAGTTACTAGTGGCCCTTACTCTGATCTAATGGCAAATTCCACACCGGCGTAATGGGTCGGTAATTTCACACCGGCGTAATGATCAAATGGCGTAATAGTGAATTAACAAATGTTAACAACATATGCCATTTTTTTCAGCAGACTCAACTGAGTTTCAGCAGACTCAACAATATACAGACTTGTGCATGCAACATAGATGTAATAACAAACAGTGTATGCCGTGATAAGACTGATCTGAAGCTACACAGTTCGCCAACTCATTAAGCCTCTTTTTCTCATGACGAGATACATATGTTACCATATAACATATATACGAAGATTAATTATGTTGGCTCCCAGTATTAAAAATAACAGTATAACAATAAATACTGTTATGCAGCATTAAATTTTGCGAAAAGAAAGTTAAATAACGCCACAAATATCACCATTATCCATAATATAGTATCATAATACACTATTACGCCACTATTATCCACCATTATCAACCACTATCCCCCATTATCCAATAGTATGCCCCATTATCCACCAATATCCACCATTACGCCCCATTTTTCCCATTATCCAAAAATTCTACCATTACGCCATTTAGTGACACCGCCTCGGCGACCCATTTCCCGCCACATACACTTGTTCAAAATTGCGGGAAAACGACAACAACAACACATTTTGACAATGTTGTATTTTTATTTTCAACGTTTGTGACGTATACATGCAATTATAGTTAGTGACAATGGACGATCGGTGTTGGAGATGGATAGATGCGCACTTTTACAGTTTGCCTTCCCAAACAAATATTTATGGCTGCACCAAACTGTTGGGTTCAGACGGTTCCAACAAGATATTGGTTGCCTCGTTGGTTGGGAAGTTTTTCACCATTGAGTACCAAAGAATATTTGAAAAATTGACACCCACAGCGAAAGAAGTTCAGTTTACATATATTCCAGGTGTGTAATTTTGGATAATGGTGTTGTTACCAGGACCTACAACGGTATCGGCTAATTCTGCTAATTTATATGTCTTAGCATCCCTAGTTCTGAGTACATAAGTTTAACTCTAATTAGCCACAATTCTCATGGATTCGTGCCTTCTCATTGAATTGATGCATGCCCCTAGAAAACAAGTGAATAAGAACATTCTAAGAATAGTGTTAATTGAAAATTATTTTAAAAAGCTATTTTAAGTTGTTTCGCACTTTTTTTCTAAGTTACATACAATTGTGATTTACCACCAATTTTGTTATTTTTCTACATACTTGCTTAATCCGAAGAGGGTCTGTTCGCAAATTATGTATAAAATGTGATACCGGTATATGTTGATTTCTAGGTAAATCTGGACTTCACCATATTTAAATTTGATGCATCTAGGCAGCAACACTTCTTTATTGTATGAGTGATCAAGGAATGTCACTCAAATGTGCAAACAGTTGTAGGGCACGAACCTGATGAGAAGTTTCAAGTTCAATTAGGTGACTTGGGTGGATTATTTCTAGGGACTCAAGACCTGCATAAACAACAATTTTGGCGAATTCCTTATGTGCACTCATAGTCAAGTGTTTGAACTTTATGTTGATGTATAATTTTTTTTTTTTGTATTCATTTTCAGGAATTAATAAGAATATAACACACAGTAGTATATAAGAGTCAAAATGATACAAGTTTATTTGTGGATGAAAAATTGCACACAACATCCTCTTTTGAGCCAACATACGTGTGGAAAGTAGGTGAATTTTTATCTCCAAAATATGAGAAAATATGACATACAAGAATTATAGGAGTGTAAAAAACCTTCTAGCAACCTAGTTTTCGGCAACCATTCTATCTCTACAAAAAGTGGAAACCACGAAAGAAGAACTAGAAAATATTGCAAGAGGTCTGTGGGATCTGCCAAATTTCTACTCGTTTTTGTGCACAATCGGTTCCAAAACTGCTTCCAGCATGGAAAAATAGTCCAATTGAACATATAAAAATGTAGCTGTATACAACCACGGCAACAAAAATTTCAAAATGTCTATTCGAGCAACTTTCTCCAAACAATGGGAATACGAGCGAAGAACAGTGTTTCTAGGCACTTGCTTCTAGAGAACACGTACGAGAACAATCTAGTCTCGGACATAGCAAAAGTAGACTACTTGTTCGGCCACGAGGGGCAAACACGACTCCAACCTCTAGATGGTCTGCCTGCTTTCGTCGACGATCTGTACGTTTTTGGCTATTTGTCTAGAGAAGAGTGCGTAGCAGTAGGAAACAAAGTCTCTTGCACAACCGGCGATACAGGGTCTGCAAAAAATTAGCGTGGGAAAGATAGCGATAGCAGCTAGAGAAAACAATAGGTCTGGGGCAAAAGCCACTGCATACAACAATACTGCACACAGTCCGAGAATGTGGAGAATACGGCAATAGTACCATACGAAACACGATAGATAGAATAGAAGAATGTAGTGGGGAGAAAGCGCAAAAGAATTGGACCCAGCAGCACAATGGACTGTACCCATACGCGGAATTTGTAGCAAAGATAGCGGTGTCCGAAATTCCGATAGAACTTCTAGAACAGCAATTGCCAACAATGCAGGCTAGATTGCAAGCAGTAGGCATGGACATCTACTGTGTAGACTACACGCAAGACTTTTCTGGGGTCCTAGATAGAAAAAGCGCTAGTAGAACATCTCGAAAAACGACCAAGGATTTGTTCTACATGGGTAGTAGTACTGGTTGGGGAGGGATAGAAGAAAGAGGAGGCACAATTCTAGACAATACTAGTTCTGTTGGGAACCACGTTTGTAGCTGGATACAGACACACGACAGCAAAACAACTAGAACAAAGTTGTACAACAAGGTAGTCTCCAATTTCGAAGCCGGAGAGATCCGAGATCCAGTAGGTGGCCATCTAGCAGACTACGCGGATTGCACCAACGAACATCTACGAAAAACTTTTGTACACCCAGATGTGCAGCGTAGGGGTTGCACGAGAATAGAAGTTTCTGTGTACGCTAGTTCTGCACTCTAGAGAAAATGCAGAGGACGTTCTAGCACAAGCAAGAGACACTGTTTCCCTAGGTGGAGACATCTTCGTAGTACAGCCTCCACGCAGACAGTGGGAGAATCTAGCAAAGAGTCTGGATAGATGTTTTGTACTAGGAGACAAGCCATGTGGACAAATATTTGTAGCATGGTACGCACATACAGGAACAGGTAGGATATCTGGAGTACGCATACGTCCGACTCCCGCAACACTAGAATGTCCGCAAAAAATGGAAGCGAGCAATGGAATGGGCTGCAGCAGATTTTGGCTTCCGAGCATGTCCGATATTTGTATCCGAGATTCTGTCTGTAGAAGACGAAGAAATAGAAATAGCTCCACTACAGTGCTACGCAAAAGCAAGCGATTCCGCAACAATACTCTGTGCGAGCAAGAAGCCAACCGAAATACGCGCTAGAGGTCCAGATGTAGATCTTGCAGAGGTCTTGCCATCCACAGACTACGTTTGCTGGAAATGGAGAGACAAGAAAGCGCAACGTGTAGGTGTAGAAAAATCTATGTACGATCTTGTAGAAGTTCCAGAGATAGCAGCCGCTAGAGAGGTTTCCACACTGTCTCCACGAAATAGAGCAGAAAGATTGCTACAATTTCGTAATGCCGAACAAGCAGAAGTTTGGAGAAGAGAAACACTAGAAAGAGAAACACCAGCAGAGTCTACGCCCGAGTACACCAGAAGATTCCTCGAACTAGAAAGACTAGCTGTAGCAGCCGCCGAACACGTAGAATACACCGAAGAGAAAGAACGCCTCCGAAAAACTATTTCGTCCATGCTAGGAGGCCATGCAACAGAAAAGATCTCCTCGATTGCCAACAGCAATGTACTCTGGGACATTGTAGGGTTTCGACGAGGTCCAACAAGTATGTACCAATACGGTGGCACTAGAGCAGTCTTGTGGAGTGCAGAAGGTGGCCAGATGTGCGTTTGGCCTACCAACGCGCTTTCCAAAATTCTAGATAGCTGCGAAGATATGTTCGAGAAGCAAGTTTGCGGCGCCAAGACAACATTCTGGTTGCCCCAACGTGTAGCTCTCCGCATACGAATTTGTCCGACAAGGTTGTTCCAAGCAAACGGACGTACAATCCAGTGGAACCCGATAGAAGTAGAGGAAACACCAATCCAGAAGAGCTCGAAAGAATACAAAATCTGCAAACAGCTGCAGAGGAGTACGGATCTGTAGAGAGGCTCTGCCTAGAGGAAACAACATTGGGAAAGACGAAGCCACAGAGAGATCTAGATCTAGAACCAGGTTTGTACAGTTGTAGTAGATACGCCAATACAACATACAGGGGAGCAGATAGAACAATACTATTTCTAGTAGCTACAGAGAGGATGGCACACCTACAACAGGAGAGGAGATTCCAACATACGGATACTTCCTCCAACAAGAAGTAGAAAAGATATCTACTCCACTGTGCCAGCTGCAGAACCCACTTCGATGTAGAATGGGGGATGTCCGCACAACCAAAGGCAAGAAGAAATCTAGAACATTTGTAGTGTGCCCAGTGGTAGCTACAGTGCCAGACAGAAGTCTAGAATAAAAGCATACATATTTCCACTATTTTCTTTCCAAAGGGCTACTCCATGTAGAAAGGGTCGCCAGGGCGTATGGACTCGCTAGAAGTTTTCTTTTTTTCTTCCGGTTTGGCGGACTGTTTGGCGGGTGCGCGAACTGGGCGTCGGGATTTCCATTCTTCAGATTCTACAAGACTCTAGGGACACGAATGGGAACAGTGGTTTGCAGACCGCGTACGCCACCACGAGAACCCCGAGCCACCACTTCGCATTCTCTACGGTTTTCCGAATGTCGTGCACCTCCCGCTCGTCTTTCTTCGGACACTCGGAATCGATAGTTTTTCCAAAACTGCTGGCATCGTCGGAAATCGCGTCCAACAACAGTCTATGTTCCAGTGCGTCCAATCGTCTCTCCATGTCGGACAGGCGCGTCGATTCTTCGAACGAGCTGGTGTTTCGTACATCTTCGAGTAGATCCCGAGGGAAACTCGTGGGACCAGGCGCGGTCGCCCTTTGTACTACGGGGGTAGGGGTTTCTTGTTTCTTCCGGTTTTGTACTACGATTCCGCATCGACGGCGTCCCATATTCTTCGAAGACGAGTTGTACCGATCCTATATTTTTTCTTCGTGTCGTCCGCAGACTCGACACCTCGAAGATTGCGAATATCTTCTATATCCTGCGCAGACAAATTTTGTTTTTGTGGCATTTTGTTGGTACAAAATATGCAAGCAAATGTATATATATATATATATTTGCCCACTGTACAACAAGAAAAACTAGGCATACCTAGGCAAAACTTGCCAAATAGAAGTCGACCTGGCGACCCTTTCTACATGGAGTAGCCCTTTGGAAAGAAAATAGTGGAAATATGTATATGTGGAAATATGTATGCTTTCTATTCTAGACTTCTGTCTGGCACTGTAGCTACCACTGGGCACACTACAAATGTTCTAGATTTCTTCTTGCTTTTGGTTGTGCGGACATCCCCATTCTACATCGAAGTGGGTTCTGCAGCTGGCACAGTGGAGTAGATATCTTTTCTACTTCTTGTTGGAGGAAGTATCCGTATGTTGGAATCTCCTCTCCTGTTGTAGGTGTGCCATCCTCGTCTGTAGCTACTAGAAATAGTATTGTTCTATCTGCTCCCCTGTATGTTGTATTGGCGTATCTACTACAACTGTACAAACCTGGTTCTAGATCTAGATCTCTCTGTGGCTTCGTCTTTCCCAATGTTGTTTCCTCTAGGCAGAGCCTCTCTACAGACCTGTACTCCTCTGCAGCTGTTGCAAGATTTTGTATTCTTTCGAGCTCTTCTGGATTTGGTGTTTTCCTCTACTTCTATTCTATCGGGTTCCACTGGATTGTACGTCCGTTTGCTTGGAACAACCTTGTCGGACAAATTCGTATGCGGAGAGCTACACGTTGGGGCAACCAGAATGTTGTCTTGGCGCCGCAAACTTGCTTCTCGAACATATCTTCGCAGCTATCTAGAATTTTGGAAAGCGCGTTGGTAGGCCAAACGCACATCTGGCCACCTTCTGCACTCCACAAGACTGCTCTAGTGCCACCGTATTGGTACATACTTGTTGGACCTCGTCGAAACCCTACAATGTCCCAGAGTACATTGCTGTTGGCAATCGAGGAGATCTTTTCTGTTGCATGGCCTCCTAGCATGGACGAAATAGTTTTTCGGAGGCGTTCTTTCTCTTCGGTGTATTCTACGTGTTCGGCGGCTGCTACAGCTAGTCTTTCTAGTTCGAGGAATCTTCTGGTGTACTCGGGCGTAGACTCTGCTGGTGTTTCTCTTTCTAGTGTTTCTCTTCTCCAAAACTTCTGCTTGTTCGGCATTACGAAATTGTAGCAATCTTTCTGCTCTATTTTGTGGAGACAGTGTGGAAACCTCTCTAGCGGCTGCTATCTCTGGAACTTCTACAAGATCGTACATAGATTTTTCTACACCTACACGTTGCGCTTTCTTGTCTCTACCATTTCCAGCAAACGTAGTCTGTGGATGGCAAGACCTCTGCAAGATCTACATCTGGACCTCTAGCGCATATTTCGGTTGGCTTCTTGCTTACACAGAGTATTGTTGCGGAATCGCTTGCTTTTGCGTAGCACTGTAGTGGAGCTATTTCTATTTCTTCGTCTTCTACCGACAGAATCTCGGATACAAATATCGGACATGCTCGGAAGCCAAAATCTGCTGCAGCCCATTCCATTGCTCGCTTCCATTTTTGCGGGAACATTCTAGTGTTGCGGGAGTCGGACGTATGCGTACTCCAGATATCCTACCTGTTTCCTGTATGTGCGTACCATGCTACAAATATTTGTCCACATGGCTTTGTCTCCTGGTACAAAACATCTATCCAGACTCTTTGCTAGATTCTCCCACTGTCTGCGTGGAGGCTGTACTACGAAGATGTCTCCACCTAGGGAAACAGTGTCTCTTGCTTGTGCTAGAACGTCTCTGCATTTTCTCTAGAGAGTGCAGAACTAGCGTACACAGAAACTTCTATTCTCGTGCAACCCCTACGCTGCACATCTGGGTGTACAAAAGTTTTTCGTAGATGTTCGTTGGTGCACTCCGCGTAGTCTGCTAGATGGCCACCTACTGGATCTCGGATCTCTCCGGCTTTCGAAATTGGAGACTACCTTGTTGTACAACTTGTTCTAGTTGTTTTGCTGTCGTGTGTCTGTATCCAGCTACAAACGTGGTTCCCAACAGAACTAGTATTGTCTAGAATTGTGCCTCCTCTTTCTTCTATCCCTCCCCAACCAGTACTACTACCCTGTAGAACAAATCCTTGGTCGTTTTCGAGATGTTCTACTAGCGCTTTTCTATCTAGGACCCCAGAAAAGTCTTGCGTGTAGTCTACACAGTAGATGTCCATGCCTACTGCTTGCAATCTAGCCTGCATTGTTGGCAATTGCTGTTCTAGAAGTTCTATCGGAATTTCGGACACCGCTATCTTTGCTACATATTCCGAGTATGGGTACAGTCCATTGTGCTGCTGGGTCCAATTCTTTTGCGCTTTCTCCCCACTACATTCTTCTATTCTATCTATCGTGTTTCGTATGGTACTATTGCCGTATTCTCCACATTCTCGGACTGTGTGCAGTATTGTTGTATGCAGTGGCTTTTGCCCCAGACCTATTGTTTCTCTAGCTGCTATCGCTATCTTTCCCACGCAATTTTTTGCAGACCCTGTATCGCCGGTCGTGCAAGAGACTTTGTTTCCTACTGCTACGCACTCTTCTCTAGACAAATAGCCAAAAATCGTACAGATCGTCGACGAAAGCAGGCAGACCATCTAGAGGTTGGAGTCGTGTTTGCCCCTCGTGGCCGAACAAGTAGTCTACTTTTGCTATGTCCGAGACTAGATTGTTCTCGTACGTGTTCTCTAGAAGCAAGTGCCTAGAAACACTGTTCTTCGCTCGTATTCCCATTGTTTGGAAAGTTGCTCGAATAGACATTTTGAAATTTTTGTTGCCGTGGTTGTATACAGCTACATTTTTATATGTTCAATTGGACTATTTTTCCATGCTGGAAGCAGTTTTGGAACCGATTGTGCACAAAAACGAGTAGAAATTTGGCAGATCCCACAGACCTCTTGCAATATTTTCTAGTTCTTCTTTCGTGGTTTCCACTTTTTGTAGAGATAGAATGGTTGCCGAAAACTAGGTTGCTAGAAGATTTTTTACACTCCTATAATTGTGGATATCGTGCCCAATTGTGGATACTCTCGTCCAATTGTGGATGATTTGGTCCCAATTGTGTATATTCTCATTGTATTTTGTCATATTTTGTCATATTTTGGTGATTTTTTTAAAAAAAATTGGTAATACAATTGTGGATGTTTTCGTCCCAATTGTGGATGTTTTTGCCGATTTTTGCAATGTATCCACTATTGGGACGAAATCATACACTATTGGGACACAAGTATCCACAATCGTACCGATATACACAATTGGACTTGTAGTACAACTGGCGCCGTTTTGGTCACAATAGTGGATGTTTTCGTCCCAATTGTGAATACATACGAGAGAAACAAAATTCTCATTCTTGTATGTCATATTTTCTCATATTTTGGAGATAAAAATTCACCTACTTTCCACACGTATGTTGGCTCAAAAGAGGATGTTGTGTGCAATTTTTCATCCACAAATAAACTTGTATCATTTTAACTCTTATATACTACTCACACAATATGAATTTATGTGCTTAGGGGCACGGATCCATGAGAACTGTGACTACATTTCATTAGACTGCCTTTCATAAGAGTTATGACCGAGTAGTCTTTCCAAATGTGCGTTTGAAGCTTTCTTTGTTTATTTTCTATTTCGTGGAGAGCGACCTCAGAATTTTGCTAACACACACTTTATTAGGTAAGTTTATTGTAATATTTTTGTGTCATATTGTAGAATTGTATAGCAAAGTATGAACGTCAACGCCCTGCATGTGTTTTCTATATTTTAGTGCGCAAAGTGTAAATGCTATTACGCACATTTTTACAGTGTAGCATGGTGTTGTGATATAGAGCAACTTGTTGCCTATAAAGCAGAATATGTGCAGTTATAACATCCCCATTCAGTCAAAATTTCCTGAACACATTGAATAAAAGTGTGTACACGCTGTACATGTGTAGTATGACGTGTGTATGTTCTATATTTGTAAACACTGAACTGTTAAAACTCAGAATTCCATTGCATTTTTTTTTTCATCACGTTCTTGGTCAAATGCGTGAGAATCCTTTATCAGAGAGCGTGACGCAGGCGTCAAATGCGTGAGTCGCGCGCAGAATGCATGAGTGTTGACAGGTCTGGGGATGTCACAACAGCAAAAGATATAGATCTTCAACAACATACGTTCTGCTGTCTCCAGACCGGGCATATCGAAGCATATGTTTTACTTGAAATTACTTATAAGTTATAATGATACTGACTTAAAGGATTATCATTAAATGGAAATATATGGCAAAACTATTATTTAGCTACATGAAATAGCATGTAAATTTGGTTTTCAGTACAATGTCACTTAAATTTTACAGATTACTTTCAGTCTATTTATGTTATTGAAACAAGCCAGCTAGTCTAGACATAATGATGACATGTTTAATTACACACCTCAAGGCCCATTTAAGACAGGCTTGTACAGGAGTTATCGTAACCCCGTCTTGTTTATTTGTCCAGGGGAGTCGGAGATTGTCTCTGTTGATGCCACCAACAAGTGTATCAGTGGAGATGGGCTCACCGTCGGTATAACATTTTGGAAGGTAGGCCAAAAATAAAAAGGGTCGGTCTTTGATGGAAAAATATCACATTATATATTTGGTTCGCCCGCTGAGAGATAACTATGAATTTTAGTTAGTTCCTGTTGCAAAGTCACATAGTAGAATTAGAATTTATACTTTTTGCTGAAAGCGATAAGAAAATTGGTGATGGTCTCATTACCGGGACCCACCCGTCGGCACCTCTTGTATGGACTGAATTAGCAAATATCTTTGCAAAACTTAACATCGGAGAAATTGGTTATAACTGCTATTTCCTTCTTTGAAAATTCTTAATATTTCACGCATGCATTCCTCTAAGGCTCTACTATCATGCTGTGCTATATCGACGACCGTCCATCCCCGCTGATCCCAAGGTCAAGGTCACATACTTACGGTAGTCTCTTTACAAAACTTAACATCAGAGAAATTGGATATAACTTCTATTTCCTTCATCGAAAATTCTTAATATTTCATGCATGCATTCCTCTAAGGATCTACTATCATGCTGTGACAAATCCATGAACATACGACCCGCGCTGGTGCTCAAGGTCACATACTTAGGGAAATCTGTTATAACATATTTTCGCGCATGCATTCCTATAAGGGTCTACTATCATGCTGTGCCAAATACACGACCGTTCAACCCCCGCTGATCCCAAGGTCACATACTTAGTCTCTTTACAAAACTTAACATCAGAGAAATATGTTATAACTTCTATTCCTTCATTGAAAATTCTTAAAATTTCACCCATGCATTCCTCTAAGGGTCCACTATCATGCTATAACAAATCTACGACCATCCGACCCTTGCTGATCCCGAGGTCAAGGTCATATACTTAGTCTCTTTATGTGGGTGGTGGGTATTCAGTAAGCCTCTCTTACTGAAAAATCTAGTTAAATAGGCAACAAGTGATAAAAAAAATGTTCTCTTATTTGAGCTGCAAAAAGCACTGTCTGCTTTTTGCAGTTTAACTTTATTACTGTATTTTCACTACTCAATTTGAAAATCAATGCATATTTTCACATTGCTGTGAGTATTTTGTACTCCCACTTTTGATAATAAATGGGTATGCTGCTAAAATAAGTGCATAAAATACACCAATACGCACGTTATCTGGTCTTTCACCTGATCAGGAGCTGCACTGTTTGCTTTCAATCAATGAAACACCTTGGCATAATTCTAACTTGCCATATAATATTATATTATTAACCGTCTACAGGAGAGTGCACTTTGATCAGGATCTACACTGGCCACAAATCCCATATGCCCCATTTCTCCGGTCACAGCTACAAATATGAGAAACTGCTATTTTCTGTAAATGACGTCGAAAGTTGACAGAATTTTCATAGCATTTGCTCTGAACATTTCATCAACTTTTGACGTCATTTCCGAAAAATATTGTAAATTTTGTTAACATGAGCTAATGCGCTTCTTAGATAATCTCACTTGACATGTCCCAGTCGTTGTCATCGACAGTTGGAGGAGAATGAGAGCAAGCAGTTCCTGAACATCTACCGTCACACAGCCTCCCAGCTCGGGGACGAGTTCAACCTCGAGTGTGTCAAAGGTACGCTCGGGCTCGTCACTCTCCCACTTCAGTGTTCCGGCTCAAAATAGCCCCTTCCGACCTGTATACTCATCTGTAACTCAGAGTTGTAACTGTCTCACTTCAACATCACTCCTCAGTCACTGGCTGGAGTCTTTTAATGTAATTGCTTTATAGAGTAGTTTAATATTCATGCTTTTGAAGAATAAAAGTATTCACAGTCACTGCAAATTTAGTAGATAGCTTGTTGCAGATTGTGGCACTTACTGGGAGTTAAGCTATAATTGTGACACCGATGTTCGATTTGGCGGGTAAGTATGGTGACTTGTTGCAGGATGGCTGTATGTCTTATTCCAAAACATTGTGGTGCATGCTGGGAGTTATGCTAGAATTATGACACCAATAATTTTGTAGCTTGGTGTGGTGTAAATTAAATGAAATTAAACGTGTGTAAAATCAGTAGCCATCTGTGTCACAGATGACTGCTGATTTTACAAACTTTTACAGATCTCCAGATAAGCTTTGTGTCTAAAGCGTAGTATACCCGCTGATTTCAAATTAAATGCATATTTTATTTTTACAAATGGTTTATTGATTTCTTCATTATTAAATAGGGAACAAATGATCAAAACAAATTTAAACATTCACTTATTTGAGTGTATCATTACTTATTCACTTATTTATACTGTAATACAGCTGAACATTTACTTAGTTGAGCTGCCAAAAGCAAACAATGTTTCAACTTTATTACAGTATTTTCACTACTCATCGTGAAAATCAATGTGTATTTTCACATTGCTGTATTTTGTACATACGCGAATACGCACCATATCTGGAGCTCTGCTTTTATTTTCATTTTTGATGAAAATAATGCATATATCACTGTGATATACCGGTATGTATCATTTTTATAAAAAAATCAAACATGTGCCACAAGCTGACAAACAGAACCCAGTCCAATGAAGGTATTCACTGCTGACATGTTCATCAGCAAAACACTTCGCTGTTATTATTAAAAATGTTAATTCTGCATGTGCTGTTATAAAACTTTTTTTTTGTCAACTGTCAACATAATGTACAAAAGATATTGCAGCACATTGTATTAATTACCTTCATAAAATTCCCTTGTATGTTAAGGCAGAAAATCTACACAGGCACATACATGTATATTAATGTTGATTTCATTTCAGCGCTCCCGTTCATGCCGTACCAACTGACACATACTGAGTAAGCTCTATACTACATTCTTGCCTGCTAGACAAAATGTATTTCAAATCTGGCTATGATTGGAGAAATAGAGCTTATTACCTTTGCACAGTCTGATCAGGGTATACGCTGTTCTCCATTATGTCAGTGAAACTGCCATTATGATTTTAACAAACATTATAGATTCTTCTGAAGCTGCGGGAATGTGTTTGCAGACTATAGTCTGTTTCACGAAAGCTGCCCAAATTTTACGGCTATATAGACAATTCAAAAACAATATTTGTTTCGATAGTATTAAATTAAAGGAAAATTTAAGAATGAGCCTTCTTTTTATTTCCTGAAATTCGGTCAAATATTGATTTTATTACGAAAACTTGATTTGTCTATGGGAATTTAACATGGGGGAAAAAGGTAGAGGAGTTGTGGGGGGAGTCAAAAAACGAAAAAATTTGGAAATGGACTCCGAAACCTAGCTAGATAGCTTGGAAATGATCTAATTAAGAAAACAAAAGTTAAATTTTAAAAATCGGTCCAGTATTTCTGAAATTCTAAAATATTTCCCCATGTTAAATCCCCATAGACATCTTCACTCCGTGAAGATGTCTATGGGGATTTAAAATGGGGAAATTTTGTTTTCGCAATAAAATCAATATTTGACCAAATTTCACGAAATAAAAAGAAGGCTCATTCTTAAATTTTCCTTTAATTTAATACTATCGAAAAAAATAATTGTTTTTGAATTGTTTATATAGCCGTAAAATTTGGGCAGCTTTCGTGAAACAGACTATAGTAGACAGGCCACATATGCCCTAAGCCCAAGTTCTCCAGTCACAGCTCCATATACGAAACACTATTAACCCATTAAAGATGTGATACAATTATAGTAGTATGAAACTTTTATGAAAGAAAAAAACTATTTCCTTTATTCCATCTCGAAAGTATATGTTGTTACCACTCGTTTGAACCGTCTCGACGAGACAGTTCAAATGAGTGGTAACAACATATACCTTCATGGAGAAATGAAGAAAATAAAGATATTTATTTTTTACAAAAAGTATCGTATCCTTAGACTGAAATGGGTTAAATGTTCATCCTAAGAATACTTTCTGCCAAGTCTGCAGTATAATCCAGTCTGGCTTCTGGTCTGCTAGCGATCTGATAAAGATAATGGTTTATACTGTTTTTTGACACGTGTTTCACTGACTGAATGGTGAACAGTGCAAACCCTGATCAGACTGCAAATGGTGTCTACGCTGGTTGCACATGTCAGAAATCACATTTCCCCAGTTGCATCCACAATTGATTGTTCTCCATTTTATCAGCCAAGAGCCTAAAGGTAAAATATAGACCAGGTTCTAGAATTATCTCCCTTTTTTTAAACATTTGCAAAATATTCATTTTTCTAAATAAATATTTTGGTAAATAAACTATTATGTGGTAATGTGTATAGTTCTAGAGGCTGACCATTTTCTCCCTCGTGTTGCAGGTTGGTTGTGGATGGATCCACAGAGACAGTGTTCCTACTGAGTGGCAGCGACAACAAAATACACATGTACCGGGAGGTAAATACTTGTGTGAGATGGGTCTGTACTATGGAGCATGACTTGGCTTATTAGGGACCCCGGCAGTGCCCTATAGGTTTCGCCTGTCTGTCCGTCTGTCTGTCCGTCCGTTTATTTTTTGGAAGTTTTTGTAAGAGTTTCTCAAATCACTTATAGGGGCCCTAAGTGTGTCGACAGACCACATTTTCTAGTTACCTTCACATTCAAAGTTGGTCACGATCAGCATGTGTATCCATGCAGTCTGTCTTGGATCTACATTGTCATTTAATCCTTTTACATGCGCCTAAGTCCAAACAGTTTTGCACAAGTTAATAATACAACACGACATACTGCATGTACCTGGTAGGCTGGTAATATAAATAACACTTCAAGCTTGCAGGCATCAGGGGCCCGTTTTACTAAACTTTGTACGACTAAAATGTTTGTAAGTGCAACTTTTGGATCGTCTGGAAATTTCAATCGATGAATTTACATTTATTGAGCATAGGCTGCATATGCAGCCTATACTCAATAAATGTAAATCCAATAATTGTTTACAAAAAAATGTTGATACCGGTAATGTGAAATTTACAGACTTACAATTTACAAAATCATCATTTGGCACGTACAAATATTTTAGTCGTACAAAGTTTAATGAAACGGCCCCCGGGCTTTTATGTATGTGTGCGTGTTCAATAGATACAGTAGTGCCTTTTGGGTAGTCATGTATACATACTATACCAATATTATACGCATACGATACCAAGAGTGGCAATACTACCGATATATATTTTCAATATGCAGAGCTCCAGATAAGGTGCGTATTGGCGTATTTTACACACTTATTTTAGCAGAATATGCACAGATTATCAAAAGTGGGAGTACAAAATACTCGCAGCAATGTGAAAATATGCATTGATTTTCAAATTGAGTTGTTAACATATTGTAATAAAGTTGAACATTTACTGTCAAAGTTGAGCTGCAAAAAGCAAACAGTGTTTGCAGCTCAAATAAGTGAATCTTTAAATTTTATTTTTTCATCATTTGTTCCCTATTTAATAAAGAAGAAAATCAATAATATATTTGTGAAAGTAAAATACGCATTGAATTTGAAATCTGGGGGTATAATACTCTTTAGATGCAAAACTCATCTGGATCTCTGAATATGATATGCATATACATGTAATATAAACGGACGGTATCACACATGTGTTCTGAACAGGCGGCTATAACTGGATAAATTGGGCTTGTTGTGGACTTTGTATCCATGCAGTCTGATGAGGGCATAGTGCATGCCCTCATCAGACTGCATGGATACAAAGTCCATAAGCCCAATTTATTCAGTCAGGTTCACCATTCAAACTGTGTCACCTGTCCTGCTTATAACTATAGTCTGTTTCACCAAATATGCCTAAATTTTATGGCCATATAAACCATGTAAAAAAAATCTTTTCGACAATATAAATTTTATCAAAATTTAAGAGTGAGCCTTCTTTTTATTTTGTGAAATTTGATCCAATATTGATTCTATTGCCAAAACAATAGATGTCTGGGGATTAACATGGGAAATTTTTCTAATTTCAGAAATAGTGGACCGATTTTCAAAATTTACGAAAATTCACGAAATAAGAAGGCTTATTCTTAAATTTTGATAAAAATTAATATTATAAAAAAGAAATATTGTTTTTGCTTTGTTTATATGGCTGTAAAATTTGGACAGGTTTCATGAAAGGACAGTAACGTTGTACATCTATATCCATATCAGGCTACCGCAGTGTTCTAGCAGACTGGCCATAATTTCCATAAGCCCCAATTCTCCTGACACAGTCACATATTTGTAGATTAATCAGCTGCAAGTGTTCGAGGAAGAAGATTGTGAAAAGTATTTCCCAGAACTGGCCAAATTGTCGTCATGGTAATTATGTCAACCTGGTATATGGCTGTGACTGGAGAAATTGGGCTTATGATATTTTCAACCAATTTAGAGCTGTACCAGCCTGCATGTCCGCACTGTCTTATCAGTGTCTGCACTGTTGGCCATTCAGTGAGTCAATCACCTGTCATTTTCTGACAAACAGTCTACTGTCTGTTCCACGTTTTTCTGCCGACAAACTTTTGGCTATTAAACACATTAAATCTAAAAAATATTTAAATGTAAGTACTTTTTATGCGACCGTTTAAAAAAAACGGTACGTATTATGTTTTACCGCGGGATGGGCGGGCGGGCGGCGGACAGAAAAACTGCATAGTTTGTGTACACAGCTCCTCTGAAACATATTGAAGATGTGCACCTTGGTGTTTTTATGCCGAAAAAATATTTTTTAACAAAAATATCTCCTTTTTAACTTAATAGACATTTTTTCTACTTAGCCATTTTTTCTACATTTTTGTATACAATTCTATATAGGGTACAGTGTTTGTGCACACAACTCCTCTGAAACTGTTCTGTCAATCGATCTGAAACTATACATACGTCCTCTACACATATTGAAGATGTGCACCTTGGTGTTTTTATGCCGGAAAAATATATTTTAACAAAAATATCACCTTTTATCTAGCCATTTTTTCTACATTTTTGTATTCAGTTCTATATAGGGTACATAGTTTGTGTACACAACTCCTCTGAAACTTTTCCATCATTCGATCTGAAACTATACACACATCTTCTACACATATTTAACAAACATATCACCTTTTTTTAGCTCACCTGAGCAAAGCTCATGTGAAACTATTGTTACTGCAATGTGTCCGCCGTCCGTCGTCCATCCATGAACATTTTCAAACGTCTTCTCCTCGGTAATCATTGGGCCTATAGTCACCAAACTTCATGGTCATGGTCCTTAGGTAGGGGGATTACAAAATTGTTAAAATGACGTCATTATGTAATCCAAGATGGCCGCTGTCTAGCACCGAGGCGATCACTCTGGTGGATTGTTTGTAGAAATCGGATGGTTATGTCATCCAAGGTGGTTGCCGAAAGGTCAAAAGGTCGTTCTTTTATTAGAGATTTCAAAATTCTTTTTCACATGAACCGCTTGGCCCATGGTAGCCAAACTTAAAAGTTATGGTCCATGGGTGAAGCCTTTTCCGATTTGTTAAAATGGAGGTCATCGCTAATCCAAGATGGCCGCCATCTAAAAATAGCATAAATTCTTAAAAAATCTTCTCATGAACACTAGCCGGATTTCGACGAAACTTGGTTGAAATGATCGATGTACAATGCTCTTTCAAATTTTATTTTTGACCGCATATGGTCATGTCTATATCAAATCGAGGGTATCAGAGAGGCGATCGCTCTGGTGCATTTGTTGTCGAAATTGGATGGTCATGTAATCCAAGATGGCCGCCGAAAGTTCAAAAGGTCGTTCTTTTATTAGAGATTTCAAAATTTTTCTTCACACGAACCGCTTGGCCCATGGTGGCCAAACTTCACAGTTATGGTCCATGGGTGAAGCCTTTTCAGTTGTTAAAATGGAGGTCTTCGTTAATCCAAGATGGCTGCCGTGTAAAAATAGCAGAAATTCTTAAAAAATCTTCTCGTGAACCGCCAGCCAGATTTCGATGAAACTTGGTAGGAATGATCGCTGTAGAATGCTCTTTCAAAGGTGTTAAAATCTTTTTGACCGAATATGCTCATGTCATATATCAAATTGAAGGTATCGATGAGGCGATTGCTCTGGTGCAATATTTGTCGGAATCGGATGATTATGTCATCCATGATGGCCGCCAAAAGGTCCATTTCTTCGAGATTCTGAACGTCTTTTTCTCAGGAACGACATGGCCGATGCTGGCCAAACTTCATAGTAAGTTAAGATCCTTGGGTGAAGCATTTTCAGATTTGGTAAAATGAGTCATCGCTTAATCCAAGATGACCGCCATATAAAAATAGCACAATTTTTTTAAAACACATGAACTCAATGTCACATTCTTCTCTGGTGTTCATGGAGTCAGGTGAGCGAATTAAGGCCATCATGGCCCTCTTGTTTCTAAATTGTTCTATCCAATTCTATATAAGCTCTACTATACACATCTCTAGCTAAATTAGTATACCTGTTTATGACAACAAGAGGAGGAAATAGTGATATCGATTTTCAAATTCTGATTAATGTTTCTTGCCTTGGTGACAGCTTCACATTTCTGCATCTTCGCTGTCTGGCCCATCTTCGACGGGCGTATTTTGTCACTTACGGCACTCTTGTTCTTATTTTTTTACTCCTCCCCCAGCGCTTCCTCCTCTTTTCCCCCGGCCCCGTGCAGGCACCGGGGCGGGATCAACTGATCCTGAGAATAGTGCTGCAGTAGCCATTGCTTGTCGTAAAAGGCGACTAAACTGGCTTAACGATTGGGTTCATACTTTCCGGAACCCACTATACCGGATTTGGCCCTCATGTACATTTTTGGCTTTCTTGTATGTGAGAGTTGAGTCGGGCTATGCCCCATATATAAAAGTAAGATTAGCGCTAATCCTATTACTTTTAGGGGATGGGATAAATGATGCTGGTGTGGCGAGGGCCTGGCACCAGATCAGGTTGTTCTAATTTCAGGACTGAATATATATTTTGATTGTAAATATTGAGTTCTGAAGTTGGGATTTACCCCCCTTGGACAGGTGGATATGGGACTCGACCCCGTTGACCCGTCTGCGTGTAGACTCCCTGAGGCTTGTACCTCTATGTCAGAAAAGCGGACGTTAAACCCTATTCACTCACTCACTCACTCCTCTTTTCCCCCATGTTAAATTCCCATAGGAAAATAGTTTTTTCGCTATAAAATCTATATTTGATGGAATTTCATCAAACAATTTTTTTTGGGGAGGGTGACTTTTTGTTATTGATGTAACGTGGAACAGACAGTAGATCTATTGCAGGCTGCTAAAGTAGCTAAAGTAGCTGATCAAGAGCTAGACTGGTCATATACCCATTTCTCCAGTCAGAATTACATATGTTATTTAAAGGTACATGCCCACGCAGCAGGTTACACTGTACTACTACTTTTAATTTTCTGTCATGCCTTATATGAGCCATTTGTCTACCCACTAACGAGTTATTTTCAATTACGGCGCGTGTTAATTGGTGTTAAATCGCATTGTATATGCCGCGACCAGAAAGGGTATTTTTCCGACCTCGTGCTATTTTTACCAATACGCGTCACGTGACGCGGTCAATCATATCACATCTTTGACATGCGCAGTGAGGTATCGGAAGTTGAGAAGAAAAATCTCTGTTCGAGTCCAAATCTAAATCTCCACGTAACTCTTTCCATTTGGTGATCTGGTCGCCAATATTAACCACTCTCTCTATGTACTGCCTGTCCCTCAGACATTTCGCCTTTTTTTTTGGCCGACGCCGTTTCATATAATTTCCGTCCTGGACGTTTCGACATGTTGATATTCTTGTTTACATATTGGGAAGCCTACTGGCGCACGTAGTATACTGCGCATGCGCACCGCAAGCCGTGATGTGAAAGTCGTCGCCGCGCGTCGCTAACAGTAAATTGATAATTAATAAATGATTATATTTGTATAGCGGGCACGCGTAATTTTAAGAACTGGTGGAATAGTAACATAATTATACACTTATTTAATTCCTATAAAGAACATTTTGTGCCTACTGCGTGGGCATGTATCTTTAATAGGGGTTTCCCAAAGCAAATTGTGTCCAAATATTTAGGGTTAATACTGTATATTAGCCATCTGCACATAGTCGCAAATATATTCTCGATAGTGACTGAATGTGGCTGCTATAATATGGGTTTTGCGACCAGTGTAGATTCAGATCAGGAACTGCGCTGTTCGCCATTCCATCAATGAAATACCCATCATGCTTATAACAAGCAATATAGATCATTATCATTTGATCACTGGTCACAAATCCCATAAAGCCTATTTCTCCAGTCACGGCCACAAGTAATAAATTTATCTGGGTTGACAGAAAATTGCTCCTGAATATTCTTCTTCCCTCAAATGTTACTAGTAATGCCATGTGGATGAATTCAGAATATACAGGCTTGTTATTCACGTGATGACCTGTTACTCCTGGCAATGATTACCAGGAGGCTGTTTCAATAAATTGTGTGCAACTGAAATGTTCGTAAGTGCAAAATTTCACATTAACAATGTAAATATAAATAAACAATATAAATGTAAATTCATCAATTAAAACTTCCAGACGATCCTAAATTTGCACTTACGAACATTTCAGTCATACAAAGTTTAGTGAAACGGGCCCCATGCTCCCAAGTTCGCCTCTGTGGGTGGTTGGTCGGGCGAACGCGATGGCATAAATTAAAGGTAAGGGTTCCTCTTTTAAAATAGGAATCACGATTTGCCTTGTTTGGCCCTCAAGTACGTTTTTATCTTTGGCTCTTTTGTTACCTGGGAGTTGAATTGGGTTTTTGCTCATTATATAAGTAGTCAGATTATTACTGATCCAACTGCTTTTGGGAGGGAGCCAAGTGATTTGGGTGTGTCGTGGACCTGGCATCAGATCAGGATTATTCTTGTTTCAGAGCTGAATATATCTTTTTTTTATTGTAAATATTCAGTTTTGATTTTGGGATTTTCACCCCATTACATGTACTTGAACATGTACATGTACTTGTACAGGTAATATATGGGATTTAGTACTAAACCCATTGACCCAGCCTTAAATGACCGTAGCTGTTGATAGGCCGTTAAACCCCAAGAAACAAACAAACAAGTTTGCCTCTTGTTGGTTCTTCTATGCAAGAATCTGTAGTTTACTAAATGTTCTACCCACGGGTAGGGGCGGTGGAGAGGGTATATTCTGAAATGTTGTGACTTTTGACAAATAATGGGAAACATATATCGAGGGAAGCATTTCCCTGTGCCATGCAAACAAGTATTGTAACATTGAGAGTACAAGGATTGTTCATTGTTACAGTGCGTTATGGCTGGATATAGTGTATTACGATGACTATCAGAAACGAGTCACAGCGATCGGCCATCAGAGCGGTATAGTGACGTTGTCATTGGTGACCGTACAGACAACAGGTACAGGGATTCCGCTAGCGATCGCCACTTTCGCAATTGGCGATAAAAATAAACAATTGGCGATAAAATTATTTTTATCGCCAATTTTTTGAAGTGGCGATTTTTTTATTTTCTCCAGCGGAATCCCTGCAGGTACATTTCCCTCTTTATGTTTCAAATTATAATTGCATGTATTATTATGTTCAAAATTAATAGGGATTATATGCAAAACTGATCACAGCTCCAGATAAGCTGCGTATTTGCTTAAATGCCCAATTAAAATTGCCAAAAACCCAATTGAAATCAGAAGTAGCGAGTATCAAAACGCAATAAAAAAATTGTGGTACCTTTATCATGCTGTAGAAAACAATAAACGGACCACAAATATAGCATATGTTTCTTATTTTTCATGAAAACACATCTTGGTATTTCATTTGAATTTGTCTCCAAGGAGACAATTCTAATGAAATGCCAAGACATGTTTTCATTTTGAAGCAAGCTATTCAATATTTGCTGTCTGTTGATGTGTAAACAGTAGTGTGATTTTAAAAGTTTTGAACTACAGTGCGACCCCGTTAGTACACGCTTCACTATAACACGATTTCGGTTAGTACACGGTTGTGCCTTGGCTCCCGAATTTTTTGCCTATTTGTATATCAAAATCGTGTTAAATTTGTATTTGTATTGTCAGAAATCGTGTTAAATTTGCGATTATTTCCCAAATTGGACCTAAAATGGACGATTTAAAAAAAAAAAATTATGTACGCATAGCCTCCTTTTATCTCACCGATGTGAATGTGCAGCTGATCACGTTTGCACATTTCGTAAATTAATCCGAGCAAACTGGGAATAAGATCAATTATTGGTCCCAGTAACAAAGCAGTGCTAATTGTTATGTGCTCGATTTCATTTTTCCGGAATGCGTTCGCGCTCACCATTGGTGGAATATTAATTGGGTGTAAAGGCTGACCAATCGGAGATCGCTTATCAGTCGCGCAGATTAACTCGACCCAGATTAACTAAATTGTTACAGCACTGCCCACACCCCCGCCCCCCCCGGCGCATGTACACGTGACAACTGGCCTTGTTTCGCTACATCATAATTGAGCCAGTGCATGAGATAATCAACTTTATTATATAACTGAGATTTTCGCCGAGAACGATTTGACTTTTGATAACATTTTCAGAGCAAATGCGTAATAATTACTTATTTAATATTCGTCAACATTCGATATCGTTTACAGAAAATGTACACTATTATCAGATTCATCTTCGTCGAAAATCTCACGTGATAAGCCTGATTACCTCATGAACTGGCGCAATATTATAACACATCGGGCAAAACATGTCTATACAGGTCTGTGGTGTTGAAAGGGTTAACTCTGTGCGTACTCAAACCCACAGGTGGAATAGTTGTGACACAAAGAAAATGACCATTTCAAAAATATCCATTACCCCACCCACTTGATCTCGTTCTATTATTAACGTCATGTACAGTACGATACCAGGTGGGTGGGATAATGGGATTTTTTTAATAGACATTTATTTTGGTGTCACAGGTCCGAGTCTTCCAGCTGTGCTCACCATATGAGTACCGGGTAAACACAGATTGCAACGCACGAGCTTGTCACGTGACGTTGCAGCTGATGGAACAGGATATCGGTCTACACGCGTTTACAATAATGGATTGCACGGACCTGCGTAGATCTACATTCTACATGATGAATAAATAAAACATGACGTTAACAATTCTTGAATTCAATATATTTATTACATGCGAAGATAACAGTGAAAACTTATGGCATATTATAGGCATTGGCGACGTCGTTCATTCGCAGTCACAGTGTGTGTACATGTATTTTTTGTTGACATTATGATGCGTCTTGGGCGAGAACGGATATAGCACGGTTCGGATAAGCAACACGGAAGGTTGTATGTCGCCGGACTTCCGTGTAATAACGGGGTCGCACTGTACCCAATTGCTTCAGAAATGATTGAGTGACAATACTCAATTACTAATTCCTTTAATATCTCGAGCCCTGACTGATGCTGATGAATTGAACTGAATGGTATTACAAAGGGCCTTTTCTGCCATTCTGTACTTTGGCATTTTGTATGTGACAGTTGAATCTGGTTATATATGTGTGTATTACGATTAATCGTAATCCTATTTTATGGGAAGGGGCCAAGTGATGTATGGTGTGGTATGGACCGGGGACCAGGTCAGGTTATTCTAATTTCAGGGCCGATATATTTGTTCTCAATGTAAATGGAAATGACGTCAGTCTCCAGTAACCAACCAAACCACTGCACTTGATTGAAATATTTTCAAAGATGGCGGCTAGTAGTCATTGAGAATGCTGAAGTGAACGTGTTTGATTATAAAAAATGAATTTAGGTTAGTGAGACGCGTTTTTAGTTCAGTTTTACACTCAAAATCTTTGAGATTTATGTTCATGTATTAGCAACTGTAAAATCTATGCCGAAAACCCACCCCAAGCAGCGGTTTCGACACGCTGTAATGTCTACATTGCGTGGCTTTTTGTTTCAATGGTGCGAAATTGGTAGTTTTGTACCTTCTAAGTACTATTATATTTACACCCGGGCACATTTGAATTGTTTTGTACATTGTTTAGAAAGGTGTTTTATGTAAATACAAACAATAATTGACCATCCAAGACATGCTAGAATCACCTGTGCTTACAAAGCTGAATTAAATTTTGTCGTCTGCTGATAATCTTTTATTTACCATTTTTCCAATAAAAAACATTCTTTGACAGCACTTTAGAATCATTTCCAATGGAAAAGTGCTGTCAAACCATGTTTCTATTGACAAAGAAGAAAATATAAAATAACAGCAGACGACAGTTTTCGTTTCCCACCTTAAAAAAGTTGACTTAATGGTACATGCTCACAAAGTAGGCACACAATTTCCTTTATAGGAGTTAAATATGTGTACAAGTGTGTCAATATTCCACCAGTCCTAAAAAGTATGGGTGCCCACTATACAGATATAGCCATTTCGTAATATTTATTTTACTGATAGTAACTAGCGGTGGTATCCGGTTATTTTCATATGCAAATGATGCATGATATTTTTTAATTATTTATATTAATTAAATGCGTTACCTGAACAAATAATATTTTCGACAGATTATAAAGTATGATCATTACATATCAAAAAATAAATACAGAGAATAAATAGTAATGTCCGTTAACATTTTCAGGAAACACGGTTATCACCTCTGATATCAGTGTGGAAATTTACGTCTGATATAAAATGTATAATAATGCCAATCAATACGTGGGGTATTAAATGGTGAAAGAATGTTTATTTTGCCAGAAAATGTCTCTGATGATGTCTCTGATATAAAGAACAGTTTGTGCCTACTGAGTGGGCATGTACCTTTAATTATATTATAATTTATGTTATTTTCCATGATAAAAGGTAGACTCGCTTCTAAAATGGTGGAAATTTGAACACTTTGTCTTGGCTTTGCAAACTTGACGTCACCTAACATTCTACCCTGGTATTGCCCATGTTCCAGAAGTTGTGAAGACGTACACCATCGACCATGACAGCCCTATCACGTATGTGAAGATCTTCCTGCCATTCAACGAAGTGCCAACACCGTCCTTCATTCGGGGAGACAGATGTACGTCTTAACACAGGGGACGGGGATACAAAGTTGTGCTCGGCACAACTTATAGAAAGTCTGATTGGGTGCAGAGGCGTCGTTTGAAAAACATAGTTTTTCAAAGAGACGTCTCTGAACATTGTCAGTTTTTCCAAGCACAACTTTGTACTCTTCAGGGGATGCCTCTGTTACCCAATTTCTTATTTTCCATTAAAGGTTATCTTATCTAACACACCTATGTACCTGGGGCCCGTTTCACTAAACTTTGTATGACTAAAATGTTCGTAAATGCAAATTTACGATCACTGGAAATTTCAATTGATGGATTTACATTTATTGAGCATAGGCTGCAATCGAATATAAGTGTTTACAAGAAAACATTGTTAATGTAAAATTTACAGACTATCATAATTTTGCACTTACGAACATTTTAGTCGTACAAAGTTTAGTGAAACAGGCCCCTGCTGTGGCCTTAAGAGTGTTTGTGTTGATAGTACAATGTAGCAAACTTAATACATGTACTCCAAATGAATTGTGATACCAATGCACACCAAGTTCTTGGCCCATGTTTAAGAAATGTAGTCCTGCCTAATGCTCGAACTCGGGAAGTTTGATTGGTCGAGTACTCAGTTTTGGCCAAGCAGTCTGCCTGATTTCAATACGAGTAACAAAGGGAATTTATCGTCATTTGAATATTATTTTGTGAATTTTATGTAATTTGTGAATATCCAGAAATGCGCAATAAGAGAAAATAAACCTATTTTATTTCAGTGCCTTCAGATGACAAGAAGCCATCAGTGCCAGAGTTCCATATGTTAGTGCTCAGTGCCCTTATACCAGCAACTGTATACAGGTACATTAACACTTACAGTGCTGAATTAAATTCTGTGTCATCTGCTTTTTATTTTTCCTTTTTTTTTAAATCAAAAACATGCTTTGACAGCACTTTACACGCATTTCCAGTGCTGTCAAACCATGTTTTATTGAGAAAGAAGGCAAAATATAAAGCAACAGCAGATGACAATTTTAATGTGCAGCAGCTTGTTGACAGCAAGTGCTACTATAAACCGGGAAAATATTAATTGGCGATTCATTGTATTGATACAGTCGTAAAACGTAGTTTTTCCATAAATGTCAGTGTGTTAAAAGTTAAGTGAAATGTAATGGTGAGTTTGTTTTTAAAATACTCGCCAACTTCTATTGTGATTTGCAGAATAATATGTGGTTAGCATATATAGAGGATCTCAAATGAGTTTACATTTGATCTGATATTTATGAAATGTGTCGCGCACAATTTATGCACCGAGCCTCTGGCAAAGGGCATAAAATTGTGGTCGAGTTACATGAATTTCATATTAAAGGGAAACGAGTTTGAGATAATGTTTATCACATGACATCACGGACGCTTCAATCATTGCTTTGATGCGTCATTACGGATGTGATTTGGAACATCTCTATTTTATTAATTCGACATAATGTTGGCACATAATACAAATACGTAATTAGGGTGATGTGGCCAGCCAATCAAATTCACTCCAGTTGTTATTACACATGTGTCGTAACATAATTATGAAATGGGTTAAAACACGTCATAGCAAGGATTTCATGTGATAATTAAACTTACATAATGAAAAAAGTTAACTGTCAATTATCTTCGCTTGCATTATTAAGCTTGCCAAACACCTGTGGATATGTGCTTGAGATGGGAAACATGGAGCGTAAGGGTTTTACGACCAGTGTAGATCCAGATTAGCCTGTGCATCTGCACAGTCTAATCAGGATCTGCACTGTTCGTTATTCCATCACTGAAACACCTGTCATGAATCTAGTAGGGATTTTGATGGTTGTAAGGCTTTACATTTATTGAGCATAGGCTGCATATGCTCAATAAATGTAAATCCATGAATTGAAATATCCAGACGATCCTTAATTTGCACTTACGAACATTTTAGTCGTGCAAAGTTTAGTGAAACGGGCCCCAGGAGTGTGCTATTTGATCAGGAGCTACACTGGTCACAAATCACATAAGCCCCATTTCTCCAGTTGCAGTCACATATGAAGGCTAATAGAAGTTGTCTAATTGTTAAAAACAAGGGTTGTTAACTATAAATATTAATTTTTGGGTGGAACAAACAGTTGGGACCAACACCAACCAAATTTGCTGTTATTTATGTGTTTTTGATTGCTTGCTGTAGAGCTTGATCACATTATGCATATACAAGAGTGATCTCGGTCTACACTACTGTCTGTTTCACGAAAGCTGCACAAATTTTACTGCTATATAAACAATGCAAAAACAATATTTTTTTCGATAATATTAAATTAAAGCAAAATTTAAGAATGAGCCTTCTTTTTATTTCGTGAAATTTGGTGAAATATTGGTTTTATTACGAAAAATTGATTTCTCTATGGGAATTTAACATGGGGGAAAAGAGGGAGGAGTCAAAAAACAATTTCTTTTGGAAATTGACTACGAAACATAGCTAGATAGCTTGGAAATGATCTAACTAAGAAAACAAAAGTTAAATTTTAAAAATTGGTCCAGTATTTCTGAAATTCTGAAATCTAAAAAATTTCCTCATGTTAAATCCCCATAGACATTTTCACTATGGGGAAATTTTGTTTTCGCAATAAAATCAATATTTGACCAAATTTCACTAAATAAAAAGAAGGCTCATTCTTAAATTTTCTTTTAACTTAATATTATCGAAAAAAAATATTGTTTTTGAATTGTTTAAATGGCCGTAAAATTTGGGCAGGTTTCGTGAAGCAGACAGTAGTCGCAAAGGCTCCATTTTGTAAGATCGTGAATTAGTTTGTCATTTAAATTTCTTCCCAGAAATATTCTGCGGCATGGCCTGAATGATCCGGTATACCTACCAAACAGTAACAAGTACGACACAGTACTATGCGGCAGTATTGTCGATGTGGATTTTGATGGCGAAAACGAAATTCTCATTGGCACGTATGGTCAGGTATGTATCACAGTGCACTCTCTGCAACAGCCAGTAGAACCATCGCGACTATCTGTTTCACATTTTTCTACTGACCTACTTTTGGCTATTAAACACATTAAATAAAACAAAATACACATGTATTCAAATTTAAATGTTTTCATCAATAATATAATTCACCTTTCTAAAAAAGTTATTTTTGTCAAAATGTTGATTTTATTACCAAAATGTATTTTCTATAGGATTTTAACCCTTAGACCGCTACTAACAACAATTATTGTCGTCTGCTGTTGCTTTTATGTTTTGCCTTATTTCTCAATAAAAACATGGTTTGACAGCACTTCAGAATCATTTCCAATGATATTTCACACACACATTGATTTAATGGTCCTGTACCGCCCTGTGACAAATTCAAGATCGCCTCGTCCCGCTAAGCCTAGGGTCAAGGTCACATTCTTGTTGTGTTCTTAAAGCTTGGGTAAATGGTGTATAATGTAGGTTTCCTTGATTGGATCTGCTTGATATTTCACACACACATTGCTTTAATGGACCTCTACCACTCTGTAACAAATCCCCTATCGTCCCGCCCCGGCTAAGCCCAGGGTCAATGTTACATACTTGATGCAGTCGAAACCTTAACTCTTGTGTAAATATGTTATAATTTCCTGTTTTCTTGCATGGATCTGCTTGATATTTCACACACGCATTGATCTAATGGTCCTCTACTGCCCTGCGAAATATCCATGATCATCCTGCCCCCCCGCTAAGCCCAGGGTCAATGTCACATACTTGGTGCGTTCGAAACTCGGGTAGGTGTCTTATAATGTCTGTTTCCTTGCATGGATCTGTTTGATATTTCACACACCCATTGCCCTGATGGTCTGCTTTCATGCTGTGACAAATCCACGCTTCTCTGGCCCTCTGTGTTTTCAAATGTGCCTCGTTTTCTTTGGCTGCCAGTGGGGAAATTTATGTGCCGACAGGCCACATTTCTAGTGTTCGTTTGGCGTAACGTTAGCATATAATACGAATATGTAATTACTGAATTAACGGTGATGCAGTCAACCAGTTCAATTTTCTCCAGGTGTTATTACACATGTGTCCTATCACATTTATGAAATGGGTTACAACATGGCATAGCAAGTTTTTTATGTGATAAATCAATTTATGTCCTGGTTCTGTGATTGTAGTGGTCTGGGGCCCGTTTCACAAAACTTTGTACGACTAAAATCGTCTGGAAATTTCAATTGATGGATTTACATTTATTGAGCATAGGCTGCATATGCAGCCAATGCTCAATAAATGTAAATCCAATAATTGTTTACCAAGAAAACATTGTTAATGCGAAATGTACAGACTATCATAATTTTGCACTTACGAACATTTTAGTTGTACGAAGTTTAGTGAAACGGGCCTCTGGTCCGTTCATCTGTCTGTCGACATCACACCCAGGTTAAGTGCTGTCAAAGCATGTTGTAAATTATTCTAAAGTGCTGTCAAAGCATGTTTTTGATGATAAGAATGGGAATTGAACATAAACAGCAGACAACAAAAAATTAAGATAGCGGTGTAAGGATTAAGGCACCATTTGTTTTCAATCACCGTCCTCATTAAGCAGAGTTATGTCAATTTGTGACCCAAACATTGCGCCATTACAGGAGATCTTGGCCTACAAGCTGAACACGGGCCCCCAGCCAGCGCGGGTCCACAAGGAATCGTGTCAATCCACCAGGTCTGCTCACTCGGCAACCTCCGAGTCCGACATCCACGATGTCACGAAGCTCCGACACCGATCCGAGGAGGCCGAACTATCCACAACCCCAAAAATCGAAATGGTGAAACCAACCCGCCGAGTGAAATCACAGGAAAACCTGTCGTCTTCACTTGGCTCTGATGCAGATTATAACCCACTGTCTCCCGCCAAAGATATGATGATAAATCCACCGAATAGCTCGTCTGTTTCACCGGAGAAGAAATTTGGCTGTGCGTGGAATGAGGAGACGATCTAGAAGAGTGTAGTTTACTGTGGCAGCGTAGTTTTGCGAGCCCGGTCCTTGGTATGAATCGCGTGGACATTATGGGAGACGGCATGGATGACTTGGTCATAATCACACTGAAGGGCATCCATATACTGCAGGTATGAATATCTACTGTTTAACAAAGGAAGCTTAACGGCAGGAACAAAAATTGGCGTCTGCAATTTTTATGCACCCCAAAAATATTTAATTTAATGCTGTATGGGAAGTCATTAGATATATGCTGAATACCTCTCTAAACCTGTGGGTGGCAGGTGGGAGCATGTGATGGGTAATTTAACGATCGGGGTTCACCGGAATTCCGATTGGAGACCTGGTTTGGCCCTCACATACGTCTTTGGCATTTTGTATGTGACAGTTGTATCTGGTTATATGCCTTATGTGAGTATTACGATTATTCGTAATCCTATTTTTGGGGAAGGGGCCATGTGACTGGTGTGGTATCAACCTGGCACCAGGTCAGGTTATTCTAATTTCAGGGCTGAATATATTTGTTTTTGATGTAAATTTTTCTGTTCTGATTTTGGGATTTTACCCCCAATGCAGCTGGTTAAACGGGATCAAACCCATTTACCCGGCCTAACATTAGCTGTTGATACTGATAGGCCGTTAAACACCAATAAACAAACAAACAACCCTCTAAATCTAAATATGTGTCATCTGAAATGTATATATATTTGTGGCTGTGGCTGGTGAAATTGGGCTTGTGTGATTTGTGACCATTGTCTCTCCTGATCAAATAGCACACTCCTGTTGCCTGATAACGATCTATATATTGTTTGTTGAAAGCATGCTGGGTGTTTCATTGGTGGAATGGCGAACAGTGCAGTTCCTGATCAGACTGTGTAGTTTATCTCACAAAAAGTTATCTCACTTTGGGTTTTTTTACGCACTGATTTTGTGTCAAGAGCACAACACTTTGGAATACATTTATGATATTCTGCACAACCATAGACTACATCCCAAATGTATGTCGCATGCAAGATTGACAACTCTTGCCATACTAACTTTCGAGTGATCTCCCTTTGTTTTCTGCATAGCTCTAATAATACCCTTTTGTAGCATAGATCACGATCCAATATAGGAATGAATGGCATTTTTGTGGAATTTATCGAGGTATAAACTTGGAAAAGTCGCGGGAATACTGGCCTTCGTCCAGTATTCCCGCGACTTTTCCAAGTTTATATCCCCGATAAAGTCCACAAAAAGGCCATTCATTCCTTATAATTCCAGCATTTGAAATAAATTCATCAAGAAAATGTGTTTATTTTCCGTTTTCTTAAGAATTATTTTAACTGCGCCTCACGGTTACGGACAGTAGTTCTGCGTGGGAGTTTACTGGGATATAAATTTTGGACAGAGACTTGCTACGGGCCAATCAAATGTTAGGGAATTGTGTAAATATTTTTATGCTGGAATTATTACCCTTTTGTAGCATAGATCACGATCCAACGGTGTGTAATGCGCATTAATGACAACTCTTGCCTCACTCATTTTTTAATTATCTCCCTTTTAATTTTCACAGATCGATTTCCTGTCAATCCAAAACACCAATTACTCTTTGGAATATTTTCATGACATTTCACACATGCATAAACCATTACCCAAAGGTGTGTCTCATGCATGAATGACAACTCTAACCTTACTAACTTATTAGTAAATTATCTCCCTTTACCTTTTTTGCCAACTGCGTGTATGCGGAAAGGGGCAATACACATGCACTTGTGGACAATTTCTTGTTTATTCTCTCATGGAAACCTAATGACCGACGTCCGCTTCACTTTTCATTCAGTCACATATTTTCTTCTGTTTACAGCCAGATTTGAACGAAGTGGCATCCGTCTGCTTAGAAAGATTACGTCTGCTGTCCCACCGACAAACCGTCAACAAAACCAACATTGTCTCGCCAAATCAAGAAGCCCAGCAGTCAGATGCTGAGAGTGCAAAACATATTGAAGACAGTGCTGTTTCATGAATTGATGTTAAAAATATATTAGGTGGATTAAAAAAAAGGCCCCAACTTTCTACCTGGAAAATCTCAAAAACTCATATTATCGCATCATGTAACTGTCTCTTAACCCTTTCAACACCAGGCCTGTATAGTGGTATTGGCAAACATTGTAGATCTAGACGAGCCGTCTCATCAGGATCTGCACTTTTTGCAAGTAATTTTCATATTTTTGAGAGCAAACCTTTTCATAAATGGAATAGTCTGAAGATCATTTTGCAACAATTGGATTGGTTGCAAAATTAACATATCAAAATCCATTTCAGTTACTTAGGGGTGAAAGGGTTAAATATAAATATGTTAACTCCATAACTTTGTTATTAACCCTTTTGTTGACAAAAAATGAAAATCATGATAAAAAAACTAAAATGCCAGAGTTATTTAAATGAGGGTTGATCAAAATGTAGGTATACACGCCAAATCGCATGCTTATGAGAAATGTAGTTTAGAGTAGAATAGGAGTCAGGGTGCATGATCACGTGATTACAACAGCAACAACAATGGCTGAAAATGTTGAAAGCGCGCCCATATTTGATATTTTCCTTAATAGCCAACGGCGTTTGGTGGTCCCGGGAGTTTGGCACATACTTATATTGTTTATGCGAAGATTCTTCGCAAAACGACAGAAGTTTGGGCCAAAGTACCAAGACCACCAACTGCAGCTTAACAATACACGTTTTATGCACCATATTTCATCAAAATCCGTTACATAGTTTTACAAGGACAAAATAAAAGAATACGTACTTTGAATCGGAGGGCTTCTGGAAGTTTCAGTACTTGTTGTTGTTGTTGTTGTAACCACGTGATCATACACCTTGGGAGTGTAAGTCGAAACTCCACCTGAATTGAGCCAACTGAAAAATTACGGATTGTTACTAACCCAAAGAAAACACAAATTAAGAATGATCATTAGGAGGAAGGAATGTTTCAAATTAGTAATGTGAGTTAATGTAGGTAGACGTGTTTGTAAATTCTAGACATCTACTGCATAGAAATGTTCTGGTGCGTAGAAAATTGACATGGTTGGTTTACTCTAGGTTAATTTTCTATTTTGAAGTGTTCAAGGACTTGGCATTTTCATTATTGGGCCATGATTTTTTTCTTTCAACTCCACAAAGGTAAAATTACAACTATAGAGCTGATAATTTCAGATGTCAGAGACAAGATAATGAAATCACAGTGATGGAATGGCGGCCGGTGTATATCCAGATCAGACTGTGCGGATGCACAGGCTGATCTGGATCTGCACTGGTCGCAAAT
Source organism: Conchocele bisecta (assembly GCA_029237695.1). Classification (NCBI taxonomy): domain Eukaryota; kingdom Metazoa; phylum Mollusca; class Bivalvia; order Lucinida; family Thyasiridae; genus Conchocele; species Conchocele bisecta. Next base: position 34,769,981 of record CM055269.1, on the reverse strand, counting down.
CGCATACCATGAATTAATTATATTATCTCGACATACTGAATCATTATGCATCATTTGAGAGATACATGAATTTGAAAGTTGTGACCAGTTGGGGTTTTTTCCACCCGATATATACCGGTATGCTTGTTAATCATTATCACTGATACAATATCCCGTAATATTTCTATTTATGCCCCAAGAACTGAAAAAACAACCTTACAATGCCGTTTGATCAGGGCAATCAATTCAGTGAAGTATGCATCCAAATGCCAGTTTTTGGACAAGAACGAATATTCTGTAGACCTGGGGGCCGTTTCACTAAACTTTGTACGACTAAAATGTTCGTAAGTGCAAATTTAGGATCGTCTGGAAATTTCAATTGATGGATTTACATTTATTGAGCATAGGCTGCATATGCAGCCTATGCTCAATAAATGTAAGTCCATTAATTGTTTACAAGAAAACGTTGTTAATGTAACATTTACAGACTATCATAATTTTTGCCCTTACAAACATTTTAGTCGTACAAAGTTTAGTGAAACGCCTCCCTGATGTTCAGGATCTACACAGGTCACACATTTTCTGAGGTCCCCTTTTCAACAGGTCGTTCATTATTGCTACACCATAATAACTGCAAAAGCATCATATCATTCATATGTGGCTGTGACTGGAGAAATGGGGCTTATGGTATTTGTGACCAGTGTAGCTCCTGATTAAATAGCACACACCTGTAGCCCGAGATAGCGATCTATATTGCTTGTTATACCCACTTTTTTAGGGGAAAAAAAAAAATAAAATGGGGTATATTGTTTTCGTCACGGGTGTCCGTCCGTAGTCCGTACGTCCTCGTCCGTCCGTACGTCCGTACGTCCGTCACGTTTCTTGTAACTCGAAAAACTTTTTCACCTTCATACCTACGCGCCTGATATTTGGTATGTAGCTTCGTTATCATGTGCAGATGCGCAAAGTGAATTAGGATTTTGATCCGACCCTCCATCATGGATTATCTCCCCCTTTCTTGGACTCAGAATTTCCCATTTTTTCCTTGTAACTCGAAAAACTTTTTCACCTTCATACCTACGCGTCTGATATTTGGTTCGTAGCTTTGTTTTGATGTGCTGATGCGCAAAGTGAATTCGGATTTTTTATCCGACCCTCCATCATGGATTACCTCCCCCTTTCGGACTTAGCATTTGGGCAAAGTGGGTATATTGCGATGGCGCGCCATCGACTTTTTCTAGTTAGAAGCATGACGATGTTTCATTGAAAGGGTATGTGCCCTTTGTGACTGGAGAACTTGGGCTGTTGAAATTTGTGACCAGTGTAGCTCCTGATCAAATAGCACACACCTGTAACCTGATAGCGATCTATATTTCTTGTTAGAAGCATGATGGAATGGTGAACAGTGCAGATCGCAAAACCCATAAGCCCCTTTTCTCCAGTCACATATTAATGGTAAATTATTATAGGAATGAATGGCCTTTTTGTGGAATTTATCGGGGTATAAACTTGGAAAAGTCGCGGGAATACTGGACGAAGGCCGGAAAGCCTCGTCCAGTATTCCCGCGACTTTTCCAAGTTTATATCCCCGATAAATTCAACAAAAAGGCCATTCATTCCTTATAATTCCAGCATTTGAAATAAATTCATTAAGAAAATGTGTTTATTTTGACAGACGGCAGCCATTTGTTTACATTGACAGCACTGACAGCGCACCTGTAGAAAGTAGTTTGGCGTGGGAGTTTACTGGGATATAAATTTTGGACAGAGACTTGCTACGGGCCAATCAAATGTTAGGGAATTGTGTAAATATTTTTGTGATGGAATTATTATGATATAGACCTGACAAAATAAAGGGCAACCCAACACGGAAATTACCTTAATGTCCATAGCTTTGCTACTCCAGATGTAAAATAAAGGTTTTCCTGGAAACAAATTGTGTCCCAGTACTTACATTCATTATATATGAGACACGCCATGTGATTTTGTATACGGACATCTGCGATATTTCATGAAATATATTTACAGAAAATGGGATATTTTCCGGAAATTACTTCAGAAGTTGACACAAATTTCAGAGTACATATGGAATATAACTTTGTCAACTTTTGACGCCATTTCTATTGTAAATTTTGTAAACGTATTATACAGATGTCCGAAGGTACAAAATCACATGGCCTGTCTTCAAATAATTGTCACCTCTCTCCTCCCCCAGTATGTTATTTAGTGATGGTCCATGTACGTTATGTTGTATTTATGTTAGTACAATGTTAGGTTACCGTATATGAAGTCAGTATAATGATGCAAACAAGTATGTGTTCTTTTAGTGGGTGGTTGGTCGGGTCGAACGCGACTGCGTAAATTAACGGTAGGGGTTCCTTCTTATAGGAATCAGGATTTGCCTGGTTTGGCCTTCAGGTACATTTTTATCTTTGGCTCTTTTGTTTGGGATATTGCCCATTATAAAAGTAGTAAGATTATTACTGATCCTACTGATTTTGGGAGGGGGCCAAGTAATTCTGGTGTGGCGAGGACCTGGCATCAGATCAGGATTATTCTGATTTCAAGGCTGAATATATAAGTTTTTAGCTCATGTGAGCTATTGTTACCGCAATGTGTCCGTCGTCGTCCGTCGTCGTCCGTGAAACTTCTTCTCCTCAGTAACCATTGGGCCTATAGTCACGAAACTTCATAGTCATGGTCCTTAGGTAGGGGGATTACAAAATTGTTAAAATGACGTCATCACGTAATCCAAGATGGCCGCCGTCTAAAAATAGCACAAATTCTTCAAAAATCTTCTCAAGAACTGCCAACTAGATTTCGACAAAACTTGTTAGGAATGATCGATGTCCAATGCTCTTTCAAAGTTGTTAAAATGGTGACCCCGGGGTCAAAAATGGGCGTGGCCCGTGGGGTCAAATTGGGGTCAAATTTTATTTTTGACCGAATATGGTCATGTCATATATCAAATCGAAGGTATCAACGAAACGATCACTCTGGTGCATTTTTTGTCGAAATCGGATGGTTATGTCATCCAAGATGGCCGCCGTGAGGTCAAAAGGTCGTTCTTTTATTAGAGATTTAAAAATTCTTCTTCACATGAACCGCTTGGCCCATGATAGCCAAACTTAAAAGTTATGGTCCATGGGTGAAGCCATTTCAGATTGTTAAAATAGAGGTCATCGCTAATCCAAGATGGCCGCCGTCTAAAAATAGCATAAATTCTTAAAAAATCTGCTTCTCATGAACCGCCAGCCGGATTTCGACGAAATTTGGTAGGAATGATCGATGTACAATGCTCTTTCAAATTTGTTAAAATGGTGACACAGGGGTCAAAAATGGGCGTGGCCCGTGGAGTCAAATTGGGGTCAAATTTTATTTTTGACTGAATATGGTCATGTCTATAAGTAGTAGTAAGGGAGTCAAAATGATACCACCTACCGTGGTATCATTTATAACCCTCTATAATACCCCCACCACCCCCGAAAATAAAAAAATTGGTTAACGAGGAAAATTGGGTCTCCCGACAACTTTTGGAGAAAATAATTTTGAGAAGAGGGAGTCCCAATTATATTGGTAATTGACTTTTGAAAGTATATATTGGTGTCATAAATACATCATGTTTTTTTTTCACGTCCAATTGAACAGAAAAAACGAGTACCAATATTATTAGAGAAAATGGATAATACAATACAATTTGAATTGAAAATTTTTAATGACTGTGTTGAAGAAGTTTACGAAGAATACGGGGGTTATAATCCTGTATATAAATTCTATAAAATGAGAACACTAGGCGATATCGAATATATGAAATACCAGCGTAATTTATTACGCTCCGATAAAAACGTTACATTTCCAATATTATACCGGCAATTATGTCAACTATACAAGAGGCAAATACGAACATTAAGACAGATAAAATCCGTGGCAAAATTGAGGAGGTTTTCAACTACCATGTTTCAACTACCCCGCCTATAATAGATTCAAACACCGGTACGAGGGGCACCAACATACAAACTTTTATTTTTCATCGAATCCCAACAATATAGGTAGTAGAAACTCGGATTTTTTATAGGAAATATTTTCCAATTGAACATATAATTTCAACTACATATAGTTCAACTACTTCTCAAAAATGCAAGGAACGAAAAAGTTCGCAACCGCAAAAGACATGGGAATACGCTCTGTAGGAGAAAGGACGGACAAACACGTTCTACTGCAAAACATATACGACAACAATTTGGCAAGCGACATAGGCAAAGTCTGCTACACCCCAACGATAGAAGTTCCGGAGGGAACGGAAAATCTCGCACAAGGGGAGGGAATTCGTACACATTTGGAACCAGTTTCCGAAGTATTTGTAGATGACATGTATGTCTGGACACTATTGGCTGCAGACCAAGTCTCCACCACCAAAGCAGGGTCTCGATTTGTATCCGCGGCGGGCCCAGTTGCAAAAACAATTCTTTCCAACATTCGAGCCCACGCACACGTGGCCGAGCTGCCAGGTAGCATGCACATACGCATAGTATCTACATCTAGGTATTCCGGAGACACAACCACGCTGTACAGAAGAACATGTACCACAATTTTGGAGACGGACAGCACCGTTCTAGACGTATTCGAGAGAAAACATCCAACCAACAAAACCGGAACCAGAAGCTATAGTAGTGGCAAAACTAGACGTTGCCGATAGAAAGTATGGAGATCTTTTCGAAAAACTCCCCCGCTTTCTAGAAAGCCTTCGACTAGACGGTATAGGATTGTATGCAATAGATTGTACGAGAGACTACGCAGGCACACTAGATAGAGAATGTTGTCCAACCACCTGCAAAACACATGGGAAGAAGAAGAGTGTAGTATTCTAGACAATGTAGACAGTGTGGGAAACAATTGTATGTCCCTTCTTGTTCCAAAACCCCCTATAGGATCCCTATGGAGAGGAAAATTCTACAACAAATTTGTATGCCAGATGGAATGTGCAGGTGTGCTCGACAGCATGGGAAACAACGTAGCAAACTACTGCGACTGCCCAGATTCTAGACTAGGAGAAACATTCGCGCAACCCACTGGTACAACAAAAGGGTATATGTAGGATAGAGGTTTCTCTATATGGCATAGAGGCAGCAGATATTTCTATAGATCTTGCTAAACAAGCGATACACATACAGAAAATGGGGTATCCGGAGGACGAGAAGCTTTTTTGGGAACAACCGCTCGAGAAACAGTGGAAAGCACTAGCTTCTGCTATACATTGCAACCTTGTTCTACTCTCGAAACAGACGAAAACACTGTACGCCATATATTGGGGACACTCGGGGACACGAAGGCTATGCGGAGTATACAAAGTGTACCAAGACCAAGATATACATACGTTGGAGGAGACATACCTGCCTCTGTGGGTATCTGCATTTGGATTTGTAGGCCTTCCTATACACGCGGTAGTGTTGGACCAGGACGAAGATGGAGTAGGTACGACTTTGCAAACATATAGAAAAACAGAAGGTGGAACATATCTAGCGAGAAGCAAGGCACCGCTTGCGCGACATGCAAAGGAATTTCCAGAACCTCGCGATGGCATTCGCCCACTAGTGGATACAGAGTTCGTACGGTGGCAATGGAATCGGAAGTTTTGGCACGGCGATAGAACAGGTATACCGTTTCCGATAGAGAAGGTGGAGACTACCAGAGAAACCTGCCTACTATCCACGCGGGACAGAGTTTGCACGACTGGCGGAAGAGAAATTGTTGCTGGAGGAGAACAATTGGCGCGTTATCTGTGGAAAGAGAACGGGGTGGAACGGCAATGGAAAGAAAGAAAACGTTTGGAGTGGGAAGAGATAGTTCTACGGCAGAAAGAGGCCCGCGAGAAGCTGGAAGAAGTGTCCGACAGGAAAAACACACTAGAAAAAAAGATAGAGAAACTACGACAACCACTACACGAGGCAACACCGAGTTTCGCACACACAAGAAATCTACAAAACTTCTAGACCTGTGGGTAGACAGAGACAAAACCGTTCGTTCCAGTCCACGTGGAGGTGCTTGGGTTCCAAAACATCCCAAAAACACAGAAAACCTTTGGAGGCACAATTCTGGCAATACAGACAAGAACTCTAGAAGGATGAACCCATCCAGGACAAGGGCCGTTTCCTATGCTGTGTTGGGCACCGAAAGCCCTTTTCGATGTTCTATCCACCCACAAAATATTGGAGAGATATGCTATCGCAGAAGGATTTGGAAGAGTACAACCATTCTACCTATGTGGTACCACACATTTTCCACTAGAATCGACGTGGAAGGATTCTCCGAACCATTCGGGACACAAGGGAACCGCAGAGCCCTCCTAGGAAATATTGTAGCACCAAAAGGGTTTGCAAAACTGTTGGAAAAGCTAGACGAGGAAGAGATAGAGAGAATGGAGACATGCAAAGAGATGGACACCACAGTGGAACATTTCGACAAGATGGAATATCTGCGGAACAAGAAGTGGATACTATGCAAGAAACTAGAAACCCTGCCGGTAGACACAGAATTCCGAATATCTGGATATGGAGAGCACCTGTATCGCGGAAAGGAAAGGTACATATTGCAAATAGGAAATTATAGGAGTGTAAAAAATCTTCTAGCAACCTAGTTTTCGGCAACCATTCTATCTCTACAAAAAGTGGAAACCACCAAAGAAGAACTAGAAAACATCGCAAGAGGTCTGTGGGATCTGCCAAATTTCTACTCGTTTTTGTGCACAATCGGTTCCAAAACTGCTTCCAGCATGGAAAAATAGTCCAATGGAACATATAAAAATGTAGCTGTATACAACCACGGCAACAAAAATTTCAAAATGTCTTTTCGAGCAACTTTCCAAACAATGGGAATACGAGCGAAGAACAGTGTTTCTAGGCACTTGCTTCTAGAGAACACGTACGAGAACAATCTAGTCTCGGACATAGCAAAAGTAGACTACTTGTTCGGCCACGAGGGGCAAACACGACTCCAACCTCTAGATGGCCTGCCTGCTTTCGTCGACGATCTGTACGTTTTTGGCTATTTGTCTAGAGAAGAGTGCGTAGCAGTAGGAAACAAAGTCTCTTGCACGACCGGCGATACAGGGTCTGCAAAAAATTGCGTGGGAAAGATAGCGATAGCAGCTAGAGAAACAATAGGTCTGGGGCAAAAGCCACTGCATACAACAATACTGCACACAGTCCGAGAATGTGGAGAATACGGCAATAGTACCATACGAAACACGATAGATAGAATAGAAGAATGTAGTGGGGAGAAAGCGCAAAGAATTTGGACCCAGCAGCACAATGGACTGTACCCATACGCGGAATTTGTAGCAAAGATAGCGGTGTCCGAAATTCCGATAGAACTTCTAGAACAGCAATTGCCAACAATGCAGGCTAGATTGCAAGCAGTAGGCATGGACATCTACTGTGTAGACTACACGCAAGACTTTTCTGGGGTCCTAGATAGAAAAGCGCTAGTAGAACATCTCGAAAACGACCAAGGATTTGTTCTACAGGGTAGTAGTACTGGTTGGGAGGGATAGAAGAAAGAGGAGGCACAATTCTAGACAATATTAGTTCTGTTGGGAACCACGTTTGTAGCTGGATACAGACACACGACAGCAAAACAACTAGAACAAAGGTGTACAACAAGGTAGTCTCCAATTTAATTTCGAAGCCGGAGAGATCCGAGATCCAGTAGGTGGCCATCTAGCAGACTACGCGGATTGCACCAACGAACATCTACGAAAAACTTTTGTACACCCAGATGTGCAGCGTAGGGGTTGCACGAGAATAGAAGTTTCTGTGTACGCTAGTTCTGCACTCTCTAGAGAAAATGCAGAGGGACATTCTAGCACAAGCAAGAGACACTGTTTCCCTAGGTGGAGACATCTTCGTAGTACAGCCTCCACGCAGACAGTGGGAGAATCTAGCAAAGAGTCTGGATAGATGTTTTGTACTAGGAGACAAGCCATGTGGACAAATATTTGCAGCATGGTACGCACATACAGGAACAGGTAGGATATCTGGAGTACGCATACGTCCGACTCCCGCAACACTAGAATGTCCGCAAAAAAATGGAAGCGAGCAATGGAATGGGCTGCAGCAGATTTTGGCTTCCGAGCATGTCCGATATTTGTATCCGAGATTCTGTCTGTAGAAGACGAAGAAATAGAAATGGCTACGCAAAAGCAAGCGATTCCGCAACAATACTCTGTGCGAGCAAGAAGCCAACCGAAATACGCGCTAGAGGTCCAGATGTAGATCTTGCAGAGGTCTTGCCATCCACAGACTACGTTTGCTGGAAATGGAGAGACAAGAAAGCGCAACGTGTAGGTGTAGAAAAATCTATGTACGATCTTGTAGAAGTTCCAGAGATAGCAGCCGCTAGAGAGGTTTCCACACTGTCTCCACGAAATAGAGCAGAAAGATTGCTACAATTTCGAGATGCCGAACAAGCCGAAGTTTGGAGAAGAGAAACACCAGCAGAGTCTACGCCCGAGTACACCAGAAGATTCCTCGAACTAGAAAGACTAGCTGTATCAGCCGCCGAACACGTAGAATACACCGAAGAGAAAGAACGCCTCCGAAAAACTATTTGGTCCATGCTAGGAGGCCATGCAACAGAAAAGATCTCCTCGATTGCCAACGGTTTCGACGAGGTCCAACAAGTATGTACCAATACGGTGGCACTAGAGCAGTCTTGTGGAGTGCAGAAGGTGGCCAGATGTGCGTTTGGCCTACCAACGCGCTTTCCAAAATTCTAGATAGCTGCGAAGATTATGTTCGAGAAGCAAGTTTGCGGCGCCAAGACAACATTCTGGTTGCCCCAACGTGTAGCTCTCCGCATACGAATTTGTCCGACAAGGTTGTTCCAAGCAAACGGACGTACAATCCAGTGGAACCCGATAGAAGTAGAGGAAACACCAAATCCAGAAGAGCTCGAAAGAATACAAAATCTTGCAACAGCTGCAGAGGAGTACGGGTCTGTAGAGAGGCTCTGCTAGAGGAAACAACATTGGAAAGACGAAGCCACAGAGAGATCTGATCTAGAACCAGGTTTGTACAGTTGTAGTAGATACGCCAATACAACATACAGGGGAGCAGATAGAACAATACTATTTCTAGTAGCTAACAGATGAGGATGGCACACCTACAACAGGAGAGGAGATTCAACAAATACGGATACTTCCTCCAAGAAGAAGTAGAAAAGATATCTACTCCACTGTGCGAGCTGCAGAACCCACTTCAATGTAGAATGGGGGATGTCCGCACAACCAAAAGCAAGAAGAAATCTAGAACATTTGTAGTGTGCCCAGTGGTAGCTACAGTGCCAGACAGAGTCTAGAATAGAAAGCATACATAATTTCCACTATTTTCTTTCCAAAGGGCTACTCCTGTAGAAAGGGTCGCCAGGGCGTATGGACTCGCTAGGAGTTTTCTTTTTTTCCTCCGGTTTGGCGGACTGTTTGGCGGGGTGCGCGAACTGGGCGTCGGGATCTCCATTCTTCCAGATTCTACAAGACTCTAGGGACACGAATGGGAACAGTGGTTTTGCAGACCGCGTATGCCACCACGAGAACCCCGAGCCACCACTTCTTCGCATTCTCTACGGTTTTCCAAATGTCGTGCACCTCCCGCTCGTCTTTCTTCGGACACTCGGAATCGATAGTTTTTCCAAAACTGCTGGGCATCGTCGGAAATCGCGTCCAACAACAGTCTACGTTCCAGCGCGTCCAATCGTCTCTCCATGTCGGACAGGCGCGTCGATTCTTCGAACGAGCTGGCGTTTCGTACATCTTCGAGTAGATCCCGAGGGAACTCGGTGGGACCAGGCGCGGTCGCCCTTTGTACTACGGGGGTAGGGGTTTCTTGTTCTTCCGGTTTTGTACTACGTTCCGCATCGACGGCGTCCCATATTCTTCGAAGACGAGTTGTACCGATCCTATATTTTTTCTTCGTGTCGTCCGCAGACTCGACACCTCGAAGATTGCGAATATCTTCTATATCCTGCGCAGACAAATTTTGTTTTTGTGGCATTTTGTTGGTACAAAATATGCAAGCAAATGTATATATATATATATATTTGCCCACTGTACAACAAGAAAAACTAGGCAAACCTAGGCAAAACTTGCCAAATAGAAGTCGACCTGGGCCAAATAGAAGTCGACCTGGGCCAACTAGTAGTCGACCTAGGCCAACTGCCGGTATGCCCGGGCGGACGGTAGAAAATACAAAACTATTGGAAAAACTATCGATTCCGAGTGTCCGAAGAAAGACGAGCGGGAGGTGCACGACATTTGGAAAACCGTAGAGAATGCGAAGTGGTGGCTCGGGGTTCTCGTAGTGGCATACGCGGTCTGCAAACCACTGTTCCCATTCGTGTCCCTAGAGTCTTGTAGAATCTGGAAGAATGGAGATCCCGACGCCCAGTTCGCGCACCCCGCCAAACAGTCCGCCAAACCGGAGGAAAAAAAGAAAACTCCTAGCGAGTCCATACGCCCTGGCGACCCTTTCTACATGGAGTAGCCCTTTGGAAAGAAAATAGTGGAAATATGTATGCTTTCTATTCTAGACTCTGTCTGGCACTGTAGCTACCACTGGGCACACTACAAATGTTCTAGATTTCTTCTTGCTTTTGGTTGTGCGGACATCCCCCATTCTACATCGAAGTGGGTTCTGCAGCTCGCACAGTGGAGTAGATATCTTTTCTACTTCTTCTTGGAGGAAGTATCCATATGTTGGAATCTCCTCTCCTGTTGTAGGTGTGCCATCCTCGTCTGTAGCTACTAGAAATAGTATTGTTCTATCTGCTCCCCTGTATGTTGTATTGGCGTATCTACTACAACTGTACAAACCTGGTTCTAGATCTAGATCTGTCTGTGGCTTCGTCTTTCCCAATGTTGTTTCCTCTAGGCAGAGCCTCTCTACAGACCCGTACTCCTCTGCAGCTGTTGCAAGATTTTGTATTCTTTCGAGCTCTTCTGGATTTGGTGTTTCCTCTACTTCTATCGGGTTCCACTGGATTGTACGTCCGTTTGCTTGGAACAACCTTGTCGGACAAATTCGTATGCGGAGAGCTACACGTTGGGGCAACCAGAATGTTGTCTTGGCGCCGCAAACTTGCTTCTCGACATATCTTCGCAGCTATCTAGAATTTTGGAAAGCGCGTTGGTAGGCCAAACGCACATCTGGCCACCTTCTGCACTCCACAAGACTGCTCTAGTGCCATCGTATTGGTACATACTTGTTGGACCTCGTCGAAACCCTACAATGTCCCAGAGTACATTGCTGTTTGGGCAATCGAGGAGATCTTTTCTGTTGCATGGCCTCCTAGCATGGACCAATAGTTTTTCGGAGGCGTTCTTTCTCTTCGGTGTATTCTACGTGTTCGGCGGCTGCTACAGCTAGTCTTTCTAGTTCGAGGAATCTTCTGGTGTACTCGGGCGTAGACTCTGCTGGTGTTTCTCTTTCTAGTGTTTCTCTTCTCCAAACTTCGGCTTGTTCGGCATCTCGAAATTGTAGCAATCTTTCTGCTCTATTTCGTGGAGAGAGTGTGGAAACCTCTCTAGCGGCTGCTATCTCTGGAACTTCTACAAGATCGTACATAGATTTTTCTACACCTACACGTTGCGCTTTCTTGTCTCTCCATTTCCAGCAAACGTAGTCTGTGGATGGCAAGACCTCTGCAAGATCTACATCTGGACCTCTAGCGCGTATTTCGGTTGGCTTCTTGCTCGCACAGAGTATTGTTGCGGAATCGCTTGCTTTTGCGTAGCACTGTAGTGGAGCCATTTCTATTTCTTCGTCTTCTACAGACAGAATCTCGGATACAAATATCGGACATGCTCGGAAGCCAAAATCTGCTGCAGCCCATTCCATTGCTCGCTTCCATTTTTGCGGACATTCTAGTGTTGCGGGAGTCGGACGTATGCGTACTCCAGATATCCTACCTGTTCCTGTATGTGCGTACCATGCTACAAATATTTGTCCACATGGCTTGTCTCCTAGTACAAAACATCTATCCAGACTCTTTGCTAGATTCTCCCACTGTCCTGCGTGGAGGCTGTACTACGAAGATGTCTCCACCTAGGGAAACAGTGTCTCTTGCTTGTGCTAGAATGTCCTCTGCATTTTCTCTAGAGAGTGCAGAACTAGCGTACACAGAAACTTCTATTCTCGTGCAACCCCTACGCTGCACATCTGGGTGTACAAAAAGTTTTTCGTAGATGTTCGTTGGTGCAATCCGCGTAGTCTGCTAGATGGCCACCTACTGGATCTCGGATCTCTCCGGCTTCGAAATTGGAGACTACCTTGTTGTACACCTTTGTTCTAGTTGTTTTGCTGTCGTGTGTCTGTATCCAGCTACAAACGTGGTTCCCAACAGAACTAGTATTGTCTAGAATTGTGCCTCCTCTTTCTTCTATCCCTCCCCAACCAGTACTACTACCCTGTAGAACAAATCCTTGGTCGTTTTCGAGATGTTCTACTAGCGCTTTTTCTATCTAGGACCCCAGAAAAGTCTTGCGTGTAGTCTACACAGTAGATGTCCATGCCTACTGCTTGCAATCTAGCCTGCATTGTTGGCAATTGCTGTTCTAGAAGTTCTATCGGAATTTCGGACACCGCTATCTTTGCTACAAATTCCGCGTTATGGGTACAGTCCATTGTGCTGCTAGGTCCAATTCTTTTGCGCTTTCTCCCCACTACATTCTTCTATTCTATCTATCGTGTTTCGTATGGTACTATTGCCGTATTCTCCACATTCTCGGACTGTGTGCAGTATTGTTGTATGCAGTGGCTTTTGCCCCAGACCTGTTGTTTCTCTAGCTGCTATCGCTATCTTTCCCACGCAATTTTTTGCAGACCCTGTATCGCCGTCGTGCAAGAGACTTTGTTTTCCTACTGCTACGCACTCTTCTAGACAAATAGCCAAAAACGTACAGATCGTCGACGAAAGCAGGCAGGCCATCTAGAGGTTGGAGTCGTGTTTGCCCCTCGTGGCCGAACAAGTAGTCTACTTTTTGCTATGTCCGAGACTAGATTGTTCTCGTACGTGTTCTCTAGAAGCAAGTGCCTAGAAACACTGTTCTTCGCTCGTATTCCCATTGTTTGGAAAGTTGCTCGAAAAGACATTTTGAAATTTTTGTTGCCGTGTTGTATACAGCTACATTTTTATATGTTCAATTGGACTATTTTTCCATGCTGGAAGCAGTTTTGGAACCGATTGTGCACAAAAACGAGTAGAAATTTGGCAGATCCCACAGACCTCTTGCGATGTTTTCTAGTTCTTCTTTCGTGGTTTCCACTTTTTGTAGAGATAGAATGGTTGCCGAAAACTAGGTTGCTAGAAGATTTTTTACACTCCTATAAATGATTTCGACTTTTTTCAAAAGTCAATTACCAATATAATTGGGACTCCCTCTTTTCAAAATTATTTTCTCCAAAAATTCATAAATTTGCTGTCGGGAGACCCAATTTTCCTCGTTAACCAATTTTTTGATTTTCGGGGGTGGTGGGGGTATTATAGAGGGTTATAAATGATACCACGGTAGGTGGTATCATTTTGACTCCCTTACTACTACTCTATATCAAATCGAAGGTATCAAAGAGGCAATCGCTCTGGTGCATTTTTTGTCGAAATTGGATGGCCAAAAGGTTGTTCTTTTATTAGAGATTTCAAAATTCTTCTTCACACGAACCGCTTGGCCCATGATGGCCAAACTGCACAGTTATGGTCCATGGGTGAAGCCTTTTCAGATTTGTTAAAATGGAGGTCGTCGCTAATCCAAGATGGCCGCCGTCTAAAAATAGCACAAAAAAATCTTCTCATGAACCGCCTGATGGTTTTCGACGAAACTTGCTAGGAATGATCGATGTACAATGCTCTTTCAAAGTTGTTAAAATGGTGACGCCTGGGTCAAAAATGGGCGTGGCCCGTGGGGTCAAATTGGGGTCAAATTGTATTTGTAACCGAATATGGTCATGTCTATATCAAATCGAAGGTTTCAAAGAGGCGATCGCTCTGGTACATTTTTTATCGAAATTGGATGGTCATGTCATCCAAGATGGCCACCGAAAAGTCAAAAGGTCGTTCTTTTATTAGAGATTTCAAAATTATTCTTCACACGAACCGCTTGGCCCATGGTGGCCAAGCTTCACAGTTGTTGTCCATGGGTGAAGCCTTTTCAGATTTGTTAAAACGGAGGTTGTCGCTAATCCAAGATGGCCGCCATCTAAAAATAGCAGAAATTCTTAAAAAATCTTCTTCTCATGAACCGCCAGCCAGATTTCGACGAAACTTGGTAGGAATGATCAACATAGAATGCTCTTTCAAAGGTGTTAAAATGGAGACCCTGGGGTCAAAAATGGGCGTGGCCCGTGGGGTCAAATTTTATTTTTTACCAAATATGCTTATGTCATATATGAAATTGAAGGTATCGATAAGGCGATTGCTCTGGTGCAATATTTGTCGGAATATGATGATTATGTCATTCATGATGGCCTCCAAAAGGTCCATTTATTCCAGATTTTGAACGTCTTTTTCTCAGGAACCACATGGCCGATGCTGGCCAAACTTCATAGTAAGTTAAGATCCTTGGGTGAAGCATTTTCAGATTTGGTAAAATGAGTCATCCCTTAATCCAAGATGACCGCCATCTAAAAATAGCACATAGGAACTCGATGTCATATTCTCCTCTGGTGTTCATGGAGTCAGGTGAGCGAATTAGGGCCATTATGGCCCTCTTGTTTTGTAAATATTCAGTTCTGATTTGGGGATTTCCCCCCATTTGTGCAGGTAATATATGAGATTCAGTACTGAACCCATTGACCCGACCTTAGATGACCTTAGCTGTTGATAGGCCGTTAAACCCCAACAAACTTACATTAAAGGATACCGTTATATGTATATCAGCAGTATTGCGTAGAGGAACCTAGCAACGTGTACACCTGCATGGTTCATAGCATCATTGCAGCCATAGGAGGACGTCTTATAAGTAAGAAACAATGCAATTCCTGGAAGTAAAGGAAGATGTTCAACAATTAAATCCTCCAATATGCCAATCAAGCACAGAGACGTCCCCCTGTTATTGCAGTGACATCTTTATATTCAATTGTGAAGTTGGCAACTTTTTATTAGCTTTTTCAACACCATATGCCTCTATCCCAATGTTTTCAAACAGTGTAGATTCAGATGAGCTAACTCATAATTTGCCTTATCATCAGGATCTGCACTATTTGCAAAAGAAATCTCCCTTTATTTATCTGAAAATGGAATAGTCCAAATATTAGACTGAAATATTCCACTCCAGTTACTTCGGGGTGAAGTGGGTGGTTGGTCGGGTGCACGTGACGGTATAAGTTCCTCCTTATAGGAATCATGATGTGCCTGGTTTGGCACACAGGTACGTTTTTTATCTTTGGCTCTTTTGTTACCTGGGAGTTGAAGTGGGTTATTGCCCGTTATAAAATTAGTAAGATTATTACTGATCCTACTTCTTTTAGGAGGGGGCCAAGTGATTCTGGTGTGGCGAGGACCTGGCATCAGATCAGGATTATTCTAATTTCAGGGCTGAATATATATATTGTAAATATTCAGTTCTGATTTTGGGATTTTCCCCCCATTTGTACATTTACTTGAACATGTACTTGTACAGGTAATATATTGGATTTAGTACTAAACCCATTGACGCGGCCTTAAATGACCTTAGATGTTGATAGGCCGTTAAACCCCAACAAACAAACAAACAATACTTTGGATGAAAGGGTAAACTCGTTTCCTGGCAGATGTCTCGATTTTCAGTTCCAGTATCCTGCATGTATTACTATAGTCTGCTGATCTGTCGATGGCACCAATAGCCGATTTCACCAACATTGCAAAGTACATATACTTATCTTGCTAAGCGCACTTTAATAAATTTTCAATTTATGGATAAATTTATAACTTTTTATTATACTGAATGTAGCCTTGGCTCCCGATTTGTTTGCCTATTTGTATATAAAAATCGTGTTAAATTTGTAACAGACTATCGTCAGAAATCGTGTTATATTTGCGATCATATTGCTGCCGAAAGTGGTATTATATTGTTAACTATTGATTGCGGTATGTATTATCTCTGTGTGACCCAACATTCCTTTCATAGCTAAAGCCACCGACAATTCCGCATGAACGCTGAATTTTGTGTCAACTTCAACACCATTTACGGAAAATATTTTCGAAATCAATATCGGCGAAATATGGCGACTGCGTATTATAAGTTATTGTGATTCTACACAGGCTATATGGTGTAATATTGCCCGTCTGGAGGTATGTTCACCCGCGGCTATGTTCACCCGAGGCGATAGCCGAGGGTGAACATACCTTCAGACGGGCAATATTACACCGTATAGCCTGTGTAGAATCACAATAACGTATTTGTCATACCGCAGATCCTGTATTTGGTCATATAAACATATCTCTTCTTTTGATCTTTGCGTTTTTTTCAGGAAGAAAAATAATCCGAGATTCGATTTTCTACCGTCAGTCTTAATATAAAGGCGTAAATGAACATTTTGTTTTTTTATTAAACGAAAACAAACTAAATATAGAGTAAGAAATCCATCGAAAACGACTTTATGACAGTTTTTTTATATCGTGTAATTTAATTTATATTCCACTGCTCTATCGATCTGCTCTCCCTTTGGCGCCTCTAGAATAATGCGACAGGTTCCCAAACATTCGCTGTCATTGCTACGCCGCGGTTTCGTGCGTGGAACCCATAGTTTGTGACGTAAATATAGCCGTGTCACGAAGCCAAGCGTGTTGAGATTTGAAAAGCAATTTTCGTTATTTTGGCTAATTTTTCGCTCATATTTTGATGAGCGAAGAATATTTATGGAAAAATAAACAATAAAGACTGGTTTTGAGTGTACAATTTGTTACTTGTATTGATCAATTCGGGGTTTTATTGTGTTTAGTGAGGAATACAATTCGCAATCGCTAGACGCTTTCAAAATGTGTCTTCATTGGACGCGAGGCGCCAGAGGGGAATCGCAATTTCTCTATGTTCGACGGTCTTGGCAGGTCATATAATATATACCGGTATGACCAGGCAAGCTAGCCAATCAAAAGCCGAGAAACTTATCTGCGGTATGACAAAATCCAGTGTTGTTTTTTTAATCCATTCCTTTCGGAATACACATTTACAGGTATGAAATTATTAAATAATTTATTTTTATGCCACCGGTCTCGAAGAGCCGGGTGGCATATTGTTTTTGGACCGTCCGTCTGTCCGTCTGTCCGTCTGTCCGTCCGTCCGTCACACTTTTCGGTTAACCACTTTGTCACAGTTTCTCAAATATGCTGCAGGTGGCATCCGCGTTCGACAGACGCATTTCTTGTTATTTTTGTTATTTCTCAATGAAAGTATATATATAGGCGTTATAATATGGGACCCACATGGGACCCATATTAACCAGCCCATATGGACCTGCCCATATATAGCCCACATATGACCCATTAGCGACTATGCGTTTTAATATGGGACCCACATGGGACCCATATCAACCAGCCCATATGGGCCTGCCCATATATAGCCCACATATGACCCATTAGCGAATATGCGTTTTAATATTGGACCCACATAGGACCCATATCAACCAGCCCATATGGGCCTGCCCATATATAGCCCACATAGGACCCATATGGGCTTGCGAGCTGGGTATGTTCCATAAGCTTACAGCAAATGCAAGTAAGAGAGATCGGTCTGTAATTGGATGCTAAACACCTCTCACCTTTCTTAAATAAAGGACTAACATTTGCCTCGGACCAGTCTTGGGGCATGGTACCTGTGGAGAGAGTTTCCTGGAATGTAACGGTTAGTATACCGGTAGGTGCTATTTCATCTCTGAGCTGTTGTAGGCTTAATGGCTTGATCTGATCTGGTCCGGCTGCCTTGTGTGGGTTCAGGCCCTTGAGTAGCTTGTGGATACTATAGCTTGTACAGATATTGTAATTTCAGGCATTGGGTTTACAGGGCTAGAGCCTTGTTCTGGGAACTTACCTGATTGTCTGTGGTCTAGTATAGCTTGCTCACAAAGTTGGCTAAGCTTTAGTGGCGATTTGAGTGTACATACTGAGTGGAAGGTTGTTAAGTATATCCGCCTTGGTTTTAGATTCAGTAAATAGGACACCATTACGTTTGAGTGTCTTGTCTGGTGTTCTTTATCAGGGAGAAGATTTTTTTGGTGTTGTAGGTATTACTTACCTCATCTGCATTTTGTTGCACTCTAAGAATCTCCCCGAGATAGTCCTCTTCCGCTTTCTGTAGCTTACGTTTTATACTGTTCCGCATTTGAACGTGCTTTTCTCCGAGCTGTTCCTTTTTACCTGGCGTACTTGCTGCTTTGTACTGCTGGAAGAGACGTTTCCTCATTTCCCGTATGATGGTTTGTGTGACCCATGCGGGCTTTGTCTTACCTCTATGGGTTTGCATGAAGGTATCCTTGAAGGTGGCCATGTGCTCTTTGAATGCATTCCACTCTGCTCGTTTATACATGTATAGCAGTACCTGTCTATAAGCCCTGATTCACTGATCTGCGATTTTATACTAACCTCAGTATACACAATATCATGGTCTGAAAATCCAGGCAGAGTTTTAACTTTCTGGATTAGAGTAGGGTGGTTGGTTAAAAACAAGTCAAGAGTGTTTTCATTTCGGGTGGGCTGATTTACAACCTGGAAAAGATTCATGTCAGTCAACATATTTGCAAAATCTGTATATAATTGGATGTACTGACAACCTTCCTTTATCGGTGTATTGTCTTCCCAGATACATTTGGGATAATTGAAGTCCCCAAGGACCCATATGCTGTGGTTGTCTTTCTGGACCATACTAAGAGACCTTTGTAGTTCAGCCGCACTATCTGTATCACTCTCCTTGGGTTTATAATAGGCTGCAATGTGCAGTGTCTTAGTCCCAGCAATTTGGAGTTTCACCCATAGGACCTCACAATTAGTTTGGAATTGTGGCTCCTCACTTGCAATAAACCGGTCATTAACTAAGACAAGTACTCCCCCCTCCCTAATTTGCACATGCAGCTCTATCCTGTCTAAAGAATTTATAACCCAATGATTCGGGGAATAATTCGGAGGTTGATATGTTAGAAGTGAGCCAAGTTTCAGTGCCCATCACGACATCAGACCTGCCACTGCATCAAAATACACAACTAATTGGAATTTATTTATTGGTATACATGTGTATATACCCCATCATGCCTATATATATGTTTCAACTGACCAGAATATGCAAATTAGGACAGTTGACCAGCACTTGCATCATTTTGAAGATTTATTCCATGCTCGGGTGGAGTAATAGGCAGCTCCAGCGGAATTAGACATATTTTCAAATTCACTTTCTAATTCTAGCTTCTCAGGATTGTATCTGTGTCTGCTACAATATAATGTGTTGACAGTGACGTGGTAACATCTTTACTTGCAGGTTTTGTCAGGATTTGTGGACACCCCACCTGAATGCATATTTGGAGTGTATACTTTTCAAAGTTTTGTGTCTTAATTTGCTGCCTACATGTAATTTCACGTGAATGACAGTCTCGTCCTACCCTAACCAGAATACGCCACCAGGCCACAACACTGACCGGGCGTAACCCTTGTATAAAAGAGGGCGAACAGTCAGTTGTTAGCGATGTGTACTTGCCATACAATCGAGTCTGGCGATGGCTACAGGTGGTTTGTTATCTGTGGAATTCGAAATATTTGGCAGAGTTCAAGGTATATTAATAGCGGACAGTGTAAATCAGATAGACCGCCTCATATGTGTCATTTACATGTCATTGTATACTCCGCCATCGGTTACTTGCAACGTGGTTCGCTTGATCCACTGTGGGAGGTGACACGAAACGTAATTTCGACAGGATCTTAATACCGACAAACAATAAATTTGTAATACCAGCACTCACTGGCCTGTAAATTAATAAATGGGCATATCCAGTCTTCTGGTTTTGCGGCATCGAGCGATCTGTATCAACTTGTAGTTTTTATTCGATTTTAGTTGAGTGAAGTAACTGCAGAATACTACCGTATCGTCCCTACCAATAGTTACAGTGCTCTCCATAGATTTCCCCTGCAGAGTAGCGAATCAGATATATCCTTACAGATTAATACAATTACCCTCGCTGCTGATCGTAAACAACTGTATTTTTTTTTTTTTTTTACTTTTTATACAACCTTTTTAAAAAGACGTACATTGTATTATGTTTTGCCGCGGGGGGGGGGGGGCAGGCGGGCGGCGTACAGAAAAACTGCATAGTTTGTGTACACCACTCCACTGAAACCGTTCAGTCGATCGATCTGAAACTATACACACATCTGCTACACATTTTGAAGATGTACACCTTGGTGTTTTTACGCCGAAAAAATATTTTTTAATAAATATATCACCTTTTTAACTTGTATAGGGTACAGAGTTTGTGTACATAACTCCTCTGAAACTGTTCAGTCAATCGATGGGAAACTATACACACAGCTTCTGCACATATTGGAGATGTGCACCTTGGTGTTTTATGGCCAAAAAATATTTTTTAACAAAAAAATCACCTTTTTAACTTGGCCACTTTTTCTACATTTTTGTATTCAGTTCTACATGTATATAGGGTACGGAGTTTGTGTACACAACTCCTCTGAAACCGTTCAGTCAATCGATATGAAACTATACACTCGGCTTCATATTGAAGATGTGCACCTTGGTTGTTTTATGGCGAAAAAATATTTTTTAACAAATAAAATCACCTTTTTAACTTAGCCACTTTTTCTACATTTTTGTATTCAGTTCTATATAGGGTACGGAGTTTGTGTACACAACTCCTCTGAAACCGTTCAGTCAATCGATATGAAACTATACACACGTCTTCTACACATATTGAAGATGTGAACCATGGTGTTTTTATGCTTAAAAAATATTTTTAAACAAAAATATCACCTTTTTAACTTTAGCCATTTTTCTACATTTTTGTATACAATTCTATATAGGGTACAGAGTTTGTGTACACTACTCTTCTGAAACCGTTCAGTCGTTCAACCTGAAACTTAGCCAGACAAAAATATCACCTTTTTAACTTAGCCATTTGTTCTACATTTTTGTATTAAATTCTATATAATTTCTATTTTACACATCTCTACCTCTAAATTAGTATACCTGTTTATCACAACGAGAGGAAGAAATAATGCTATAGATTTTCAAATTCTCATTAACGTTTCTTGCCTTGGTGACACCTTCACATTTCTGCATCTTCTTTGTCTGGTCTATCTTCGATGGGCGTATATTTTGTGACTTACAGCACTCTTGTTGTAAGAGTTTCACAAATAGGGGCCCTACTAGTAAGTGCGTCGACAGACCACATTTTCTAGTTACCTTCTTGTTCATATTAAAGGTACATGCCCACTCACTAGACACATCTGAGGCATTTTGTGGCAAAATAAACATTCATTCACCATTACCCTACGTATTGATTTGCATTATTATACATTTTATATCAGACATAAATTTCCACACTGATATCAGGGGCGATAACCGCGTTTCCTGAAAACATTACTATTTATTCTCTGTATTTTTTGACGTGCAATGATCATACTTTTTTTCAGGTGACGCATTTAATTAGTTTAAATAATTAAAAAATATCATGCCTCATTTGCATATGAAAATAGCCTGATAACACCGCGCGTCACTATCAGTAAAATGAATATTACTAAATGATTATATTTGTTTAGCAGGCACTCGCAATTTTTAGAACTGGTGGAATAGTGACACAATTATACAAATAGTGGTGACAAATAATTTTATCCTTTTTTCAGGCGTGTTTTTCAGAAAAGTAAGTACATGTATCGAGAACATTCTTGTACAGGGATCCTCCAGATTATCGGACAAAAATGACATTGTTTTACAATATTTTTCTTAAAATAGCAGCTACTGGCATAACATTTTTCACAGAACAATCCTCAGTTCTTGCATTCTCAACGCATGTTTAGCAACTATTTAGCAAAATGCGCCATCTGCCTCACTTTAAAATTGGGGTCAGATCATTCAGTCGTAAGATTGACCCAAAATTAACATCGACAATCAGTTATCCGGACAAACGTATAATCGTCTTATTATTCTTATAACTTCTAGTCTCGCCTTGAAATCATAATTTTATCGCCTGTAAACCAGTGTAAACTGCATTGTAAACAACCGTCGTTCCGAAACACTGTATTTATAGAATTCATTGTATTTATTGAACAACTCTGCAATGACATAATGAGTGCACTCAATTGTAGCAACTTTTGACATTGTAAACAACTTGTGGTACAGAGTTGGGAACTGTTTTCAGCAAATTTTAATAAAATGTTTAGCTTGGCGATATATTCTTCACATTGGCATGGAAACAGCAAGCATCTGCGTGACTTAGGTGTATTCGTTGCAAAATCGGATAAAAAGAATGCGCTTTTAAAATTAAGCAGGTATTTTCATTTGTCCGATAAACTGATTGTCCTGTAGTTGTGAGGTAACTGGCAATCTACTCATGTACCGTCCGGAGCCAGAGTTACGATTCCACTCATAGGATTCCTCTGCAGAATAGCGAATCAGATCTGATTCACACTTCAGCAGTTAATTGTGAAAGATTTTCTATATTTTTTAACCGAAATGAGTGTTAATATTATGAAAATAAGTAATTATGACATAAATTTAGATATGTAGATGACCTGATAAAGTAAGTTTAAGCTAGAATCAACAAATGACCCAGTCATTGGCAGCCAAATTCAACATGTAAAAGTTAAGATGGGGTAAATTTTCTGTAAAGGCAAAACATAATGTTCTAAACCTACAATGGAAAAAATTGTTTCAGAATTATTAGTTTGTATTACTTTTATAATACTAATATTTTATGACCTTAGCTGTTGATAGGCCGTTAAACACCAATAAACAAACAAACAAACTCAAATATGTCACAATTAACTGCTAAGGTGCGAAGATCTGCTTAGATCTGATTCGCTATTCTGCAGAGGCATCATATGAGTAGACTCGTAACTATGGCTACGGACGGTACTGGAGTAGATTGCAAGAGTTACCGTTCAAAACTAATTGTCCGGATAACTGGTATGACCCCTGTACATGGTTGTTATGACATGAGACACGCCATGTGATTTTGTACCTTCAGACATCTGCGTAATTTCATTACATACTTTTACAAAATTTACAATATTTTTCATAAATAAAGTCAAAAGTTGAAAAACGCCATTTGCGGAAAATATTGTACATTTTGTAAACATATTTCATGAAATTATCAGATGTCCGAAGGTACAAAATCACATGGCGGGTCTCATATGGGGTTGACACAGTCACCATTGCTACTTTGGTGAGTGAAGTTAGAGCCATTTATTTAGCTAGGTGAGACTGATTGTTATGAAATAATGCACAAGTGATTGGGTCTTTACGCCTAAACAAACGAGTGAACATAGCAAATCAAATTTGTTTATATGTAGGACCCAATCATGAGGGCCTTATTTCACGTTAAATAAAGATTTTCTCACATTTCACACATGCTACTTGATAAAAACAATGTGAATTAAGCATAAAAAGGCCAAGAGAGTTGTGTTATTTAATTTCTGGAGGCGAGCCGTAGTGAAGATGACTGTCTCACGATTTCAGTGGAAGGGTCCAAGAACATGATTTGATTAATCGAAGGAAACACATAATTTTGAAATTACTGACATTATTTCTCTATTTATGGGGAAAATGGGAAACTAGTGTAAACTGCTGCTCTACAGAACTGAGTGGTGTAATATTTATGTAAACTATTGATTGAAATGTATGAAAGTCATGCAGCTAATTGCACTCCTGGTACCAAGGGGTATATCATTTTCAGCATTCCGTCAACTCAAGGTCAATACCAAACGATTTGTGTTAGCTCTTTCAACACTACCTGTATCATATTCAATATTATTGTTTGCAAACAGTGTAGGTCCAGATGAGTCCGCTCATAATGAGCCTGCTCATCAGGATCTGCAACAATTGCAGATATTTTCTTATTTCTAAAAACAAAACCACTTTAGATAGAATAGTCTGAAAAAATAACATGGGATTGTCCATTCCAGTTATTTGGGGGTGAAAGGGTAACCCTTTCACCTCCAAATAACTGGAATGGACAATCCCGGTTTGTGATTTTCTAAACTTTGCATTTAAGTTTTCGATGGTCAGTCCTTACAGCAGCACCATCATCTTGCATCATATCATGTTTTACTACCTCACAAGTTTTCCACATTGGTGTGATGTGGTGGCACTTTATCCCTGTGCTGTTGTCAGGAGAACACAATGTATGTGGGCAGACAAAGTGAACTGTGCAGCATTTTGTGGCTAGACTGGATCTGGGGGCCATTTCAGTAAACTTTGTACAACTAAAATGTTGTGGGTGGTTGGTCGGGCGAACGCGACAGCGTAAATTAACGGTAGGGGTTCCTCCTTATAGGAATC
The DNA here is from genome assembly GCA_029237695.1 of Conchocele bisecta. Lineage (NCBI taxonomy): Eukaryota > Metazoa > Mollusca > Bivalvia > Lucinida > Thyasiridae > Conchocele > Conchocele bisecta. The sequence continues at coordinate 34,745,491 of CM055269.1, read as the reverse complement.
GCGATTTGCCTAGTTTGGCCCTCAAGTAGGTGTTTATTATTGACTCTTTTGTTACCTGGGAGTTGAATTGGGTTATTGCCCTCTATAAAAGTGGTACGATTATTACTGATCCTACTGCTTTTGGTAGAGGGGCAAGTGATTCTGGTGTGGCGAGGACCTGGCATCAGATCAGGATTATTCTGATTTTAGGGCTGAATATATTTTTTTATCCCCCCCGCAACGAAGGGGGGTATACTGGAATCAGCTTGTCCGTCCGTCCGTCCGTCCGTAAACCCAAAATGTTGGTACGTCCGAGTTTCCGTGTTTCCGTCCGTCACAAAACTTAACAATTGTAAATTTCCTTTTAACTTCTCTTTCCCTTTGAGGAAATCTTTCATATTTTACCCGTCCCTTCTCTGACACTCATACATCATTCTGCAACAAACCTACGACCCCCATTTATGCATCTTTCATATTTTACCCGTCCCTTCTCTGACACTCATACATCATTCTGCAACAAACCTACGACCCCCATTTATGCCAGGGGTCAAGGTCACGGACTTATAAACTTAGAAAAAAACTAAAACTTAACAAATGTAAATTTCCTTATAACTTCTCTTTCCCTTTGCGGAATGCAGTGATATTTTACCCGGCCCTTCTCTGACACTCATACATCATTCTGCAACAAACCTACGACCCCCATTTATGCCAGGGGTCAAGGTCACGGACTAGTTTGCTTTTTTCAACTGGAACCACCATCGCACTCTCCATATGTGCTGACATAGTCTTTTATCTGAAAATGATAGTATGCAAGCTGGAATTCATTCTAGGTCAGTGCTGACGTGGGGGGGTAAGCCCCCGCTTACTGACAAATCTAGTTTTTAGCTCGACTATTCGAAGAATAAGTAGAGCTTATGTTGTCACCCCGGCGTCGGCGTCACCGTCACGCCTTGGTTAAGGTTTTTAGTCAAGCTTGTATATGGAATACTACTGGCCCTACACCCACCATACTTGGACAACTTCATCTCCTAGTGATGTACATCAATAACCCCTGATCTATATTTGACCTTGACCTACATTTCCTCTTGAATTACTTGGTTAATTCCCCTTGGTTAATTTTTAGGTAGTCAACCTTGGTTAAGGTATTTAGTCAAGTTTGTATATGCAATACTACTGGCCCTACACCCACCATACTTGGACAACTTCATCTCTAGTGATGCATCATCAATACCTGATCTATATTTGACCTTGACCTACATTTCCTCTTGAATTACTTACTTAATTCCCCTTGGTTAAGGTTTTTAGTCAACCTTGGTTAAGGTTTTTTTTCAAGCTTGTACATTGAATACTATTGTGCATCCAGACACCATACTTCGACAACCTTTTCTCATAGGTATGTACATCAATAACCCCTGATCTATATTTGACCTTCACCTACATTTCCTCTTCAATTACTTACTTAATTCCTTTTGGTTAAGGTTTTTAGTCAACCTTCTATATGGAATACTACTGGCCCTACACCCACCATACTTGGACAACTTCATCTCCTAGTGATGTACATCAACAACCCTGATCTATATTTGACCTTGACCTACATTTCCTCTTGAATTGCTTAACTAATTCCCCTTGGTTAACGTTTTTAGTCAAGCTTGTAGATGGAATACTCCTGGCCCTACACCAACCATACTTGGACAACTTCATCTCCTAGTGATGCACATCAACAACCCCTGACCTATATTTGACCTTGACCTACATTTAACCTTGAATTACTTACTTAATTCCCCTTGGTTAAGGTTTTTACTCGACCTTGGTTAAGCTTTTTACTCAAGCTTGTACATGGAATACTATGTGCCCTACAGACACCATAATTGGACAAACCTTTTCTCATAGTGATGTACACTCAATAACCCCTGATCTATATTTGACCTTGACCTACATTTCCTCTTGAATTACTTACTTAATTCTCTTTGGTTAAGGTTTTTAGTCAAGCTTGTAGATGGAATACTCATGGCCCTACGCCAACCATACTTGGACAACTTCATCTCCTAGTGATGTACATCAACAACCCCTGACCTATATTTGACCTTGACCTACATGTAACCTTAAATTACTTACTTAATTCCCTTGGTTAAGGTTTTTACTCAACCTTGGTTAGGTTTTTAGTCAAGCTTGTATGAATACTATTGTGCATACAGACACCATACTTGGATAACTTTTTCTCATATGGATGTACATCAATAACCCCTGACCTTTATTTTACCTTCACCTACATTTAACCTTCAATTACTTGGTTAATGTTTATAGTCAAGCTTGTATATGGAATACTTCTGGCCTACATCACCATACTTGGACAATAACTTCATCTCCTAGTGATGTACATCAATAATCCCTGACCTATATTTCACCTTGACCTACTTTTATCCTTGGATTACTTAGTTATCTCCCCTTGGTTACGTTTTTTACTCAAGCTTGTATATGGAATACTCCTGGCCTAACATGCAACCATACTTGGAAAACCACGCATCTACGTCCAAGGTCAAGGTCACTGTTGAAGGTCAAAGGTCAAACCTATTGAAATTCCCTTCCGCTCTATATCTTCTATACCGATGCATGGATTATCAAATGGCTTGGCACAAATGTTTCTCATGATGAGAAGGTGTGTCGCCATCAATAACCAGTCACCTACGTCCAAGGTCAAGGTCACAGTTGAAGGTCAAAGGTCAAACCTATTGAAATTCCCTTCCGCTCTATATCTTCTACACTGATGCATGGATTATCAAATTGCTAACCACGCACCTACGTTCAAGGTCACAGTTGAAGGTCAAACCTATTGAAATTCCCTTCCGCTCTATATCTTCTACACCGATGCATGGATTATCAAATGGCTTGGCACAGATGTTTCTCATGTTGAGAAGGTGTGTCACAATCAATAACCACGCACCTACGTCCAAGGTCAAGGTCACAGTTGAAGGTCAAAGTTCAAACCTATTGAAATTCCCTTCCGCTCTATATCTTCTACACCGATGCATGGATTATCAATGCCTTGGCACAAATGTTTTATCAGGATGAGAAGGTGTGTCGAGATCAATAACCACGCACCTACATCCAAGGTCAAGGTCACATTTGAAGCTCAAAGGTAAAAAATATTGAAATTCCCAAATGGCTTGGCACAAATGTTTCTCACGATGAGAAGGTGTGTCGCGATCAATAACCACGCACCTACATCCAAGGTCAAGGTCACTGTTGAAGGTCAAAGGTCAAACCTATTGAACTTCCCTTCCTCTCTATGTCTTCTACACCGATGCATGGATTATCAAATGGCTTGGCACAAATGTTTCTCGTGATGAGAAGTTGTGTCCCGATCAATAACCACGCACCTATGTCCAAGGTCAAGGTCACAGTTGAAGGTCAAAGGTCAAACCTATTGAAATTCCCTTCCGCTCTATATCTTCTACACTGATGCATGGATTATCAAATTGCTAACCACGCACCTACGTCCAAGGTCACAGTTGAAGGTCAAAGGTCAAACCTATTGAAATTCCCTTCCTCTATATCTTCTACACCGATGCATGGATTATCAAATGCCTTGGCACAGATGTTTCTCATGATGAGAAGGTGTGTCGCAATCAATAACCACGCACCTACGTCCAAGGTCAAGGTCACAGTTGAAGGTCAAAGGTCAAACCTATTGAAATTTCCTTCCGCTCTATATCTTCTACACCGATGCATGCATTATCAAATGCCTTGGCACAAATGTTTCTCAGAATGAGAAGGTGTGTCTCGATCAATAACCACACACCTACGTCCAAGGTCAAGGTCATAGTTGAAGGTCAAAGTCAAACTATTGAAATTCCCTTCCGCTCTATATCTTCTACACCGATGCATGGATTATCACACTATGCCCAGGGTCAAGGTCACAGACTTGGTGCGTTTGAAACCTTAACGCTCGGCTAAATGGCTTATGATAAAAAATGCCTCGTTTTCTTTGGCTGCCAGTGGGGGTATTCGTGTGCCGACAGGCCACATTTCTAGTTTCCCTTGGTTAATGTTTTTAGTCAACCTTGGTTAAGGTTTTTATGTAGGCCGCAGCCACCTTCTTTGTCAAGCTATGTGTACATTGACACCCTCGTAGTCGAGCTATGCTGTTCTCCTACAGCTCTTGTTATTGTAAATAGTCGGTTCTGATTTTGGGATTTTCCCCCCATTATACACTTATTTAATTCCTATAAAGTGCACTTTGTTCCTACTGAGTTAATAAGAAAAACAAAATTAAGACACACACCCACCCTATTTTTTCCCCAAAATTTGATTAATATTCAATAAATTAACTTTATATGGCCTCACAAGTTGACATAATGGCCGTGCGGTATCCTTCCACTAAACTGGTGTTATACCTCTGGTGACAGTTCTGTTAACTATTGTTTAATGGGACAGTATGACATTGCAAATAGATATTAAATAATTTGGACTGTGTGCTTTTTATTTCAGTTACATGTGCTAATTCAGTAAAATTCAGTATTAATGAAAAATTACAAATTTGACACTCATAATGGTAGTTTTAAATGTAGAAATAGTTGACATCTCTACGACTGCTATACTAGGTACATGTAGCTCCAATGGAACTAACCTAGTAAAAATACATAATTTAACTGACTGTGAACAGTGTAGACTTCATCTCATCTCGTGAACAGCACATATGCTATTTATTTGTAGTGGTAACACTTAGAATGCAGGGGCCCGTTTCATTGAACTTTGTACGACTTTTCGTAAGTGCAAAATTATGATAGTCTGCACATTAACAATATTTTCTTGTAAACAATTATTGGATTTACATTTATTGACCATAGGCTGCATATAGTGAATTTACATTTATTGAGCATAGGCTGCATATGTAGCCTATGCTCAATAAATGTAAATCCATAATTGAAATTTACAGACGATCCTAAATTTACACTTACAAACATTTTAGTCTTACGAAGTTTAGTGAAACGGGCCCCTGGAAACGAAAATTGTCGTCAGCTGTGGTTTTATATTTTGTCTTCTTTCTCAATAAAATATGGTTTGACAGTACAATTATTTTCATTGTGAAGTTCAGCATTATAAGAGTTAATGTCCATGTACACTGTGCCACACACCAACTTTATATCCTCTGGCCTTTTGTGTTTTCAAATGTGCCCTTGTTTTCTTTGGCTGCCAGCAGGGGCATTCGTGGGCTAACAGGTCTCATTTCTCGTTTCAATAATGGAATAAAATGTTAGTACAGAGCAGACAGATAACCTCAGATCTGTGACAATACAAGGACCATTGTGACCTCTGATTAACCCTTGCAACCCTAAGTAACTGGGCTGGAATATATGTTCGGACCAACCCAATCTTCACAAAATGACTAGTCCATTTATAAAAAGGGTGTGTTCTTTTTCTCTAAAAATATGAATATTACTTGCAAAAAGTGCAGATCCTGATGAGACAGCTCATTAACCCTTAGAATGCGGGAACCGAAAATAGTCGTCTGCTGTTAATTCATATTTTGTCTTTTCTCTCAGTAAAAACATGGTTTGGTAGCATTTTAGAATCATTTCCATTGGAAATGATTCTAAAGTGCTGCCAAACCAAGTTTTTGATGAGAAAAATTGAAAATGTTCAGCAGACGACACAAATTAATTCAGCATTGTAAGGGTTAAAGGACGTCTCTAGATCTACATTGTTTGCAAACACCACTATAGATGTCTGTAGTGTTGAAAGGGTTAAACTTCACACCATTAACTCTTTGCATGCTAGCGGCAAAAATATCCGCCAAACGAATTAGGAGTATATGTTTTATTTCTCTCTGTAAATATGTCTTGAAATTTCATTAGAATTGTGTCCGGAGGACACAATTCTGATGAAATTCCAAGACATATTCATGACATTTATAAGGAGAAATAAAAGAAAATAATGAATTGTCATCTGCTATTTTTTAACTATTTATAGCCCACAAGTTTCCCAGCATGCAAAGAGTTAATACCATTGCTAATGTAAGTCATTTTGTTCTCATGACACTTGCAAAAGAAAGTGTGTATACTCTATTTTGATTTGTTTCTGTACTAAAGTTTTATTGCTAAGTTCTGTTGCATTCTGGCCAGATCTGCAGTTTGCTGTGTTATTTATTTGTTTCATGTACTAATTTTAAGAATTTGGTTGTACAATTTTTATCCCATCGCATAGCGAAAATGGGATATAGGGATGCAAAAGTCGTCACCGTTAGTTACCGTATGACCGATAGGTTTGAAACTTCATGTGCATGTTTATTATCATCCATAGTGTAATTCCCTGCCCGACCCATGCATATCCATGCCAAAGGTAATCTAGTAGATGTGTGTGCATTTATCCAATCTCCTATAACTTCTTTAATGTATGACCGATTGGCTTCAAAACTTTATGTGCATGTTTCCCATCATCCATTGTTTCATTCCTCGCTCCACCCATGCCCAAGGTCAAGGTCAAATAACTTAGAATTTGCGTCCAGTAAATGTGTGCGCGTTTCTCCATTCTCCTATAACTTTTTTATTATACAATCAATTGGCTTGAAACTTCATGTGCATGTTTATTATCACCCGTGTTTTCATTCCACATCGCACCCATGCTCTCGCCATGCCCAAGGTCAAGGTCAAACAACTTAGATTTTTGCGTCCGGTAAATGTGTGCGCTTTTCTCCATTCTCCTATAACTTCTTTACTGTATGACCGATTGGCTTGAAACCTCATGTGCATGTTTATTATCATCCATCTGTTCATTCCCCATCCCACCCGTGTTCTCGCCATGCCCAAGGTCAAGGTCAAACAACTTAGAAATTTGTGTCCAGTAAATGTGTGTGTTTCTCCATTCTCTCATAACTTCTTTACTGTATGTCCAATTGGCTTGAAACTTCATGTGCATGTTTATTATCATCCATGTTCACTCTCCACCACACCCATGCTCTCCCCATCCCCAAGATCAAAGTCAAACAACTTAGAAATTTGCGTCCAGTAAATGTGTGTGCGTTTCTCCATTCTCCTATAACTTCTTTACTGTACATCCTTGAAACTGCATGTGCATATTTGTTATGACCAAAATGTTCATTCCTGATTCCATGCATGATCTCGCCATGCCCAAGCTCAAGGGAAAACAACTATGAAATTTGCGGCCAGTAATTACGTGCACGTTTCTCCATTCTCTTATAACTTCTTTACTCTATTGAAACTTCATGTGCATGTTTATTATCATTAATAGTTTCATTCCATGCTCTCGCCGTGCCCAAGGTCAAGATCAAATAACTAACTGATTGGTTTGAAACTTCATGCGCATGTTTATTATCACCCATATGTTCATTTTCCATCCCACCCATGCCCAAGGTCAAGGTTAAACAACTTGGAAATTTGTGTCCATTAAATGTGTATGCGTTTCTCCATTCTCTTAATCTCTACTGTATGACCAATTGGCTTGAAACTTCATGTACATGTTCATTATCATCCACATTTATATATATTCCCAACCCACCTATGCTCTCCCCATGCCCTAGGTCAAGGTCAAATTACTTTGAAGTTTCTGTCCAGTATATATGTTCACGTTTCTACATTCTCCTATAACTTCTTTTCTTTATGAACAATTGACTTCAAACTTTATATGCATGTTTCCCATCATTCATATGTTCATTCCCCACCCCATGTGTGCTCCCCCTTGCCCAAGTGCAAGGTCAAATAACTTTGAAATTTTCCATCTAGTAGATATGTGCAAGTTTCTCCATTTGCCTATATCTTCGTTACTGTATTCTCTTAACAATTCATGTACACGTTTGTCATCATCCATATTTTAATTTCTTACCTCAGTATACTTGCCCTTGCACCAGGCCAAGGTCAGATAACTTTGGGCATTCCTCTATTCTCCTATAACTTCTTTACTGTATCAATGTCCATGTTGGTGATTCAGCCACCAGTGATGTGATACATGCCGTTGGCGGCTTTCTTGTATTTAATAAACCTGTATCTGCTACATGTATTCAGCATGTATGCTGTATTCATTTATGATACTATAATGCTATTGAGAAAAATTATATATTATTTTACAATTCTGTACATCCGACAGTATCCTAAAATGATTTCCATTCCTTCCAAAACCACAATATTTTTTTTGCTGCACACTTGATTAATTAATTGAATTGGGTAGTTAACACCAATTTTCTCAAATATAATGTTCTTTCTCGTAGATGATATTTGGCTAGCAGATTATGATTTACGATATAGCTAGTTGTACTGTACACATATTTAATCTACATGTATTGACACCTAGCTGTCTGTAGTTGTCACTCACTGCTTTGATGTTGCTTTCTACACTTGCTAACATGCTTACTAATATTGTAACTAAACAAGGTACAGTATATGGGCCTGACTGACAACGAGGCTAGCGCCAGATGTTTGTGTATCTGGTACTCGAAGTGCAGCAATACCATCAGTACATTTCAATATTTCTCCTCACAATACTATATTGTAACATTGCTCCAGATACGCTGCATATTTGCGTAAATACCCAATTAAAATTGCCAAAAACCCAATTGAAATCAGAAGTGAAATATACCATATTTTTCTTATTTTCTAAGAAAACACATCTTGGTATTTCATTAGAATTGTCTCCAAGGAGACAATTCTAATGAAATGCCAAAACTTGTTTTCATTTCGAAGCAAACTATTCAGTAATTTCTGTCTGTTGATGTGTAAACAGTAGTGTGATTTTAATTTACCCAATTAAAATTTTGAAATACCCAATTGCTTAAGAAATGATGGAGTGACAATACTCAATTACTAATTCCTTATCTGGAGCCCTGTTGTAATACGCCCTGGAGCTGCACTCTGTGTCAGCATAAAATGTTTCATGTCGAAATAGCCACCGGATTCCTGACAAATTCCCATTCAGCTACATGCAGAAGATATTTCATAAACACATTTTCATCTAGTAACCGGCGCAGTAAATCTGCGCCGGTTACTAGATGAAAAATGTGTTTATGCGATAACTCTAGGTAGAGCTGAGTAGAATCTTGTCAGGAAACTGGTGCATTTTTTTATGCGAAACATTTTACGTTGGTGTGGAGTACAGCACCAGTGATACATGTACTATCTATAGTTCTATACTTCACAACATTATTCTATAAGTTGTAATTGCTTTTAACCCTTAGAAGGCGGGAACCGAAAACTGTCGTCATCTGTTGTAACTTATTTTGTATTTTCACTAAATAAAAACATGGTTTGGAAGAATTTAGAATCTTTTCCATTGGAAATGATTCTCAAGTGCTGTCAAAACATGTTTTTGATAAGAAAAATGGAAAATAAAAAATAAACAGCAGACGACACATTTTAACCCTTTCAACCCCACAGGCCTGTATAGTGGTCTTGGCAAATAGTGTAGATCCAGATGAGCCGGCTCGTCACGAGCCGGCTCATCAGGATCTGCACTTTTTGAAATTATTTTCACATTTTTGACAAAAAAACACCACCTTTTTATAAATGGACTGGTCTGAAAATCATTTTGTGACCATTGGATAGGTCCAGAAATTAACATATGATAATCCATTCCAGATACTTAGGGGTGAAAGGGTTAAAGCACATGCATACTTACTTACTGTGTATTACCCCGTTAGTTATTCTTTGATGAAAATATTTTTGATGGTTTCCATTTAATAATGGTGTATTTCCGACTGTTATTAAATGTTGCTGTTGAGTGGATACAAAATCCCAATTAATCAATCAATTTATTTCAGTATACAAAGATTAACGCCAAAAATCTGGGGCTGGTTGGATGGGTGATGAACACACGCTTGGGAACTGTGCAGGGAGAGATGCAGGGACCCGTTGATAAGGTTAACGAAATGTACGCAATATCGACCATGTTACCCATTTTAAATAGAATGGAATATTACATTTGGATCTTCAGACTATTTCATTAATAAAAAAAAGGTGAATTTTGTAGAAACTTAGGAAATGTCCACAAATAGTGGAGATCCTAACCCTTACAACGCTGAATTAATTTGTGTCGAATTAATTTGTGTCGTCTGCTGAATATTTTTTAATTTTCCATTTTTCTCAGCAAAAACATGGTTTGGCAGCACTTTAGAATCATTTCCAATGGAAATGATTCTGAAATGCTGCCAAACCATGTTTTTACTGAGAGAAAAGACAAAATATGAATTAACAGCAGACGACTATTTTTGGTTCCCGTATTCTAAGGGCTAAAGAGGTGGCTGATTGCAATGACACCTCAGAAATGTTTCTACAACTCTGTAGCTGATACGGTAGTGTTGGCCATGATCTGTAGCCGATTTCACCAAAATTCCAAAGTATACTTATCTTGCTATTACAGTACACTTTGAGGGAGAAATTTTCAATTTAAGGATAAATATTTTGAGGAAGTAATAATTTATTTTTCCCGAAATGCATTATTTCCTATAGAACTAACTACTGCCTATATTTGATGACTAAAAGTATGCAGAATTATTATACTAAATTTATTACATTATCACAGCCAAAATCTTATTTCATTAAACCAGATTTAATTAATTTATCCTTAAAGTGAAAATGTCTCCATGAAAGTCTGCTTACATTGTACATGTAGCAAAATATTCAATTTTGGTGAAATCGGCTACTGATCAACCAATCATGTGTGTGATCTCTATTGCAGGAAAGTCTGGTTGAGAACAAAGGGAAGTAAACACTCAAAGATAGACAAAGCAGAGTTTCCCAGTGAAAGGCGGATAGACAAGTTGACATTCCGTGATTTTGTTGTCAAGCATTAGTCATATTGTGCAAAATCCATAGTAACTTATTGTGTGAATGTTGACATCACCTCATTCATTGTATTAGTTTTCATTCCATTGCCATATTTGATTGCGGACATTGACATTGTAAGCATGTTGTGTGTATTACTGGGAGTGCTTTGGGAGCTGTTGGTGCCCATACTGACTTTGGTAGCGGTGTGTGCCGTCTGCTGTAAGTTTATCCTGATGAATAAGTTGGCCTCACGCGGGCTCACAAAGTCATGTAAGAACATTTTATTCCTCACGGCACACCCGGACGATGAATGCATGTTTTTCACCCCGTCCATCCTTGCACTGCTGCGCGAAGGTCATCACGTGTTTGTCGTCTGCTTCTCCAAGGGCAACTACTACAGTGTCGGGGAAGTCCGCAAGAAGGAACTGCTCACGAGTTGTTCGAAGCTCGGCCTCAGCGCGAGCCAGGTGAGCATTATAGATGACAGTCGATTCCCAGATAATCCTACTGCAGACTGGAGCATTGACGACCTTGGAGAGAAAATCACGTCCGTCGTACAGAGGGTTAATGCCGACTGCATCATAACATTCGACAATCACGGCGTGAGCGGCCATCGTAACCACATTGCATTGTATCACGCCCTGAAAAAATTGTGTGATGATAACAAGCTAGCTGAGAATATATTATCATTCTCCTTGGCCAGCACAAGTATATGTAGGAAATATATATCATGGTTCGACATTCCATTTAGCGTCATATTCTGTCGCACAGTATTTGTTTGTTCGCCGCTTGAGTGGCTGAAAGGTTTCCGGGCAATGGTGGCGCATCGAAGCCAGCTTGTGTGGTTTAGGAAGCTATATATACTGTTTTCCCGCTACATGGTGGTGAACACGCTGCACGAAATTGTCCCCTCTCTGGCAATGTGTTCACAGAGACGTCATTTACTACACAAAGTGAACCTTAACTCTAGCACCCCTAAGTAACTGGAATTGATTTCGACTTAGAATTTGGCAATTTTGCCTTGTATGTCATAAAACTTTTAAAAACGTACTAGATACACACCTGAAACTTGGTATATAGCTTCCTTATAATAAGTAGATGCGCAAAGTTTATTTCAATTTTGTATTTGACCCCCAGGTCATGGATTATCTCTCCCTTTTCAACTTGGACTTTGGCAATTTTGCCTGGTAAGTCGTAAAACATTTAAACCGTACTAGATAGATACACACCTGGAACTTGGTATGTAGCTTCCTTATGATGAGTAGATGCGCAAAGTTTATTTCGATTTTTGATTCAACCCAGTGGTCATGGATTATCTCCCCCTGTTTTACTTAGAATTTTGGCAATTAAACCCTAATAGCTACAGACCTGAAACTTGGTATGTGGCTTCCTTATGATGTGTAGATGCGCTAAGTTTATGTTTCAATTTTTTATTCGACCCCCGGGTCATGGATTATCTCCCCTTTTGGACTTGAAATTTTGCCTCGTTTATTACCAAAGCGGTATGTGGGGCATCCATGTTCTATGAACACATTTTCTAGTTTAATACTTAACCAGTATGTAATTCCTGATCAGGTAGTACCATTCTGTAGCCCAGTCAAGATGTAACTTGTGCATTAGAAGCAGTCTGATTGGTAACATTGCTAAATAACAGTGTATGACCTGAATATTTCTGTGCATCTTGATCTGGGCCCCTTTTACCTACATAGGCAACAACACCCACTTTATCATGGGCAGTCACATATAGTGAGTGATAACATGTGGTATTGGTATATCTTGTCATTTGGTGTAGTAAGGGTGCCTGGCACCATATCAGGACACTTTCATTACTGAATGTTTTTATTGTAACTTCAGTTTTTAACATATGGTACTGCCCCTGATGTTTCACCGATATAGTACTCTCTGCATCCATTACATGTTATTACATATAAAACATTACACGACATCGATTCATTGACATAAAAAGTCTTGCCACTGAATGTATAGTGGCTAGACTCTAAGATATGTATGCACAATCCACAGTTCGGACGAATACATTTTGTAACCATTTTTTTACCAAAGTTTGTATCCTCGAACTTCGCATTTGTCAGAATATGTTTGAGATGTTTGGGCTGCCGTTTATTTTTAATTTTGTTTGCAGTACGGCTTTCATATGATGGGTCACTAAACTTCGTATGACTAAAATGTTCGTAAGTGCAAAATTATGAAAGTCTGTAAATTTCACATTAATTTAACAATGTTTTCTTGTAAACAATTATTGGATTTACTTTTATTGAGCATAAATGTAAATGTAAATCCATCAATTGAAATTTCCAGACCACCCTAAATTTGCACTTACATGTACGAACATTTTAGTTGTACAAAGTTTAGTGAAACTGGCCCTCTGGTCTGTCAGATGAGACTTTAAACTGAGGTCCCGTCTCTATATGACCTTAGCTTGTGCTGGGATGTTAAACCCATTCACTCTCACTTTTTGTTTGCAAATACAATCTGAAAATACAATCTATTTTCTCACGTCATCACTGATATTGTGTATTAATTTGATTAAATGTTTCAATAAAAAAATTAGTCTTGTTACAGTTTATATTCCTCCCCAAACTAGGATGGTGGTAGTCGAGAGCATAGAGCATTGAATTCAGGTACCGGAGGTTGCGTGGGTGGCAGGTGGGAGCATGTGATGGGTAATTTAACGATCGGGGTTTATCCTTACTGGAATCCCGACTGGAGACCTGGTTTGGCCCTCACATACGTCTTTGGCATTTTGTATGTGATGGTTGAATCTGGTTATACCCCTTATGTGAGTATTACGATTATTAGTGATCCTATTTTAGGGGAAGGGGCCAAGTGACTTGTGTGGTATTGACCTGGCACCAGGATCAGGTTATTCTAATTTCAGGGCTGAATATATTTGTTCTCGATGTAAATATTCCGTTCTGATTTTGGGATTTTCCCCCCAATGCAGCAGGTTAAAATGGGATCGAACCCGTTTGCCCGGCCTTACATAACCTTAGCTGTTGATAGGCCATTAAACACCAATAAACAAACCGAAGGATGTGGGTTCAATCCCCGCACAAGGAATAAATATTTACTTTCTTAGCATTTCCATCCCACCCTTTTTTTCAGATTAGACTTGAAACTATATGTAACTGGCAGGAGAAATGGGGCTTATAGAATGTGTGACCAGTGTAGCTCCTGATCAAATAGCACACTCCTGATAACAATCTATATTGCTTGTTAGAAGCACAACACATGCTTAATTGATGGAATGACGAACAGTGCAGATCCTGATCAGACTGCGAATGCACAGGCCGATCTTGATCTACACTTCGCAAAACCCACAAGCCCCATTTCTCCAGTCACTTTAGCGGTCACTGCTGGGACGTTAAACCCTTGTGTCTGAAATAATTTGAGATTTTAATACAGTGGAACCTCTCTAAACCGGACACCCTGGGGTGTCCCCAGGGTGTCCGGTTTAGAGAGGTTCCACTGTAAATCGAACATATGACCATAACAAAGCATACGGGTGTGCTTTGCGAACTTGAACAGGCAGTATCAGAAGAGATAGGTGACACTGAAACCCATACAACTAAGGATACAGCGACTGCATGTGTGTCATGTTTAGAGGGGTTCGACTGTATGTATGTAAGTTACCTCATTTCTTAAGAATAGGAACTTGATCAGCTTATATTGTCAGAACGCTGTCGGCATCATACATTGTGTAAAATGCATATCGGATGGACCAGATATTAAACCAAATGACAGACCTAAGGTCGAGCCGACCGAGGCATTTCATAGTGCCAGGGTGTATTTATGTGGTTAGTGATATGTAAGGTACATGTGCTTAGAACTTTAATGCAAATTTTTAAAAGCTTGACGACATAAATTTATGCAATGCCTCATTCCATCGATGCTATTTGCCTCGGTCAGTAATTTAACGATGGGGATTCATCCTTGCAGGAATCCCGACCAGAGAGCTGGTTTGGTCCTTACATACATATGCCTGTATGTGACCATTGAATCTGGTTATACCCCTTATGTGAGTATTACGATTATCCGTGATCCTATTACTTTTAGGGGAAGGGGACAAGTGACTGGTGTGGTATTTCGGGGCTGAATATATATTTTTTTGTTCTGATCTTGAGATTTTCCCCCCAATGCAGGTTACAACGGGATCGAACCCGTTGGCCTGGCCTGAAATTACCTTGGCTGTCGATAGGTTGCTAAACACCAATAAATCATACGTTTCTACTGAATGAAATTCTGGATGGTGATAAACAGCATTTGTTTTACCACTGCATATATTTGATGATTAAAAGTATGCA